>JASXSY010001995.1:0-363012 GCA_034509805.1 Sipha maydis
TATAAAAATCACTGTAAAAAACAACTATTATTTTAATAAACACGAGTATATTGTATATGTAGACAAAAAATCAGGGACAGTTGCAGTTATCTCATTTTACGAGCCCTTTGTAGGTTTTTAATTAAGAAAGAGGACTGTTTGTATTAATAAATAATTTCTACTCAAAATGGTTTGTGATAATTCACGGTCATTAAATTTTAAATTACAACAACCCCGTTCAAGTGGACTTCCCAGAACGGTCATATACCTCTCGTGTAAAGTTCTCTCAGTCCGAAATATTTTGTCATCTTGCCAATTGGTTGTCCGTTTCAAACAATATATAATGATATAACTCGGATTGCTTGAGATTAGTAGCGAGTTCTCAGATTATAGTAGTAACCGTTTGTAACATGAACTAACGAACTATAGTATTATATGTATATAATCTTGAAGTAAAAAAGGTTATACTATAACAGACATTGAAATATTTTAATATATATATATATATATATTAACTGTATATCAAAACTTTAAATAAATAAAAAAAAAAAAAAAATGAAAAAAGAATTTATTTTTTAATATTTTGAATTTCTTACCTACATACAACTTCTACATTGCGTGTTAATGTCATATTATTATAATTGAATATTGACCTAACAGTTAATAAACTTTTATAACTTAAAAAGAAAAAAAATAAAGAAATAACAAGGCTGTGATGGATAAGGTATGAAAAAACTTTTATATGCTCAACTACTTTCTTCCAAGTATTGAATATTTTACTCGACCAATAATCTCTTTCGGAAAATATCATCGATTATTTTTTTATTATTCTTTTCTCGTTCAATATTCATATACTATGAGTCCATGGTGTAACAATATAATGTGTAAAATCATTGTAATGAAGCATGTACATAATATAATCACCATATGGATAAGTTTTAATACGCGACTTACTGGTATAAGTCAGGAATATAAAAAGTTTAATAATTAAAAACCAATGCTATTTTAACCTAAATTGCAAATTGTATATAAGATATACACAATTCGTTACATAAAAATGCATTCACATGACATATTCATCAAAATATTAACTTACAATCAAGGTTAAATGAAAATTTACTATTTGTTTAATTTTTCCTTTATGTTGTACTTATTGTACTTGTATTTTATCGTTTTTAATTTTAGAAATTAAAAGTATTACTTTTTTACAGCTTTTTATTAATTTTTATTTACAAAATTTAAAAAGATAATATATTTAAACAAAGTTAGAGTACCTACTCACGTATAATATTGTATAGAAAATTAAAGAGAAAGAGTTGAGATCACCGTTTTTCTCTTGAATTATTTACGTTTTTTTTTTACTCTTTACGCTTTTTAACACTACAAAACTGTAGATGTAAAGTATATAAAGGTAAATTTATTAATATTCTAAAAAATTTTTTTTTTAAAAAGGTTACACACGTCAAATCAATATATAATCTATTCTTTCACAGACATCGAACGTTCGTTGCAGCACATAATATGATCACGGTGTATCGGAGAAAAAAAATATATATTTACGCACATAATAACATATATTTTATATCCTATTTTTTATTTACAAGAGTTAAAAATACTCAATTGTGATACGGAAATGAAGCGACGATAGAGGAGCACCTAACATTAAGTTTTTCAGCCATCGAACTATCGATGTGCCATTAGCATTATTGCACACAAATGTGTGCGATTATTTACGTATGTGTGTATGTTCACTCATAAATTATCTTTTAAATCTTTTCTTATCTTCGATATTAATAGCCTAATAACATAATTTTAATTTAATTTAACATAAATAAAGTGTTCGGTGAATGAGTTTACTCAATACGATGTTAAAATTTCCTCCGGCTCCACTATATGCCATATTAATTTGGCGTGTAAGAACAAGACAATATAATAAAATCGATTATAGAATTTCTTAGAATTCCCTTCATAACAACCTCGGCTATATAATATATATTAATATATTTATGTATATATGCACATAAAAATATAATATTTAAATATATATAATATACTCTATTTAATTACACTACAAAAATCGGTTGCGCTTCGTGTGCATAATAATCATAATAATAATATAATACCTTACAGCACCACGTATCTGTGTATATTATATTATATATCTGCTGCGTAATTCATATTGTATTACATGTATTATGTCATATATTATATGCTTTATTTTTATTTTTTAACTAGATTATTATTTTATTCTACCTTTTAGAAATATAATTTCATATTTAAAAATTTTATATTAACTTATATTAACTTAAATGTATAATCAGTTCTTATCTATCTTTGCTACAGACCTAGCATACAGCATACAAATGATTCAAATGTATAATGTAATACTTATATACTTGTATATTTGATTTTTAAATTAAAAAAAGAAAAAAAATTACTTTGTACTTTATTAATTATTGCATTATTCCATTCTACTCATATATTTGAATTTTAAGAGTGATTATGTGTTCATAATTTATACTATTATCCGTGAAAATAAGAACGGACGTTCAAATTTTTTCAAATATTGTGTAATCTGTTTATTGTCAATACGGGTGTATAATTGTTCAATAGTTTACAAGACCGTATTTTTTTTGTTGTAGAAGGGAGGAATATGTTTAGCTATTTTTGTGTATGATAAATTTAGGTTATTAAAAATGTGATTAAAAAAAAAAATTTTCAATTTTTTATTTAAAAAAATAAATATTCATAACGATTGTTTGTGTTGATTGTCAGAAATATTTTGAAAAATTTGAACGATATTTAATCAGACTTCAAGGCGTATCTGGAACTTATTTTCAGATACTATTATGTGTATGTGTAATTGGTCACGAATTGTTAACGCCAAAACCATTGATGGTGATTGATTATGGTTGTCTTAGATTTGTACGTAGTTTCTTATAATTCTTTTTTTTTTTATTTTGTATACTGTATCATTATTATATCATTGGTATTGTGTATATAAATATGCGTATAAATCTGCTGCCGAATCGATGGTAGGGCGATATTGATGATTTCCCTATCGATCATTATTATTCGTGTCAATTATGATCGAGTTGAACCGTTCAAACGAGTTAACTAATTTGTAGAAAAAAAAAACAATTGCATTAAATTTTAACTCGTTGCAATTCTCTATATTGAAACATAGCGTTTCAATTAAAATAGCACCCCTTCAAAAGCAGCTTCGCGTTCCAACCCGACTGACCTGCCAATATTACGCGGTGAAAGTGCAACAACTGTGCACTTTTCAACGTTCGATAGTTTTGAAAAAAACGACTTCTTCGTTAATTACACGTGTATTTACGTTATGATGTAGTTCTCAAAGTGAAATAATGTAGTTGACAGCCTTTTGAAAACAGATTAAAATACTTTTTTTTCTCTTTGTTGACGACCGGCGTGCATTTATACATATAAACGCTGAATTCATTCATATACATATATATAACAAACATTTTTCCCGAGAAAACTCAAAGCAAAAGAAAGTTGTCTTAACATAATATTTTATTGAAAACAATATATACATATTACATTTGCTTAAAAACTTAAATACTTTTATCAAAGTTTATTTAGATTTATTAAGCGCGTGACTGCGATGGCGAATACATGCATGGCGGGAGAACGATATATCGATGTTTTCTCACCGCAAATCAATGAATTATGTCTGCACATCAACCTGCGCGATCCATTTACTCGTTTGACATCGAACAACAACGAATATTAATCATGAGACGTTTCAATTGAATATTTGCAAGCACCATGAACGTGTTATTACACGCAGTAAAATAAGAGTTTATAATATTTAATTGTATTATGGTACTGATGTGCAGTCTTCTGAATATAATTCGACCAATATTGGCGTTTCGTTGTACCACGCGTAGTATTACACTGCACCGTATTTTGCTTTCATAGTCCGTAAAAAATACTGGCACGCACGCTTTCGGGTACGCGTACAATGCAAATAATTATAAGACAAAAAAAAAAAATGAAGTACAGTTTATTTTATGATTTTCTTTTGAACCGTTTGAACGCGTGCAGTAGAAGAGGAGTGGTAGGGGGAATAACCATTTGTCGTTTTTCTCACATTTCCGAGTGGGAGAGGAAAAAGTAAACAAACAAACCGGTACCTACTCAAAGGTGTTGTGAATAATGTTTGCTGTCTTTTCCGCACATCGGCGGGATAAATCGTCTAACGTTTATTTCCACACGAAAATAAAACGACCAACGAACGGCCCACATAACACGACATTTACAACACCGGACGTTTCTTACCCTTCACCGCGCCGGAGTTGTCCATGTACCTAAGTCGATCACGTTCGGCGAAAAAATACATGACAGTAGTTTATTTTTTTATTCTTTTTATTTTTTTTTTAAACTGACGATGTTTTGACTTCAATATATTTATACATGCGTATAAAAGTATACTGTTAGTACGAGTTATTTTCTATCCTACCAATGAATATAAAAAAAACTAAGCCGTCGCGTGATGCCTGACAGATGTGAAACATTGAAACTACTTCGTATAGAAAACTTGCATAAAAGAATGATATATTAAAGGATATAAATATAAAAAAATCAAAAATTTGTCATTAATAAAAACAAAATATTTAGATTTTTTGCAGAAAAATTAATCTTTATTTATAAAAAAACATTTACTAATTTAATACTAAAATTAAAAAATTAAATATTATGTGTCAAAAATGTTATATTTGAATTTACTATAATTCAGTGATTTTTATTTTGATAATCTATAAACTTTATATAGGCTATATACAATTAAATCTAAATTTAATTGAATCGTTGGTTTTCAGTTTTCATGACGTTAATACATTAAAATTTATACATTTAGAACTATTTATAGAATATTATATTATGTATTATGATTACGTATGTTCTGTTCTAGACTATTTATATCATTGATTTAAATTTTATTATATAATTAATATTTTATTTATATTTATTTAAATTTATCTTTTTCATCTGGCTTTTAATACTTTCTAAGTCATTTCATGGCTATCGATGAATCCCTTAATTTTTCTTGGTCCGGACTAATTCTCTCCCACCTTGAATACCCATTCGGTCAAGGACTTCTTCCACTAAATCTATCACATTTTATTCGATCGCCCATAGGGCTCTTTTTCCTGTTGGCTTTAACTTACATTTTTTTTTTTTTTATTTAATTGAATTTATTATTTTTCGATTTTACTGATTGTAAAATTGTTTACATATTTAATCAACACAATTCTAATTATTTCATAATGTATTATATTTTATTGGTTCACACAACTAAGTAATTATTAAGTAAGAAAAGTAATCATATTATGTAACGTATTATTATCTCGTATAAAAAAGAAAAAAGAAAAATCCAGTACACCGTTTGCCATATATTCCATGTTTATAACTATGAAAATTAAAGCAGAAAAAAAAGTCTTTCGTGGACCAGGAACGAGAGAAAGGATTCACGAAAAAGGAACAAAATATTTCATCACTACCGACGAGCCACGAGCGATGCATCACTACAAACGTTATCACGGCAACAGTCGGTTTCGCTCCCATACCGCGTCATACGATATTCACATCAATAATAAAAATAAAAAATAAAATGTATTCATTGTAGTGTGCGTCGTGTGCCCTGCAAAAGTATTAATCGTACATTAAACCGATAAGTTTACAAGTAATTTGTTTCCCATTTCGTATGATGCTCCTAACGTTTACAGTACAGTTTTACATTGCAATGTATAATATAATGGAACGTGATATGGAATATACGATTGTGGTGTAACACAGGTACCATCGACTATTGTTGTACCAGATTTATGATTCACTGTTTTTGCCGTATTAGATTTAAATTTGTGACGTCATAGTAAGCGTACACATTAAAATCATTTGTACTCGAAGTATTTTTTTTAATGCTCGAACATATCCAATGCAATGATGGAACATACGAAAAGTACATTTGAAAATAAAACACTACAAAATCCGTAATGAGTTTGTACCCTAAAGAATAATAATATTTTAATATGACTATGTGCATTTGTTATTCATGGGAAAATTACAATTTTATTTATTTATATAATATCACTTCAGTTAATTTAATAATTCGTGCGCACCGAGCAACAGCTGTCCAATCGAAAAAAAAAAAAAGTATTTTATTATAAACGCAACACAAGTCAAATGGTGTAAAGGTTATTTGCAAATGCGATTATTTTTAGCGGTCAATAATGATGAAAATTAATTACAAAAGGTCATACGATATTTAAGTATTATGGGTGGTATAAAGTTCCGGGAAATGACATACATAATTCATTTACTATTAGCCAAACAACGAGTTTTTAACGACGTATGGAAGTTTGTTAAAAAATAAATTTTTTTTATTTTTTAAACATAAAATTGTCTTATTTTATGGTTATATGATAATAAATGGAATTGGTATTTCACCCCATCATAATTTTTATTTTTTTTTATTAGATAACAATAAATTTCATGACAACAAAGATGTATAAATTGATGAAAAGTATAATGATGTTGTGTAATATACTTCTTTTTAGTATATATACAACATAAATAAATGTATGTATTATATGTTTCAACAATAATAAAACAGTATCAGCATTAAACAAATTACCTCATTATGTGCTTATTACTGTTGAAATTCCAATTCAAAAATAGAAACATCATCATACTCTTCTTTTATACCAATAAAAATATATTACGTTAAAACAAATTTTTATTTTATTTTTATTTTTCATTGAAGTGAGGTATATTATATTATATATTTACGTAGAAGATTTATAGGTAATTTAAAAAATAATACTCTTGAGAACATCGGACAAAGTTAAAAAGTTAATATTAAAGATTATTAAAAAAAAATGACGAAGTTCAGCTTCATAGAGTATGTAAATAATTATAAAGGATTTATAACAGTATAATTTTTTCTGTAGAAATATGCTTTTTCAACATTATTCACAATAATTATCCAAATATCATATTTTAAAATAATATATTAATTAAATTTTAGATTTAAAGAAGTAAGATTAATGCTGAAATGGCATTATTATAGGGAAATGGAATGTTAGCGAAAAAAATATTATTATTACTAGCCATTTTTAAAGTATGGCATACAGAAATACCGAAAAATAGTGGATAGAAAATGAACATATTATTATAATACATTATTGTGATGCAATTCAGATTGTCGTGTCCATATTCAAATACTTTATTACAAGCGAAAATATTAAATTTTAATACGTAATGAGTATAAATATTTTATCAAATTTTAAAATATATTAAAATAAATCGACAAAACTAACATATTTGTAGTTAATTATTATTCATACAGAACACTTTTTTTTAACTAGAATTTGAAGAAAACAAAAACTTAATTGAGGACATAAAAGTTTTCGAATGACGTAAACGTACTTAAAACCAAAATATTTTTATACATCGTGTATTTACTATGTAACATCCATGTTTAAAATTATTTTAAAATCAAAAAATCTCGTAATTAATATCCGTATATTTAATTAAATAAAAAAAATATATATCCGTATAACAAATTACTTTTTTTATATTCTATTTTAAAACAGATTACAAAAATTATTAATACAATTTTAATTATTGATTGTTATTAAAAGTAGCGATTTTTTACGTATAATTCGAATTATTTTTGAGTTAAAAAAAATGTTTTAACCATTGCGGGTGGCCTTCCGTTAATATCATACACATTCGAACTTATTATATTGATTTATTTGACACAACCGGATCGATAAACATCAGACTATTATACAACTGTAGATTTTCTGTACACTAGCGTTTGTTTCGAAATAATTTCGATCTAAAATAAACTATTTGACGCGTATATATAATATATTACACGAATAATCCCGAAAACCCTCTCGCTGCCGCGAAAACGCCCCTACATCGTAATCGTCTATCGTATGTCCTATCGGCCAGCCGATGCGATTAATTATTCTTTTGTGCGAGAGCAATGAATGAATCGGTAGGTATATCAATTCGATATTGTTCGCATTTAAATTGTCCATTTATTTCGTCCCCGATATGATTACACAACTGCGTTCGCGGTGTGGATTTGTGTTTCGCGTACAGGCGCACGGGGAAGAGAGATGAACTTATGTTCGACCCGGTATGAATCCGAACTCCGCGAACAATAGTAGGACTCCTGTATAAAACCTATACAGTACCTGTACATTTAATAGGTTCAACAGGATCGTTTCCCGCAGCGGTGTTTGAACGGTTTAGATATACTTGGTCGACTGCGAGTATAGGGGAATAGACATCTCGAAGTTCGAACGTTTCAAACAAAAATTAGTGAATTTTATCACATTATTATCACAGTACCGAGAGCAGGTACTCGGCGGCGTCGCATGAATAATGCGTTATTTCGAAGGATGGTTTTTTTTTTTTTTTGCCCCACAAGTGTTTGCGATACGTTAAACTCAAAAATAAAGTGTTTAGCAAATGCAAATTGACCTTCTGATGCGGAAGACGTCAAACTTGACTTAACTTAACTTTCGCCGACCTCGTTCGCTAAGTATGTGTAACGTAAAAACGTGACGAACGTTTGGTGACTGCTGGGGGTAATATTATTTTAAGTATAATATCTCGGGGAAAAAAAAAAACCAACCGATTCCGGTTTGTCGAAATCGCGCGAAATGATTAACGACACGTTGAAAACGCATTCAAAGAAATGCAAAAACACGGCAAAAGGACCGTTGTCGTACGCTGTTATTATTCTCATTCGGATGTAACGTTCGCCGGATCGGTAACAGCGTACAGCATAGTACAATAATTTGCTCTCGACGTAATGTCCACAACGCGACGTGCACGACTCGACTGTTATCCGGAGTGCGCGCGCGCGACCAGCGTTTTGTACGAAATATTTATAAGCCGCTCCGCGCGTTCCCGTCAATCAGCCAACAGCAGACGTACCGTCGTTCTCCCGTCGTTTCCTTGGCCATACGGACTGTTTATCGCGCACGCATTTACGTCGCTCAACACTCCGGAAGACGCACGGGGTACACAGTGTTTCATTCGTTTTCAAGCCGTTCTCGCGCACACGCGAGCACACGACACAATATTATGTTATTACTATTATTGTTACGATTATGGTTATTTTATTTTTCTTAGGATCGTTATTATTTTACCATGGTAAAAGTTTTGTCCGTTTAAGTAATACATATATATATATAACTGTACGCGCACTGCTGCACCGTTCCGGAACAATCGGCTCGTTGCAACTTAACGTACAAACATAATAATAATAATAATAAGCTCGTGCACGGCGATCAATATGTTTCGTTTGCGAAACATACAATTTTGTTTGAACAAGCGGAATGATATGCGCTGCAAATTTAACGTGGATCAGCGTTTAAATGTACACACGCGCGCGTGCGGATCTCTGCGTGCCGGTCGGTCGTAGCGCAGAAGAAACGGCAAACGATGTGTCGATGCATGTTTGCTGTTTAAAAACTTTGCTACCAAATGCATGTATAGGTACGCGTGTGCACACTTTGTTTGAACAGCGGATGCGTACGAATTGTTTTACGTACGACGGCCGTCGACGTCACTGCATCCGGCGAAGTACGCTTCGTAGTTTTTGTTGTTATTTTTTTTATTTTCTGAAAACACGATATGGCATTGCAACACGAGAGTAACTGTTTCGTTAATTATTGTACCATCATAACCGCGCTGTATCAACATCGTTTATTCGTTACACTTTTTTTTCTTTTATTTTCAAACATTTCGTTTGGAAATCACAGTCGGCTTACCAAATGTAGGGAATGTGTGATACGAGTAGTGTGCTTGAAGTGTTTGAATAATCTTAGTGAAACAATTTGTATTCGTACGTCGTCCTTTAACGTTAATGTATTATACTAAACGCGCGAGTGAATAATTATTTTGATCTTCTTCACGGTTAAAACCCGAAATAGACGAATCGAAGATCACCGTCAAACAGTGTAGTATTGATTTTGATTATGTTTATACATTTTTCAGATTAATTTCACCGCAAAACATTATTGAAAACCCGTGGTATTGCATTATAAGTCGCTTTGACAATATTATTTTATCGCTGTATTGTATAATATTTGATTATAATCTGCGACAAATGAAATACCGCACATATTTTTTTTTTTTTTTTTTTTTTTACCTCCCGAAATATATTAATTTTGCAATCACAAACATTTATTCATAACGCGAAAATTGATAGTGGCAGCTGTAGATATTCACAGCTCATTAGCGAATTCCGAAAAGTGTTTACTATGCAAAACAAAATTACGGGCACTCCGTTCTCGGCACCTGGTGTTAATGTTGTACATTTCGCATAGCCGTTTATGTAGGTACCTCTATAATATTCATGTATACGCATTCTCTCTCATTCACTTATGCAAATAATCGTACACGTATACGTGTATATAGATACGCGAGTTTAGCCACTGTCCCGGGGTACCTTGACACCCTCTCGCTCAACTCCTCGACCGTAGGCTGCGATCCTTGCTCCCCCTTCCTTCCTACGGAAATAATAATAATTGTCCTGCAATTGGTCGCGGGCCAAGTGCTGCCGTTGTTTTCCAATTCTCTCGATTCTTCCACGTAAAATCACAGCAGCGATTTTTCGCAACGGCGACTACGACGACGCATCGACCGTAGCCGTACGCACGCATGCCCGTTTACAATAAATTCGTACGACGAAAAATCGGCCGTACGTTTTCCGTTGACTCGTAATCGCGTGCCACCATGAATATAAACGGGTTTTTCGCGTCCGCCGCGGGAGAGTCTACCGTCGTTTTTTGTTTTTATTATTTTATTTATTTTTTTTATTTTCAATTTCAACGTTAAATAACTTCCATCGATTACGCGTGCCTGGGGCGGGTTGCCGGGTTCCGGCGAAGGGGCGGAAAAATGAACCGTGTGCGCGCCGCGCAGCAGGAACGACGTGGAAAAAACTATAATGACATTTCTCCCTCCCTCGCCTTTGCCACCATCCCGTACTCAAAGGCTGAAAAACGCACCTTTGACCCGATGCGCACACACGCAGCGAAGACGGCATGAAGCCGAATTACCGTAGACATTACCTTTTTTCTTGCCAGTAAACCCCGCTTCTACGATTTTCGTGCAAACGGTAGTGTACGAAATAAATAATCAGAAAATTCGATGTTAGTATATAATAAACAATAGTGTGTATAATTCTCTGCAATACTATTGCACAACCATACATCACACACTCCCGTTCAAATAATGACATAATGCATATTTATGTGTGTGTGTATAAAAATATAAAAATATGTTTTATTTCCTACAATAGATGGTTCGGTATTGTATAATGGAGAGATGATAATTTCACGATAAATCACATAATAATCATAACACGCGAGGTCTTCGTCAACTCGATTCGCATTTCGAATATATTTATTAACATTAAATAGTGTTGATAACAGTCTTTCTTTACCCACCTTTTAGTTTTGAGTTATGTTGGCTTTACTGCGTAATAACAAAAAACAGTCAATCGTCCTATACCATTTGATCCGACTATAAGATATCCCATTAGTCACTAGCCTGCATTTGCTAATGTTGACGAGTTAAAAATATTACACTATACTAACTAGTTTAATAATTTTTTTGGTGTGACAGGTATAAATAACCTGGACATTTTTCAACCAAAACAATCTGTTTGGTTGACCTCTTGATAGATTCTTAAAAAATAATTAATAATTATTGGTTATTTGCTTTGTATCAGTGGTGATATTATCTTATTTCTAAAAGTATTATTAAAGAGTGTTTGAAAAAATAATTAAAATTAATAAACTACATAAACAATAATTTAAAATAGTTAATAGTTAATATTCATAAATGATAAATATATAATAGTATATTACAGTATATACATAGTTTATATGTAGAAATAAATAATTAAAAAAATTCTTATCCTGGAGTAGTATTATATTTGTTATGTACTATCAGTATTCAATTAAAAATTCATCATCAGGTAAAACTAAAGTCAATATAATCCCGAATCAAAAAATATTAAAGTCACAATTTTATAAACGTTTTACTTACCTGAAGATGAATTTGTAATTCGAAATCAGTACAACACAAATTTGCAAATATTATAATATTCCAGGCTAAGCATTTATTTATTTATTTACATATTTACAAGTAAATCGTTAATAATTTTTACTTAACGCATAAAAACAAACTGAATTTTTTAAAATTTAAATATGGTTTTTATTGATAATTTTTATTTTCGAATTTTTATTTTGTAAACATTTCATTAATTTTATTCTATCTTTATTTTGAGACTGTATAGTTTATCTCTTTAATACCCTAATTTAAATTTAAATAACAAACATATATAAATTATTATTCTTTAAATTCGAAATATGATGTATAACATAACATGCTACTAAAATATCTAATTGTGAAAGTTTTTTAACATGACCTCTGGATACATATCGAATAAAACTTTTCGACTACACATATTAACTAAACACAGTATGCGTAAATCAAAATGATAAACAACCAATGTTTGTAAACTTTTGACCTAGTGACAAATGTATATCATCTTCACTGATAACAATTTGAATTCCTTTACTATGTTTCTAAAATAATCATATTTCTATAAGAATTATATTTTTTACTACTGAGAAATAAATATTATAATTGTTGATATTACAATCGATTCGAGAATTTAAATTTCTGAAATAAATGTATGGTTGAATTGAAATGCATTTTAGGAATTATATACTCGATTGTTTATTATTTTAAAAAAAAAAAATCAGTACTTAAAATTGTTTCAAATTTTCGTGATGAATTCCGCCAGAAACAAATAGTTAACTTTTTTTTTTTTTATTTTAATTTGCTTTTTATTAAATAATAATTATAGCAAAGCAATTACAATGGAAAAAACAAAAAAAAAAACAAACATAATATTAACAAACAATGAATGAGACATTAAATGAGAAAGCCAGCGGTATAAATGAATTGGATAAGAGAACGGATGATTGGGATGAAGCGAGAGTTGAGAAGAAGATTAGAATCGGGAGATATATAGCCAAATGAAGAAAGAAAGGAGAAAAGGAGTTGTCTACTAGTTATGAGAGAAGGGCAATTGAAAAGGATGTGATCAAAATCGCATATCGATTCATCATGATGTAATGTACAGAGATGGGAAGAGTTTAGATTAAATTTAAAAGAATGGTGAGGAAGTAAGTTATGACCAATTCGAAGACGAGTGTAGGATACAATTAGGTGCCTAGAGATCTCGAGGTCTTTAAACCATAGTTAACTTTCAATTTTAAAAATTACGATATAAATATATTATTTTGAAACAACCAAACTAAACATTTTATAATATATTTGTTATACAATGTTTTTATAGTAATAGATTTTATAAATATTTAGTTAAAGTATCACTACGAAATTTAAGGGCTAATATAAACATTTCATATTACTCTACATGTAGGTACTGCATTTCTGTAATGATGGTGTCAATATAAATATACTATAAGATATAAATGTACTTAAGTTATACAGATAGTATTAAATGGTATCTACTTATTGACTAGTAAGTTGTATATAGTAAATATTTTTGTATTTTAAAAATAAGTTTTTGAATAATTGTCTGAAATTTAAATTGTTATATTTTTATATTACAATATTATAAGTCTTTAATATCGTTTGATGAAAGTTCAAAGGGTTTAATTAATATTTTGTGGTTAAGTGACAGTCAGTGTGCTACAGGAAAACATCAGTTTTAGAATTTTATCACATCGACATTATATTTTTGTGGTCATTTACTATCGAGTTATTATAATTATTAATTTGTGTAAAAATGAATTATATGAACATAGACATTTTTTTAAAAGTAAAGTCCTTTTTTTTCCAAGGTAAAATTGATACTATTGAAAATATTTAAGTAGGTAACTAACAAATACAAAATTTTATAATAAATCAAAATTCAACTAAACATGAAATTAAGCAATATTCTCATATTGCTCAAGTTTGCTATTATTCTCCCGAAAAACCCGTGTCCCGTATTAAATTGTGTCGAGATCAAATTAAATTAATTAAAGAAATGCTACCAATAAGTTTTATCCACAACATAATACATAGGTTAATTTGTTATGGTATATATAAAATTGTCTCATGGCATTTTATTCTTATTCATTTTTTTTTTTTTATAAACAAATTGTACATTTTCTTTAATTACAAAAAAAAAAAATAAAATATATATATATATATATTTTTTTTTGCATAAATACTAAACATAATCTCGTTAAATTAATTTGTTGAACTTGTAATGTGTTGTCAATAATGACTTCTTTACAGTAATATTGTTATAAGTATATTTATTTTATATTATATTTTTGAAACTAAAATAACTTATTAAGTTGGAGCTTGAATTTTTTCTAACAAAAGATCAATAATGTACATGGTAAATTCATTATATCGCATTACATAATATGTGTTACTATAGTTGACAATTTTTACAAAATATCAGAAAAAAATCTATTAGAAGATTACCACTTTCAGAATATGGCTATTAATGATTATTAAAAATTAAATAGTGATTAAATGGGATCTCTGTAAAGATAAGGGAATTTTTTATTTTTTTTTTTGTCAGATATTCACTTATATACTGGCTTAGCTGCTCTGCTTAAACTATTTGTCAGTGTGGTATAATTCGTTTGATAAATATGTGTTCAATTTCAAGATTTGAAAACGTAGAAATCTTTCTCACAAATATAAATGTATATATATATATATATATATATGTAGTCGCTCGTTATTCTGCTTATTAAACCTTTTCTAATTCATTGTATTCCTGGCATCCTAGAGATGGTATAGTTTTCAACCGGAATCAAATAGTGACTCGACTGAGAACGCAGAAAGTCATAAATTGGAAACCTATTCATTTCATTTCAGATGAATGTGGGATCCAGAGTAGACATATGTCTATATATATTTCCTGGTACTATAAATAATACTTAGTGAACCAAACAATATGAACAACATATGGTTCGATTTAAATATAGTAAAACTATATTAATATCTGATTACATAAAAAGCAATAATTAATAATTATCACCTTCAATATGATTTACGTAAAAGCACATAAAAAAGTGATTAGAACAGAACTTCAGAAAATATAAGTTTAGACATTTATTTGTTTTTAGTTTTAATTGTTTAAGGTCTGTAGCCTAGTTAACCTAGCCTAGCTAACCTTGGTGGAGATACGGTAATGTGGGAGAAGACATGAGATGTTTTTGATGTAGGATAAAGAATAAAAATAAAATCAACTATGACATTTCAGTGGCAGTATTCTAATATTATGGAAATAGTGCTTAGATCGACTTTAATATTTTATTTATTTATTTATTTTTTTTTACATGCACGCCCGCTTTAAGCCTGTACACAAACGTGTATGTTTCGATAGCGTACGCGAACTGCGTATACGGTATGTTGTACGCACTTGGTGCATTTACGAATATACTCGAAAATATGTTTTTGTACATTCAGATTTATTTGTATAATTTGTTTTTTTGCGTTACATATTGCTGAAAGTTCGATAACGGTTTCGGTGAACAAAAACGGCGCAACAGTCGTACAACGAATCGTAGTCGGGTGTGCGTTTACGGGCGCACCCGTACCATTGTTGTTCCAGCCGAGTTTACGCAAACGTTTATTTCCACTCTCGTGTTCCACTTCACGTGGTGCCTTTTGCATGGATACCGCAAGCGTTTGCATCGCAGCACGGTCTCAACTATTTTGCGGAGCCGATACACCGATATAGGTACTCGTGTCCAACAACACCGGTCATTTTCTTTTACGATTCGTAGCGGAGATTGAACGGGCACGGGGATGGCTTTTCCGTCATTTATAAAGGATCCGTCCCATTAAAACGTGCACAGGACCACGCGGCGGCCGTACCCTTGTAGCGCGGGCACGAAGTGAACATTTCATTTTACTGCCAGTACCTACTAAGCTACATAGGTACAACCGTTTCACGGCAGTATCTTCCAACGATTCCGTTTTTATTTTATTATTATCATTGTTATTATTTTCCAAAGGCAATCGTTTCATATAGGTCTTATACATGTATATATATATATATATATATATATATATATATATATATATATATAAGTTGTATGTGTATATAATATCGAACGTCTTAATGGCAATGTCAAGGGACAAAAAACGTACATAAAATACCGACGTCGAAACGTTTTGGCCAATAAAAAAAATGAGATTTCCAGAAATATTATATAGATAGGTCCATTTAGTATTATTTTACGGTATATAAGAATACTATAAGAACTGTTACATTCAATTTCCATGTGCACCGTTTAATATCTATTAGTTTTCACTCTAATATATAATATTATTATCTAATATCGAACAGTTTTCAAAAAACGGGCTATTTGTAATAATATCATGTAACTAATTTCGTTTGGCTTATATATGTATATATATAACGGACGTAAATCCTATACAATAATTTGACGTAAACACAGGTATAGTTTTCATAATAATAATTATACATAATGGAATGTGAAATCTCATTATCAACAAGATGACATAAGATTGAGAATAATAGAATTTGAAGCTCAGGTATACGATGCAATTGTAAGGTTACATAAATCGATAAAGGGAATATGCAAGGTAAATAATAAAAATTGTGTAAAATAAGAAGTGTTTAACAAAATCAAAAATTATAGAATCACCCGCAGCCATTAAGATATTAGGGAGACCGTTTATTATATAGTTTGTTTTATAAAGGATGGAATAGAATAAATCACTACTTCTTGTGTTAAGGGAGTTTATTTTAAGACGAATAAGGGAAAAGATCCCTTGAAAATTAATATTGCCTAAAAGAAAATTATGTAAAAATTTAGATACTTTTCAAGTGCGTCTATTTTTAAGCGAGGAAAGATTGATACATTTTAACACCGAATCGTAAGAATCATGAGCAGACCTATAAATATTAAAGCCGAAGGAGATACTCGTAAATCGTAAAAAGTTTTTTTGAATCGCTTCAATCGTTTCAATTTGCTTAGCAGTATTATTGGTCCAGATTAATGGATGGTATTCCAAATTGGATCGAACATGTGCACAGAATAACATTTTTAGAGATGGAGGATCCCCAAGTTCGTTTAATAAAACCTAGGTGGCGAATTCCTTTGTTTTTTTTATCAACTTAGTATAAGATGTGAAATTTAATTTATAATCAAATATTACGACTAGGTCCTTAATGTTTGCCAATAGTTAAAGGTTTGAGTTGGAAATAGTGTAATTATAATTGATAAAATTTTTCATTAAACCGTATTTGAAGAATAAACCGGAAAAATGTGTAATTTGCATTTACCAAAGCAGTCAATCAATCAACCAACGAAAAGCAGTAATTTTAGATCTCGAGCGATGAAGTAAATGTGCCAATTGAGAATTGTTATATGTAGAAAATTGATCATTGCACAATAATGCGTATTGTTTTTGGATAAGCACGCGGAAAAATATGAAACGTCGTGATTGTATGTTTAACCGATGATAAACGACCGTGACTAACGCTATTATGCAAATGCCTGGGTACAATGTACAATAATGTACATTAAAAAGTTATGAGGTTATAAAAATATCACTAATTGCTATAAATGTTATGGTATAACGTGGTCAACCGATTAAAATACGTTTTTAGTATCCATATAACGATCACGATTTCTCGGTAGAATAAATAAATAAACATTCGTATTGCCGGAAAAATTTAACGCACTCGAATTTTAGTGAAAGCTGCTATTATTTTGTATAAATGCATGTATAAATAAACCGTGATAAGCTTAAATTCTCGAATCACTCTTTGCGGTCGCAAAAGGTCTTTCCGAATATACCTCATTATACGCTGCTGGCCTTCAAACCGTTTGAAACTTAACCGGAAAGTGGTTGAGCGCTAATTCACCACTTCACTAACAAAAACCACAAATATACGCCAACAATGAAGTTACTTTGATATGACGTGTAGATGTACGTGTATCGGTGTACACATGAATATGCTGCTCGCGTTGTGACGAAATAGTATTTCCTTATGTGCGATTCACCGTGCACGTACGCGTTTTATCATGTTATCATTGGTCATTGTTCGGGGACGAAAAAATAAAAAAAATAAAGTTGTTTTGCGGAACGGTCGAAATAATAAATTATACTTTTTTGGCCCGTAGGCCACTGATAACAGATGGTTTTCGTGTTATACGCCCCTATGATGGTGCGAAATTCGCGTCGATCAAAATAATTATGCATGATGTTTGTGTATAATTTTACAGTAAAATTATGTTAGGTTCAAGACTCATGACAACCGAATTGCGCGTATTTCAGCCGCTGAAGTCTTGAATAAATAGGAAAAATAATATTGGTAAAATATTACGACGTGATACTATTCTACAACAGCTTCTAGCTTTTTTTTCGTAAAATATGTCTTATTAGTTATGGAATTTTATACATACTATATTTATATAAAACTATGAAAGTCGAATATAATATTTCAACCAATATTTAAATATAACAGATCAGTTCTCAGAAAATCACACTACTTTTGTTTTTCTAAATAATCCTACGGCATCTTACGTCATTTACTTTTATCATAATGTTTGCTCTAGATTCTTAACAATACGCATTGAGTTTATTATTTTGAACTCTACTATGCATGATTACCATTTATATAATATTTGTACAAAATAATCAGTTTAAAATTATTGAGCATGGAACTTATTCAACGTTTTTATCTGTATATAAATATAGAATATATGAAATTCCATAACTAATAAGACATATTTTACGAAAAAAAAAAAAAACTATATATCAAATAAATGTGTAAAGTTATTCAAGGTGCTACATTTTATGTAAAAGATGAAACTATTAAAAATCTATATTCTAATTTAAAACTTCAGACTTTTATCAAGGAAACCTACTTAACATGATATATTTTAACATTTTGGATTTTAAACGAATCCCATTGAATAATTAATGGTAAAAAAAAGATAATACAAACTAGTTCATTAGTAACTATTACGCCATTTACTGTTAACCTGGACTCAAAAATAATAGATATTTGTGTCTTTTTACTTTATATACGACTAAGAATTATATTAATGCAATATAGTAATGGAATTTTAGTATATTATACTCCGTAATATTTTCAAATCAAAATCGATAATTTCTAATGCTTTTAAAATTATATTTTCAATTATAAAAATAATTGTTCAGTGAACTCATAAATGTTTTAATTTAAAAATTATCTCACGCGATATGAAAGGTCTAAAAAATATTAAAACGACAACAGAGAATATTCTGAAATTTATAATTATTTTGAAAATCTAATACAGTTAATAGTTTGTTTAAAACATTTTGTATCTTTAAAAAAAAAATTAACTATATTTGCTAAACAATCATAACTTTCGATGATTTTTAATTCGATAGTACAAGATGTAACTAATAACATTTTTTATGACTTATATATTTACTATGGTTATATAGTAGAAAAAATTTAAATTATTTTATGATGTTTGTCTATTTTGGGAGAAACATTCTATTTCTACACACTCTGTAGAAAATCATTTTCTCAACACGATATTAAAAATGTCCTATTATTTTCGATTAAGCTGATAAAATGACATGTTTGTTTTATAATACGTGAAACTCAAAAACTTCTATATACATCTTCTGGAAACCATTTTATTTTTCATCTTTGATATTATCATAGTAAACAATAGTTTTTTAATATGATTTATTCATGTGGTTCTTTTTTACTAATCGCGATAAAACGATGTTAACCATTTTGCATTACAACCATATCATTGAGTCTGTTTTAACATTAACCCTTTATCGACCGACGGTACTTATAAGTCCACCGAAATAAAACGTGTATGAAATATCATAAAACGTTATTTTTGTGTTTCTAATGGGTCGGTACTCACGAGTACCATCTACCGATTAAATACATATTATTTTAATAGCGGTCGTACTATTATTAAACATTTTATCGGCGATTAATTTCGGGGACTGCAGCATTCAACACATATACATGACTTGGTATTTTTCCTTTCTATTTATATGTACATATTTTATAATTTTATCATAAGAAATATTTTGTTTATATTTAGATATATGTCTAGATGGTTTATCTGTTTCTGTTATTGCGATTTCATTATCGATATAATGAAATATTTATAAATAAGAATATGGACTTGTAAGTACCATTGGTCTTTCACGGTAGACATTTATTCAGTTGTCGACTAGTAATCGTCGCCGTCGTTCGTAAGTGTTTGATTACTGCCGACGTGTCTGTGAAATCGTTTTTTTTTTTTTACTATACACATTTTTGTATTAAAAGTCCGAATTATTTAACCATAGGTAATAATATTATTTTTAAAATGACAAATCATAACGATGATTTGTTACTTCAGTGGTTAAATGAAGAGATTCCGTTAGATAATAATGAGATTACCGACGAAGAATTATCGGACGACGAAGACAATATTACGAAAGGTAAAGATTTTTTTTCTGTGGTCGATAATAATCCATTTGAAGAAAATATAGTGACAAATGAATTAGAAATTGAAAATGAAGATAGTTTTGAATTTATTCTGGATAATACTGATATTAATTTTTCAAATATAATTGAGCCAGTAGAACCTGTAGTGATAGCTGTGCCGACTTCTACTCAAACTGTCAATCTCCACGACATTTCTGGCCCTTCTAATAATATCAAATCTCCCCCTTCCAAAAAGCTTAAAAACACTTCAAAAAAAAAAAAAAGAAGATATCTCACAAATTCGTCGTAAATGGAAAAAGATAACTGTCAAAACATTAGAACCCGATTATTCACTTCCCGATGGACCCGTTGATGGCAAATTCAAGGGGGAAACGGCTACGTCAATATTTTTGGAATTTATCGATGGTTTTATCGATCAACTTGTGTATCAAACAAATTTATATAGTATTCAAAGAGGACGTCCTTTGAATGTAAAACGTTTTGAAATTCTGAACTTCATAGGTATAAATTTTTTAATGGGGTACAACAAACTGCCAAGTTGGAAACATTATTGGGCAACATCTGATGATTTAAATGTTCCCTGTGTTTCAAATACAATGAGCCGTAATCGATTTGATAATATTTTATCAAATCTTCATGTTCAAGACAACTCATTGATCCCAACAAATAATAAAGATAAACTGTTAAAACTTAGGCCTTTGATAAATTACTGTAATGAAATATTTTCTACATCTTACCATGGAACGAGAGAACTAAGTATTGATGAATCGATGATTATTTTTAAAGGTCGTAACTGTATGAAACAATATAATCCTCAAAAACCTATCAAACGCGGATATAAAATATGGTGTTTATCTGATCAAAGGGGATATATAAAAAACTTTAGTATATATCAAGGCAAAGATGAGCAATTATCTGATGAATTTGAGTCATTTGGTTTGGGTGAGCGTGTTGTATTGAGTTTGACGAAAAACGAGTGGAATAAAAATAAAAAATTTTTTTTCGACAATTATTTTACTTCATTGCCATTGCTAGAAAAATTAAAAGCGGAAAATTCACTAGCATGTGGGACAATCCGATCAAACCGTAAAGATGTCCCGGAATTATCTGAAGATAAAAAAGCGCCAAGAGGTTCATCAGATTATCGCATTACAAACACTGGTATTGGTGTTTACAAATGGAAAGATACCAAGTATGTTATGTTAGCATCAAATTATCATGGTTCAGAAATAACAACTGTTACGAGAAAGGATAATTGTGGTCGAAAAAAAGATATTCTATGTCCACAAGTTGTACGTGATTATAATTGTTATATGGGTGGTGTAGATCATGCTGATCAACTTAGAACAACTTACGGTGTTAACAGAAAATCAAAAAAGTGGTGGCACCGAATATTTTGGGGTTTATTAGACATTATGTTTGTAAATTCGTATGTGGTATACAAGCAAATACATGGAAGTATTACTTTATTGGATTTTCGTCGTTCAGTCACACAAGGACTTTTGACTTTACGAGAACTTCCTAAATCAAATAAAAGACAATCAACTTCAACACCAAAAAATAAAGGTCCGGCAATAAAGAAGAGGAGAGGAAAAGAATGGTCAGTGTCAAAAGATGTGCGTTTAACCAATCGAGGAATTCATTGGCCAAAATTTGTTGCTAATCGAGGACGTTGTGAAGTTTGTGCTATGAACGGAACTCAATCAAGGCCATATTCAAAATGCTCCCATTGCAATGTATTTTTATGCTGTAACGATAAAAAAAATTGTTTTGCGGACTATCATGATATAGATTGTTCATAACTAGTATAACTCATATGCATATAAAATTATTATAATGTGTTCATAAGCATAATGTAAAATAAATAGTTTTTTTTTAATTATAATATTTTTATTTGACTGATATGGAGTTATGATTTTCTTTTTATTTAACCAACATATAAATCGACACCTATTAATTTCCACGATAAAAAAAGTTTTTGGTAACAAAATAATTCATATATAGCATTGACCTAATAATATAACATTTTTAGACTAAAATACTTAATTTACACTTAGGAACTATTGAGGTTTTTAATTTATATGTAAGTATTCTAAAAAAAAACGTTTATGCTTATTTTTACTAAGAGTAATATTTTTAGAAATAATAGAAGAACATTTTTTTTTTCTAAAGTCGTAAATACATTTTGGTATATTCAACATGTTAAAAATTATATGGTAAAATTACTGTTGGTACTTTGAAGTACCAATTAAAAATATCCTAGATGACCGATGGTACTTCCAAGTACCATGATCCTAACTCAAAATTGAGTAAAAAAAAAAAAAAAAAACAAAAAAAAATGTCTTATATAGGTCAAATATAACATGTTTATGCAAAAAAAATTTTAAAAAATATTTTAATTCGATGCTTGGTCAACAAAGGGTTAAACGAACGTAATATTGATTTTATTTGAAAAAAATAAGAAAATACAAAAATATAAAACACAAAAAGGAGAGAAGAAAAAGAAAAAAAAAAATACGATGACCGTGTTTTCAAATATTGTTCCTGCCGATGCTGTGATTGTTTGAATCAGAATCCCTAAGGTCAAGACGAATGGCTGTAGTCACATTAAATTATTTACATGGTCGGAATACCGAATGAAGCAATACGCGTGTACCATTGTTCGGCACTGCAACATATTTCCTTTCCAAAAACAATTGAAATAAGAACCGCACGAATCCGTATTGCGGGCGCGCGTAAATTATTAACGTAATACACACGAAATGTTAGTGATATCATTTTTATGTATGTGTGATCTACAAGCAAGATGATGAGTTATTATTAATCTCAGTGTCGTCGTCGTCGCTATCATCATCAGCATCACCGTCGTCCACATCATCACGTGCACACCGTAAACAAGGTACCTACAATAATAAAATACATATTATGTATATTATGTACGTATTATGTTGTTTCCGATATTTATTCATTTGCAATGATTATAACAATATAATAATAAGATAATTCGCTAAATAGTTTTTAATAATAACATGTACCCGGAAAACACTAAAAACACGAAAAACAATAATTAGTGCATAAATTATGAGTATAAAATTTATAAATTTATTTATTATTTAATATTCAGCAAGTATAAAGCAAAAATATCATATTAATTAAAAGAAGAGAAAAATTAAACTAAGCATGTGATAGGTAATTGTGTTGATTTAACGTTTGAATTTTTGAGTATCTAATTTAATATAGATATAGATATGAGTATCTAGTTATAATAATTTGTATACATTGCCTTATATCTTGCCTGCACTCCATGTAAATTCTCCTGAAAGTTTTACCAACGGATTATGTACCTAAATACACACCACTATAATATGTATATGTCAGATAATTATACGCATAAAGTTATCTGTACAGTTAATCAAAACATGGATATAATATTGCACCACCAACTGTAGTTGTAACAGTCACGTGCTTTAGCGATAAAGTAATTGCGAAGGGAACGCTACAGCAGTTGAACTTATTCTCTTTTCATTAATTTCCATTCCCATCCGTTGTTATCCGTTGCATGTATTTATTTGAATATATAGTTTTATAGTTTTCTAATTAAATTATTAAACGTTCAAAACAGAAATCAATAAGTAAACAAAGAATTGTATACTATTTCCAATACAGTTTTGTTTTGTTCTGCTATTTTTAATTAAGCAGTGACGGAAACTCGAGCATTAGTACGCTTGGCATTTAATTAAACATTTTTTTTTTTTTTAAATTAAATAAAAAAATGCAACTATACGTAGATATGGATACTTATATTACCAGAATTTCATTAAAAATAAAAAACAAAAAAAAAAATAACGAAAAAATAAATTATTTTATTTATAACTATTAGGTAGCAAATGTATTGCTAAAAGCTAAAATATTTTTTTTCTTTAAGTATTGTCCATCGATACTGGTTCTTTAATATTTAATATATATAATAATTCATACGTACACAAATTGTTTCTGAAATGGATGAGGTCACTAGTATATTCTTACTCACAATGATGGTCAAAAGACTTAAAAAAAATAATTTTTTGAGTTATTATTTTTCTATGAACTAAATAATTATTTATTCAAATTATTTTTAGATGATGAGTTTTAATGTAAAAATAAAAACTTTAGTTGTATTTTTTGCTAAATTCTTATACGAATCTCGAAATCACACAATTTTTGCGCTTATCACTTGTTCTTAATAAGTTTTTCTCGCGTTATACACACCAACATTTTGAAAATAGAGAAAAAAAATCTTCATTAGGCAATCACAACAAGTACACACATACTAGTGACCTCGTATATTTTAAAAATGCCTTGTATAATGTAAATCGGGTATTTTTCTACTGAATATTATATTCGTATACCTTCTATGGGGTTTAGTGCTGTCATTATATTATGAGTTATTTGAACGAAATAACGTATTATTATCTACCAACAATATGTTTTACCGTGTATTATTTCAAATGTTTGATTCCTTGTTTTCGTGAATATTATTATTTGGTATATTTTTTATTTATTTATATATTTATTTTTTTCGAAAACCATTTCATTGTCGTATTTACCGTTTCAACTCGGATGTTTTAAAATATTCACACAACGGCTAATCTTCTTATGGTAAAAATAACAAAGAAAATACGAAGGAAACTTTTCCCTGACCCAACAAAAGATAATATTATAGAGAGTAAAATATAAATTAGTTTCGGCTCAGAATATATTATCAAAGCTACAATTTACTCTAAAAATAACTTATTTTGTCGCATATTATGCGTGTGTAATGTAAACATTGATTATCTAAAAAAAAAAAATGTTTATGTCGTATGGATTTAATTCTCAATAATATTCGTAAGGATATCCAATTCACTGGAGTACCTAATAAATTGTATTTTTAAACGTTTATTATTATTTATTATTATTTTTAACATTTATTATATTTTATACTTAAAATTCTTAAAAATAATTTACAAATATATTTCTATAACAGGTGATTCAAATCATTAAACTCGATTATTTGTATAAGTATAATATATATATTATACATTGATGTAACTTTTATTTACTTAAATTTAAATGATCTCATTAATTTAGAATTGTCTGAGACAATATGTATGCACTTATAACGTTTTTATAACTTTTTTTTGTTTTTAATCGTTTTACTACGTTATAGCATTGCATGGCCAAATTATCGTTATGTACTTTATATTTACTTTTTTTTTTTTTCGATGTAATAGCTAAAGAGCACGCAATTCGAATATCTCATAAATGTTATATTTCAAAGCCCAATTTAAAGGATAAGAATATAGTTACTTATTTTTGTGATAAAATTTTATAATATTTCGTGAAAACGAATTAATTACATTATTTACATATATATATATATATATATATATATATGCACCGGCTATATTTGAACGGTTAAGAACTGAGTAAAGAGTTAATTAATTTCGACATGCCATACGAATGGTGTTCGTTTTCCATGAATTATACTTATTCTTAAATTCCGAAAGATGCGAAATACCATTTAAAGAAAAAGTTCAATACAATAAACGTTATACGTATACATAGATTTGTGTAAATAATAGGTGAAGTGTATGTGGTGATTTTTTATATTTAAAATTCATTTTTGAGCATGAGATGCAACTTTTGTTCTCGCTTGATTCCTCTCGACAAAAAATGATTTCATACACGCATGTGGTACAGAAGTATAGCGGTACGAAACTAATCGTGTTGATTTCGTGGTATTATATTAAAATAATTATATTTCATAGAGGGTGGGTACTTAAAAAATATAAAAATAAATGCTCACCAAAACTAAAATAAGACAAAAAACAATGAATAACTATTTTGCGTATGGACGCACGGACAGTTAATAGTTCAAATATATAGGTAATGTATAATATAACTACATTCTTATAATATATAATATATTATAAAAGTGCAGTATATTATAATGTATTATCAACCGTAAGCTGTTTAGAATATTTTTTAAATATTCCAAGTGGAAAGTTGCATGGATTCACAACCACGGCTAAGGATCAACAATATGACCGAGCGTATGTATTAAATTACAAAACCGTTATTGCAGTGGATGACAAAAGCAAGTATTTAAAAAAAAAAAAAAAAAAAAAAAATGCATCAAACTCAACACGCAGTAAGTCATTAATAAAAATACTTTTCGGCCCGGTTGGGTTTTGTTTTAATTCGAACATAATGAGTTTTCCTAATCCTTTCCGCGTCAGACAACAACAGAACTTTTCGACCGTCATTCGGCGTTCGACTCTCCTATATATTATTATTGGGCTTTGTCTCCTATTTTTTTCTCTCATTTATTTTTTTTCTCTCTTTCATTTGTCCATCCTCCTAGGCTAAGTGAAATAAGTTTTTCAGTAATTTAACCGAACCCTCGTCTACCATCCACTACAGCTTTGCTTTAACCTAATACGACTCCTGTATCTTTCTCTCTTTGAGTGTATGTGAATAAAGCCATATTATATATATATATATATATATAAATATTATACGCGTCTTGTCTTTCACTAAAACTGTTCATCACAACCGTTTTATTTAAACCAGCCGACCGTTAAGCGCTGAACTATGTGACAACGAAAACCTTCAGCGATACCTTTGTGCCATCGCAAGACTACGCGCATTAATAATGAACGGAAAGCATTATTGCATTATGGCGTTAGGAGCAACGTTGGCCGGCGGCAGGAACCTACTGATTTGCAGTTTAACGAGACGGCTGTGTAAATATTTTCGGGTTGGCTCTCTCTCTCTCTCTTATCTTTCTCTCTCTCTCTCTCTCTCTCTTTCATTTATTCTTATTCTCTCTTATTCACTCTCTTACTAGCTCGATCAGAGTATCTAGAGTCACTAATAATCAATTATTTCAGTTCAAAAATAAGTAATAATTATTGAAAAAATTTTCGATACTCGTTTTATAGCTAAAAATCTCTGTACTTATAAACTTTGCGCAAAAAAATGTGAGACTTTACTTAAATTTATATTATTAATAACTATATTTATGAGTTTTATCATTATATTTATGAATACAATTTCATATACAAAAATTAACATTTATAAATATTCATAAACGTTTTTATACTATTCGTAATCCACTGCAGATATGGTTAGTTGGAAATAAATATTACTGTATTATAAATGGGTATCCTTATTGTTTCTATAATGAATATTATAACTAATAAAAATCTACGTGTATTGATTTGTAAGAATATATTTCTAGAAAATTGTATTGTAATATTTTAATGTTTTTAAATTATGAACCTAATTTTATGAAGACAATTTAGAGTTATAGCTGTTTTAATTAGTTTATTATTTTCCTTACATAAATAAGTTAATTAAAGTACGTTTTATAAAATAATATTAATTCAAATGATCAAATATATCACTATAAATATTCTTTAGTAGTACATAAACCTCAAAAGTAAAAAGTTATACTCATCATGGTTACTTGAAATAAATACTCAAAAAAAAATAATCACACAGAGTAGGTATAAAATATAAGAAAATCATCAACAGAATAATTGTAAAGTAATGAACGTAAGATGTTTAATTTGAAATACGACTGCAATAAATGTGTGTTTCTTGCATGCGTAACATTTTAATTTATTTTAATTTTATTTGTTTAATGTCAATGCTTGTATTTTTTACGTCGAAACAGCGATTATAACTTAAAAAATGTAAATTACCAAGGTAAGGTTTAGAACTCGGTTCAGTCGTGAAAGAAGTTGGTATTTTTGTAATAAAAAAAAAATGTACTCCGTTGTTGTAGTAACGTTTACATGTCCCGTGAATAAACTCGTACACGAATGACCTTTTTACCTGACCGAAATGAAAACGGGGCAAAACAATCTCACAAATCAATAATCTTTTAGGAAATAGTTGCCGATCGGCCGTGTGAAAAACTATTATTTGTGATCATGTTTATATGTTACAGTTAAAGTGTTGAATCAGTTAGTTTATGAAATAACTAGGTAATTTATAAAATAACTTAAGTTTGTAGGTAATGTATATAATTTATCCTTAAACTAGTTATTTTATACATTCCCTGGCATCACTTCGTTAATGTCTCAAATTGTAAATAACAAAATATCATGATAAATAATTATAATTCCAACATTTTCAACAATTTAATATTTGTTAGCTGTAGAAGCTGTTCCAAATGAAAGTGTTACGTTAAGATCTACGGCAACTGCGCAGTCACTGGGAACTGGTTAGGGTTTTTTTAAGTGTACTTGTACCAAAAAATTTGACACAATGCGATGTGTTTGTAGAAAAAATGAGGTATTGTGCAACTCTAAATGTCATAATAGCCTTACATGTACAAATAAATAAATAATATAACTATAATTAATTCAGTAAAATAAAATATTTTAATATATATTTAAAATTTTAATGTATTTTATACTTAACGGATATCAAACTGAAATTGTATAGAATAACTAGATAGTCTATGAAATAACTAGTTAAAGTACAGTTTTCATGTATTATTTCATACTTTAACTAACATTCGTAGGTAATTCATGAAATACCTAGTTATTTCATAAAATAACGGAATTCAACACTTTAGATGTAACATGTACACTAAAAAGTGATTATTTATGTATCCTATCATGTATTTATAGAGTGATAAATGTCATACGTCGAACATTGTCGTTTTGAATAAAATAAATTCCTAAAATGTATTGTTGCACATTTTAAGAAACATAAAATTATAATTATAAAAATAATAATAATAATAATAATAATAATAATAATAATAATAATAATAAATATTACAGAAATAAAGAAAAATACTATCAAAAATGGAAGATATGAATTTTCATATAATTCGACAGTTCACGTTCCTAAAGCTGGTATTACACTGGATCGACATTAGTCGATCGACGATATACTGTGTTGTGTCGAACATGTTTTGATTTGTAAATTATTATTACATACGTTCGACATTTATAAAAACGAATTTATTTATTTCCCCGCACCCATATCATCAGTTGAACTTCGGCTATCGTGCGGTTGTCGATTCAGTTTCCTTTGATGTTTACCGACTTTTTGTCGATCAGAATTTCTGTCGATCGACAAGTAAAAATCGAACGGAATTTGGTAGCAAATGTCGAATCAACGTGAGTATTCCAGATAATGTACGTAAATTACTCCTACAGCCGTTATTTTACGCATATTAAGTATTATTATCTAAAAAATATTTATAACTATTTTTGATATATTAGGAGATAAAAAAAAAAACGTGAGTAGGTAAACGAACGGTTTGATTGAACCCACGCAGGCGTCCGAGGCTAAGGAGATATTATGGAATTCTTCGTCAGGGTTAATACCGCGAATGTGTGGTAAAGATACCATAACACATCACCAAATCGGGGGTAAGATGCTAACACGATGTAAGAACGTTACAAAATCCGTGCAAAGATTTACTTGATTTTTAACTACAGTATATTTGTGTACAATGGTTACACATTTATAACGATGGGAAATCGTTATTATGCCGAACGATCTCAACACGTTTCTCACGTGCCGATTCACTGTTAACGGTTCGTTGGGTTTTCAATTGCAGAAATTCGCCGATAACGCACGCGTCCCGTGAAAAAGTGGTCCGAGAACACGTGGTCGGGAACCATTGGGTAAGCGTGGTTGGTTATTATTTCTTTTAATTGTTATCGGCGTTTCCAGGTTAAATGTACCGGACTTAATGTATTTTCCGCCGAGTACAAGCAACCGAACGGCTAACGGAGTTAATAAACGACTAATCCACGTGGCATCGTCCGCGGCTCTCTTTAATTTCCAATTCATTAGCATAAGTCCCAGAAAGGACGATGAATAATCATTAAATCGTCTCCGGACGTGTAGCGCGTTTGTCTTTCGATGTTTACCGACCCAATCTTGCGTAAACGGCGGTGCAACGTTCGTAATTCGGCGCAATGATCACAGCAAAATCGTTTCCGAGCAATGGTAAAAAAAAATTCTATTGCAACAAAAAATTGCGACCGGTCTGCGGGATCGGAATCGTGAAACCGATTTATCGCTGTGGATATTGGACGTGAATCTTTTAAACGCCATGTTTTCGTATAATATGTCTACCGAGCAGTATCTATCATTCGTGTTGATTATTAACTAATACTGATAGGGTGAATAAATCACCGATAGACAATCACAAAGTATTCGAAAAAAATTAATCGTATTTGTACACAAATAAAGTAGTTTATTCATTAATATATGCTCTTTATTTTCTATATTTGGGATTAAAAAAAAAAAAAAACTGATATTGAAATTGAGTTTCGATTAGTTTGTAGCCGTCTGTTATTCACGGACGTGTGTGGTAACTTAGAACTTCAGAAATGGCATTTTTTATTTATGACGGAGAAAAGTAATATTATCAAAATTATATTTTTAAGCATGCTGGTGACATACTCATTACAATATATAATCAGAAACCTTGCAAAAATATTTTCTAAAGATTAAACAAATTGTATCTGTAAGAAAACTTTACTTGAATGCAGTTCAGCAATCTTCTGTCATCAATGTTCATCGAATTAAGATAATACAATTATTAATAAATTACAAAATAATAAAATATAAAATAAAAATTAGTACATAATTGATTTATTTATTTATATATTAATTGTTTACTCGTAAAATGATATAATTTATATACAAAAATAAATAGTTAAAACAGTATTATTATATTTGTAATGTACGATCGGTTTAGAATTAAAAATTCATCATCCGGTATAAAATAATCCAATAAAATCGTGACTTTATATATTATAGGTACTTAATTTAATGCTATTCGTTTATTTGTTTGTTTATTTATTTCTATGCATAAGCAATTTATTATTTACAATTAATATTTCAACTTTTTCAGATTTAATGATATAGTATCGATATTATCAAAGTATTGTGTGATTTATACGAGCTTGATGAAATATTAGTTTTGCTACGATAGTTAAGGGTGTTACCTTCTATAAATGTAGTGTTTTTTAATTTTTAATTTTTTTATTTAAGTCCATATGTTAAACATGAGATATTCAAAGAAAAAAAATGTAAAAAAAAATGAAATTTTAGTATATTCTCTCTTTTTTATATTCATCCTTATGGTTGGTTAACGGAAGGAAAATAATTAAGCACATAACCATTATTTAGTTAATTATATTATTAGTCTCTAATTAAAACAATGATAATTTATAAGACTTTTTTAGTATTTTAAATTGCTTGGAATTATATTTTCTTCATTATTACATCGTAACACTTCTAAATGGTTTACCATAACAGAAAATCACCATCAGATATTAATATCGAATTATACGTTTTATTGATTTTAAAATAATGATGAAAATTAAATGTTTATTTACACGACATATACATTTCTATAAAATGCACTGTAAGTTATTATCCTAATTTAATTTTATTTAAGTCGCTATTATGTAATTTCAAATCATGAATTTATTGTATAGTAAATTAGTTTACGTAAATCATGATGATTTATTATATTTATTACTAAATTTTCAAGAAAACGACGGCAACGCATCTATTGCAGACGAATAGTTTAACCAATCAATTGTAGTTGAATTATTATTATTATGATAAAGTATTAAATTAACTCAACGGAAGGAAAATGATTAAACAATCAATATATTATTATATCATTACTATTTTATAAATATATTCGTAGCAAAGGTTATAATATTGTAAAATATATAATTAAAATTATTTTTATTGAAAGGCGCATTCATCGATAAAATAATAGTAGTCTTACAAATTTTTAAAACTTCTTATATATACTTATATATATATATAGGACTGGCAGATGAACGCTCACAAGACAATGAAAATACTAAAAATCAAATAACAAAGTATACAAGAAAAAAGTCAAGGTAACATAAATATTGTCTAAAATCCTATTTAATGTGTTTATATTTATTGTAATTCATTAATCTTCTTTTTCTTTTTTAGGTTTATGATTATTCTGTGCATCTATTAGTGATCTATAAATTTAGCTAATTGAATGATTTACGAGTGAGTTTTTTCAAAAAGAATGGAATAGCTTGAAGAAGGTATAAGTATCATCGTTTTTAGCTCGGTACCTAAAAATATTTTGTTTAAAAAATACCAGCAGCAACGAAGAAATATGGTGAATTATAGAATTTCCCGTATATAAACGAGATCCAGAAATTACATTTTCTTTGTTTTAACATAATTAGCAAAAGTATAAATAACAGTTTTTATTCAATAAATTGTAGAACTATGACATTGATCGGTTATAATAAAATAAATATATCAAGCAAAAAAATATCTTTTAATTAACTAAAAAGTGAAAAAAAAATGTGTACAGGATTATTCAAACCAAAGTCCAAAATACCAATAAATAATGCTAAAAAACACTACTTATACTGGTCAGATCGAGAATGGCAATAGCTGCAAAAAACTTTCATGGAAAATACCCGACAAACTTGCAAAAACCGTGCATAAATCGGTCAAGTCGTTCAGGAGTTACACGATAACTTACATACCCACTGAAGAAATAAACATATAAAGAAAGGTTATGTGTATATAGTGTATATAACTAACGTTTACATTGTGCCTCAGCGTATTTTCTGACCAATGACTTATGGCCTACAGAAGTATATTTACGTATTTTATATAAGTCCGTGACATAGAGTCTATACAACAGACCATTATGTTCTATGATAATTATATGAATCATATATCATGCGTAATAAAATTGTAAAATAATGTGTATAAATATATATATACTATATATATATAAGTATATATGTAATATTATATAATATAATATATATATATATATATTTACCTTGAAAAAAGTGGCATTAAAAACAAAAATTTGAATGTAAAATATATAGGACACATAAGTTTTCGTGTTATTACGAATTTTTAGAAATAATAGAACACTGCAAAATATAGTAGTATAATATCGATATTATCTAATTTTCAATTTCTATACAAATTGCAATATACTTATTGTATATTGTTCAAATTCATGGAACCTGTTAATTGTATGTATTACGCTGTTGGTCGATCCTGGATAAAATAAACTACACTAACTATCAATCATAACTATGAGTAAATTTTCACTTATACGTGATGTACATATTGATATTACTATAATTTACTGCTTAAGTAATCGAAGAGTACATTATAAATACACATGACAAGTCGAACCTGAAATTTACAATACATGTAAATGTACTTTTTACAATTACAAAAATAACAATATGAGTAATGATTGCATAATATAGAGGAACATTATAAAATATTTAATTATATTCAACAAAATCAACAATGCTTTTGACATTTAACACTACCCAATTTTGGTCGTACTGCTAATAAAGTCTGCTCCGTGAAATGTAGTGAAACGTCTATTTTAATATAGCTAACTAAAAACTCTAGGGCGAACATAAAAACAAAATATTTATGTCGATAGTCTTCAGGTATAAGACAATTAAATGTTTAATAATGCAACTCAATAACACCCTTTTTTGAAACCGTTGAGTTTAATTTTAGATTTTTAATGGAACTAATAATGTATTGGTATTACTATGATGGGTGTTTTTTTTTCATGTCTGTATACACGATTTCAATTAGATGAACTGGAGCAATCATCATAACCATAAGACATTTCTGATGAAAAATGTTCTCATGTTGGTATATTGAAGGAATCATTTTACGTATTTTCAAGTGGTTTTTTTCTTTTTAGTAATAATTATTATGAAAACCTGACAAAAGCTAATAATAACAAACGGCGACATTTGCGGCTCGCAGATACTCGACAAAATTGATTTAACTTTTCGTCAGTACTCTATTCATAATCGTTTTATATACTTGACATTTTTGTTGAATGCTTAAATCAATGTTACATAAGAAAATTAGATTTTATAACAGATCTAGATAACTTTTAAGCTATTTATAGATACTTGAAAATGTTATGTTTTTTTAGTTATTTTATCGTAATTTTCATATGAAAAAAGGTCTAGAAAATATAAAAATAAATGTCCTCATGCATATAACTTATAAAATCATATGCATTTTATATTTCTATTACATGTTTGATTATCTAATAAAATATTTTCTATTCAATTTTTTTTTCGTCCAAAAAAATTTAAATGACTGAAAATTCTAAAAATAAATTATAAATATTACAAAATTAAATTTTAATGAAATTGGATATTTTAACTAGTTAACTTTTAATATTTATTCTGTAGAGGTCTTTTTGTCATTTAATAGCTTGGAAATATTTTAACTAAATTTTTGCTATGACCAAGAATTTTTGTACTATTTTAAAATATAGATTTTTACAGACAAATATCATTAGTTATATTAATGTAATTATATAATTTATACAAGAAAATTCGACAAAATGTCATTTATTAATTATTTTAACTTTTATTCTTTATAGTTATTATTTGAATTTAATATTTTGATTTATCAAAACAATTTTATTTTCCACCTGTGGACTGTAAAGTAATTAAATTTTAGATTTTTTAAAAAATGTATTTATATGTTATATGTTAAGCATTTTAAATTTAAAATAAAAAAAAACTTAGTGATTTTACTTCCTTTAAAATTCTATATCGTTTGAAATTGTTCTATAAAAACTGTTAAATGATTTAAATTTATTTAGTACATAGGATTGTACATTTGGTAGTTTTTTCCACTGATTTCTAATTTGTATATAGTATTTTATATATAAAGTGTTTTGATTTTGCTGATAAATAATTAGTATCTTTCTTAATTTGCAAGTATTACACTATTATTCTATAAATTACTAGGGGGTTGTGAGAAAGTTTTTAAACGCTATTTCTCATATTGCTACCATTATAACTTCTGTGCAGCATTGATAAATTGCATTGATTTGTAATATTGAAAGGGTAAATAAATAAAGGTTTTCGCTAAAAACTAGAAATAAAATAATTTTGTATGTATAAAAATAAAAAAATATGTGTATTGATGTGTCATCCTATTTTATATATTATATGTGAAATAATTTAATGTCGAAATTATGTTTTGAATAGTTTGTAGCTTTCTATTAATCCGAATATGTGTAGTATTTTCAAATTTCAAAAATGTTTATCACTATTTATGAAGGAGAAAAGTAATATATGGTTATTAGTTTAAGCATGCTGCTGACAGATTCAATAAAATATACATGTATGTGTAATTAGAAACTCTGCAAATATATTTTTTTTATTTATTTATTTTTTATTTTTTGTACGCTTTGAGATAAAACAAGTCATATCAAACAGAAAACTTTTTTTGATTGACATATTTTCTCCTATAACTTTATATGGAGTAAAGATAATATAATTATCGATCGTTAAACTTTTTCAGTTAAATTGCATATTTTTATGTTATCTAGATTTAGTGCTATTTATAAAAAGTAGTTATTATATCATTTTTGCTACAATGAATCGTTGATTTTTCAAACATTTAAATATTCCGCCTGTGTTTTATTTATCAATCTATAAGTGAAGTAAAAAAGGTAATGTTATTATTTGAAAAAAATATATTTTAAAATACTCAAAAAATAAAATAATATTTATTTATCGGTTTATATATAATATAGTATTAAATAATGATAATGTGTAGAATTTATTTTAGATTTTCAAATCACACATAATTTCATTATTTTTACTATTGCAGTGTAACATATAAAAATGTTTAATCCTAATTTTGCATTTAATTTCTATCGAAATTTAAATCATTAACTGTTATTTTTTAGATTCTGAACGGAGTGAAGAATGTATTGATTTTACAATGATGTGTGTTTTTTTTTTTTTTTGTGCCTGTCGACACGATTTGGGGCAGTAAAAATGCTTCGATTGCCTTATGTAGCAACTTTTCTGAAAGGAAAGTGAATCTATTTGATACTTTGGGGGGTCAAAAGTAAAAAAATTTTGGGAAAAACGGGAGTTTAATAATTTTCAAAGTATTTTGATTTTTATTGAGCTATTTATAGACAATTAAAATTTTCAATTTTTTTAAGTATTTTTTTTTTAAATAATGATAAAATTTATTTGGCTGCCCAGAAAATCTTGAAAATTTAATACAAGGTTTCTTATAAGTTGTTCCTTAACTGATAAAAAAAAATCTAAAATCGTAAGTCACAATTTTTTTTAATAAGTGCTCAAAGTTCCAATTTATACGAAATATGTAAAAATCACGATAATTTGCAAGTTATTTTGTAGATAAAAATTCATAAAATTTTTTCTGTTCATACTTAAGGTTCAAAATTTTAACACTAGGTTATCTATAAGCTACTCTTCAAAAATATTTAAAAAAATTTTTACCGGACTTAGAGGAAAAAATTTTATGGTTGTTTGAAATATAAATATTTACGAAATTGCACAAAATAGCCATATATTCTCAAACGATTTTAAATATTTGTTACAATTCAAAAAGTATAAGTCGCAGATTTTTAAAATTTAATACCAGCTGTTAAGATTGGTATTTCCTTTATGGCATATTTTTTTCAAAATATTATATTGACTTTTAAGCCACTTATAGGCATTTAAAATATTCGATTTTTTTACATTGTTTTTTTTTATAATCGGTGATAAAAATAATTTGGCTCTTACAAAATACTTGAAAATTTAATAGAAGATTCCACAGAAGTAGTTATTAAAGTCGTTCAAAAATTATTGAAATCCATATGCACAATTTTTTTTTATAAGCGTTTGAACAACGAATATTGACATAAAATTACATGTAAAATATAATATAATGTATTCTAGACTGACAAAGATGTCGGTTCTTTTTAAAATGCTCTAACTCAAAAACGAAAAACTGCAACAACTTGAAATTTTCACCAAATCTTTATATTGACGTTTTCTATACATGGTTAAGTTTTCAAAGTATTTTGACATATTTTAACGTATTTATTGACAATTTTTCTAAATTTCTCGTTTCAAAATAAAATATACTTATTACAATATTTATAAATAACATTGTATTTTATTCTAGACAAACATATCATCTCCGTTCAGAATCGTATTTCGTATACAATGATACCTATCATTGAATTCAAATTTAACAAATCCATTATAATGACCTATCCTATGAAGAGTCGCACTTCACCCCCATGTGTACAGGTTCTTTTTATGGTTTATTTTTGTTTCATATTTTTTATTATAAGTTTCCTCCTGTATGCATATGTATTTGTTTTGAATGAAATAAAAATGTCTAAGAAATAAATTATATCGAGGAATGTTAAGAAGTGTGACAACACCGATTTTAACAGTTACTTGACTTCAAAAGTTTTCGAGTAGTAGAAAATTTGTATTTGACGTCTTAATTGAACGACGTTATTTCTTCAATCATTTTTAAAAACTTTTGAAGCATACATTTCGAATTACACAGTTCCGTCAATGATATTTAAATTAAGTAAACAGTAGTTCACTGCATAATTATCTTATGGTTTTAAATTGTCGAGTAAATATATATCGGTATTGTGTTAATTTTATATCTTCAGCTGTATTTTCTTTGATGCACCTAATCGTTTTATTTCCGGTTTATTGTAATTTTCGAGTAAAATAATAATACGTTTTGATATAACTATGGTAGTACATGATAAATAGGATTTTATTATTTTTAAACAAATAAAAAATGCGTTTGTTATACTAAAATTAATAATTATATTACTTAATCATAATACCACTTAAAATTTGAAATACATTCAAATGGAAAATGTTTTTACGTTTTATGTTTTATGTTCTAACGACGTGTTTACTTTGAAGAGATTCGTTGAAAATCGATTTTTTCACTTTGAAAACGTTCCATACTTATGTGTAAAGCCTTTTCAAAATGATCATTTTTTTTTTTTACCTTTGGCAATTGATTTTAATACATTCTTAAACTATTTAAAATTTAACGATTTTTATACATTTTTTTTTTTTTAATAAATCAAATAAATTTTCAGATTAACCTTAATATAAATCGTTTTTAAATTAAATATGTTAAGAAACTATAACATTGTAATAATTACGTGTTCATTCATAATTCTTGACATATTGATACAAAATAATTTGTAAACCATTTTATAATAATGTATATAAATAAATATATAAATAATATATAAATTATAAATAATAAATCCAGTATTATTTTCTTGAGAGAACAATTTCACAACGCATGCTAAATATCAAAGATGGAGACGACGAAAGAAAAAAAAAATCGTTATTTTTTTTATGTATCTGTAAACCAAATTTTAAATAAGAGGTTTTGCTCACCAATGTTCAGAGTCCGAAAAAAATGTCTCTGGGTTTAGTTTAAGTTTTAAAAACAGGAAATGAACTACAAAGGTTTTGATTAATAGGTTTTTTCAGAGGTTTTTTTAATAGTCTCAATTGAGTAGCGTTTTTACGTCAGTAACATAAATACCGAGCATTAGGTAACATTTATCAGCTGGTGATGAGATTTTTTCAACGGTCGTTAATCGTAATGGCCGTTATTTATTTGATATTTGGTTGTTTATAGCGTTAAATAATGGCTTTTACAGTACGAACAATGTATAATATAAAGGTTTATAAGTATAATTATATTTACTACTCTAATAATTTATTTCTTTAATTATTTTTCTTATATTTTGTACGACTACCTAGGAACCAGGCAGTAAGACTGCACTTATATAATAACCGATAACTGGTAGTATATACTACCTAGATATGCATATATTACTATAAACAACTGAATATTTTAAATTTGTTGTAATTAATTATCGTTCGATATATTTCGAAATCTTCCTTATCTACACACATTTTATTATTATTCAAAATTTAATTATGTTGACACAATTTATAATTAAAAATATGTGTATTATAATTCTATATATCTGAAATATTCACGGTTAGTATAAAATCGTATCAGTATTATACACATTGGCTTTTAAATCAACTAAACACTAATAAAAAACTATTTTTAATTAGATTATCGTTCAAATCATGTGTGATTTACATTGCAGTTTTTGAAAAACAATTTTCTATTTGAGCTAAATTTTTAATGAAGTATTAACGTATAGTTATTCGTATAAACATTATATATATATATATATATATATATATATATATATATATACTTTTTAAATCGCATAAACGTTGTTGAATGAGTTATTTAAAATGAACAGTGAATAATTTGCTTGAAATAAATTATTAAAAGAGCAATGATAATAAATTATAATATAACAAAAATATGTGACGTTAAGTTAGGAAAACTACTATTATTGATAAAATTAAAGACTATTTTATAAGTTACATACATTTATTAAAATACTTGTTTAATACTTTTATGTAGATGTTTTTGAATATTTATAAAAATATAATATTATTCAAGCAGTATTGAACAATATGAAAATGTTATCACTACAATATCAGACTTAATCACGGTGCAATTTTAATAACATTAATATTTGTGAAAAAAGTCTTCTTGACATAATAATACCATGTATTTTATATGTCGTATACGTACTTTTTAAGTTAATCGTTAATTCATGTCCGTGTGCTTTATTAACTCTCGTCTTCCATTAAATAATCGTAGGCTCAAGAGGGTCGTAAAAAAGGATTTCTAAAATCTTGCTCACGACGCAATAGCATAATGTTTTATTTCCCGACCATGTCTGGTGAAGGGATAAGGCCACCACGCAATATAAACCAGATTAACGAATTTCTATTTTCGCTTTTTAAAAAATTGAATTACATGAATAATGAAACAACAGACGTAACGATTCCTGTAGTATATCGAGCGGTAACGATGTGAAAAATGCGATTGGCGCCGACAGATCTCAAAGGAACTAAACAATTTAGAAAAGTTCACATTTCGAGTGTGCTAAATCTCCTACTCATTAATCATTGAAAACAGTTTGTTTTGATTCAAATTTAAAAATAATTTAGTAACATTTATTTGCTAAAACGTGTAGGAACCTAAATATATTATACATTAAATGTAATATATTAATTAATTAAATTATACATTGAAATTTTCAATGTGTAAAGTGTTTATATTTCAGAACAAATTTTTTAACTATAGTATTAATGTACTTATATATTAAACGCCTATCGTTGATAATTTTTTTTAATACAAGCTCGTATGAAAGTAATTAAATATCTTAATATTAACAGTTTTAATTATATTATACGTAACTGATAACTAACGGACACAGTCACTGTGGGTGTATAAGGTATTTTAAATTTACATAAAGAAACGAAAAAAAAAAAATATATGTGTATGAAACTCACTTATGGTGATTCAGAGTTTATGTACGTTTATTTTTTCCACGTGCACAATACATATTACAATGAAAGATTCTCTAAATTAAGTATTTTTTATTTTAAGTATTTTTATTCGTACGCCGTATGATATACTATATTGTTCCTAGGACATCAGCGTGACATTTGAATTTAGTTCAAATCGCATATGAGTTTGGAAAGCACGTAAATATGAAATTTATAATTTTTAATTCGCCATTTCGAGTCCAGCCTGATTGATACATAATTACGTTTGGCTCATTGGGTTCGCAGTACCGCCATCAGGGAGTCTAGGAAAGAGTGGGCATCGATATAACATCGAATAACCACCAGCCGCATCCAACACACCCGTGGCCAGCCGCCAACTCGTCGTCGCGTACCTTTTTATTTATACAATTTGAACCTTATGAAAGAAATCGTAAGTAAAGTTGATGTGGTGGTGGTAGTGAAAAGAGAATGAAGGACTTTCGGAGGGGAGAAAATGAAAATACAGAGTGTTGGGACGAGCGCCGCGAAAGATGATTACGAACGGATTAGGTTGGTGACTGGAATGGGGGCATGGGCGGTACGAGTGTCATCTTGTGTCAGATAATGAAATCTGCCCGCGGGATAGGAATTCGTGTCGGAAACAAAGTTATTTGAATAAAATCTCACCGCGTGAAAGGTGAAAATATTCTCGAAAGACCACGACCGCATGCCAGGGACGGAAAAAAACTTTTTCTCTCTTATATTGTAGGTTTTTTTTTTTTTTTTTTGTTTTATCTCCGCCCACTCCTTTCTACATCGTTACACATATGAGCGTGCGTAACGATGCTCCCACTCGTTATTCCTGACACAAAGCTTCCACATGCCACTTAGTCGTCGTCGTTGGAAATTTTCCACCTAGCACGGAAATCCTGTGTCTTAGCGGTGCATTGAAATAAAATACGTTTTTAATAATCCCCTCCGAATGTACCAAGATTCCCCCCTCCGAGTAACACTTGGAGATTCTGCGCAGCTCTCGAATCACTTGACGCTGTTTCGACCCGAAAGAGCGGATCCGGCAACTCGTTTTTATTGTTTTTTTTTTTTTTTTTTTTATGGAAATTTGAACTTCTCGCGATAAACTGACATCAATACAATACGTCGATACCATTGATGGTTGAGTGCGTGATTCGTTAACGATAAACCGAAAAAAAAAGTTACGTTCTATATCAGCTACTTAATGGTACGAACGGAGAGCCTATTCGTTTCGAAGGCATTAAAACTAAGTTCGATTTTTGTATTGAAATGGACTCTGATTTTCGTCATGAAATATAATACAGCTGCAAATTTGAAAATATCAATAGATTTTAACTGTTTAATTTTATACCATAATAATAATATTGTTATAAGTTTGAATGAATATACATGTGTAACGTGGTCGGGGGTGACTAGTTAAATATATGATATTCAGGGAGGGTTTTCTGATCCCTTTGAATATATTTTACCGTAGCTTTGGGAGCATAAAAGGAAGATCTTAAGATTACAAATAAATGTAGATTGGTTCAAATGATTATTAATGGTATAATACGTAAAATACCTTACAAGAATGGACATCCGGAGTTCGGCTATCTCGGATGGACGTCGTGGCCGAACTAACTGTGTCTTACATATTCGGCTTTAGCCATCGGATTTACAATACTATACATATGTGATATATGACCCAGTCATAACAATCGTTACACATGTATATTCGAACGGCGTCAAATATAGGCAATTTGGGTACATTGAAGCCATATGGCCGGATTTTCGGTATTCTCTATGCACAATATTATCATTATTTGTAGTGTTACTTGTCCCATTTTAATATTGTAAAAGAATTACTTTGATTAATATTACTGAAATAATGGATAAGTCGTTTGGTAACGAATTTTCGAAATCCAATAATTTACTATTCTTATTAAAACTAATTAATAAATCGATTTATAACTAAAAAAATTACTTTTCAATAGAAACTTTTTATAACATAAGAGTTTTACAACTATTTTACAACGTATAATACACACTGTTCTGTAACCATTTTTCTAATACACGAAAGTATTATTATAAAAAACAACAAAATATATATATATTTTTTTTTTTCGAAACTATTTCGAAGATAAATTAGAAATATAAGGTGGTATAATTATTGAATAGTAGCGATACCACAATTTACAGCAATGATCGAGTACACATTTTCGTTATTTCGTTACTATTTCTTACATGTCTTATTTTTTTCAAACATCCTCAAATACTAATCGTATACATCAAACGTTAATCATATACAGTTGACCGTATTCTGTACATAACCTTTTATCTACACACATAGGTTTAATATTTACATGTATTCGCCGGGTTAAATGCATCAAACCATAATCTTTTTTTAATCAAATTAAATGAATTATTCATATTTGCCCATTGGTTCACTGTTTCTTTTTTCATTTTTATTTTTTTTTTTTTTTTATATTTTAGTTAATTTCAACGAATAATATTCCCGGAAAAAAGTTATGTAAAAAATAATATTTAAAACGTGTATAATTCGTATAGATAATTGTAACACTTCGATTATACTATATTGTCAATTGTAATTATATTGCGATGCTACCATTAATTAAATAGATACATGCAATTTAGGATTATTGTGGTTTTCGTATCTCCGTGAATAAAGATTATAAAATATGTATATATATTTTACCATATTTTTTTATATATATAATATTATTATTATTAATTATAATGTATATATTTTTTTTTAGATTCTGAACGGAGTGAAGAATGTATTGATTTTACAATGATGTGTGTTTTTTTTATTTTTTTATTTTTTTTTGTGTCTGTCGACACGATTTGGGGCAGTAAAAATGCTTCGATTGCCTTATGTATCAACTTTTCTGAAAGGAAAGTGAATCTATTTGGTACTTTGGGGAGTCAAAAGTAAAAAATTTTCACACAAAACCAGTTTTTGACATAATCAAATTTTTTATTTTGCTATAACTCAAAAACTAATCGATGTAAATACTTGCAATTTTCACCAAATGTTTAGATTAGCGTTCTCTATACACCATTAAATTTTGACTTTTATTGAGCTATTTATAGACAATTGAAATTTTCAATTTTTTTAAGTATTTTTTTTTTAAATAACGATAAAATTTTTTTGGCTGCCCAGAAAATCTTGAAAATTGAATACAAGGTTTCTTATAAATTGTTCTTTTACTGATAAAATAAAATCTAAAGCCGTAAGTCACAATTTTTTTTTATAAGTGCAAAAAGTTCCAATTTATACGAAATATGTATAAATCACGATAATTTGCAAGTTATTTTGTAGATAAAAATTCATAAAATTTTTTCTGTTCATACTTAAGGTTCAAAATTTTAACACTAGATTATCTATAAGATACTCTTCAAAAATCTTTAAAAAAGTTTCTACCGGACTTAGAGAAAAAAATTGTATGGCTGTTTGAAATATAAATATTTACAAAATTCTATAAAATAGCGATATATTTTCAAACGATTTTAAATATTTGTTATAATTCAAAAAGTATAAGTCGCAGATTTTTAAAATGTATACCAGCTGTTAAGATTGGTATTTCCTTTATGTCATATTTTTTTCAAAATATTATATTGACTTTTAAGCCATTTATAGGCATTTAAAATATTCGATTTTTTTACATTTTTTTTTTATAATCGGTGATAAAAAAAATTTGGCTTGTACAAAATACTTGAAAATTTAATAGGAGATTCCACAGAAGTAGTTCTTAAAGTAATTCAAAAATTATTAAAATCCATAGGCACGATTTTTTTTTTATAAGCGTTTGAACAGTGAATATTGACATAAAATTACATGTAAAATATAATATAATGTATAATATTCTAGACTGACAAAGATATCGGTTTTTTTAAAATGCTCTAACTCAAAAACGAAAAACTGCAACAACTTGAAATTTTCACCAAATTTTTATATTGACGTTTTCTATACATAGTTTAGTTTTCAAAGTATTTTGACATATTTTGACTTATTTATTGACAATTTTTCTAAATTTTTCGTTTCAAAATAAAATATACTTATTACAATATTTATAAATAACAATGTATTATATTCTAGACTAACATATCATCTCCGTTCAGAATCCTATTTCGTATACAATGATACCTATCATTGAATTCAAATTTAACAAATCCATTATAATGACCTATCCTATGAAGAGTCGCACTCTACCCCCAAGTGTATAGCAGAGCGAGGCCCATCTGGTTTTTTTTTGTATTATTTTATTAAGAAATCATTAGGCATCTGGTAATCGTGAATATAGTGTTTTGCTTTTTAGTTGTGTTTTTCATCTGTACCAACTGAAATACTTACTTTTAGGCATACTTACCTATGACACATTTCCGTTGTCAGACCCATATTACACTGGTTATAAATTTATTATTCTACCAAATTTTCATTCGTCCAAACAATATGTTAAATCGGAAGCAATGTATTCGATGACCATACATTTTACCTCTCTCTGTTACCAATACATGGACTAAATTATTTTCGCTTTGGATATCATCTAAGTATATATTATAAAATACGCATGAAAAAAAAATGTGTTCTGTCATTTTCAGTGGAACTCTTAGGATATTTGTCACTCACAAAAGTTAATTAATTCAAGTTGTGTGCAGTAACATGTATCCTTCTTTAGAATTTTGCATCTACCTCGTTGAGTATGTCAAAATACTTAGATGTTTAAATTATTAACGTGTCTTGTAATTACTATTTGGATTGTTTGGTTTATTGAGTTGTTTAATATGAATATATACCCACGTCATTTTTTGATTAATTAACATACCTAAGTCATTCAAATTATTACAAAGAAAAAAGTAATTATATAGAGCAATTTAAAATTTTTAATTTCCTCATTGAAAAACGCAAAAAAAACCATGTTTCGACATTTTCAACAGATGTTATGGTCAGATCAACGTAACGAAAATTGCAAAAATTTCAAATTTTTTTAGCTGAAATCGTATCTATTGTAAATATTATTTTTTTTTTTAGATAAAATAAAAATATTAAAAGTATGATACAAAAAGTTGATTTGGTACTAACATGACAACAACAGTTATATTAATTATAATTATTTTATAATGAATGAATATTTTATTGAACTTTTCCGGTTACAAGTGAAATTCCAAGCTAAAAGTAAAAAATAATTATGACACAATTGTTTGTAATACAAATACTAATGAATAATCGATTCTCATAAAAAAATAAATAATATCATAGATATGTATGCCCGAATTACTATGACCTATTTTCTAAACTATGAAGTTTATATTTAAACTATAAACCTTATATTATATTTATTTTTTATTTTTTATAGATGTGCATTTTAAGAATAAATATGTTTAAATAATGTTATTTTAATCTAGTTCTTATATGTGCATGTTATCATCGCCATGTAATAATTTCAAAGAATAATATATTCACTTTACTTTTGTAGCAATTTTTTTAAGTTGACTTTTATTTATAATATTTATTAATTTATAATTCTATAAATAATTACTAATCTTCTTTTTTAAGATACACGCAATTGAAATCATAAGAATATAAGAATCAATCTTATTATGATGAGTCCGCAAGAAGATTTTAACTGAGCAGAAATGTACGCAAAAAAAATAGCATCACGGTACAGTTTTCTGATATTTTATCGAACTATATCGATTCATTAAGCCACCGTATTAGTTAAATTGACAATTTGTTTTTTATTTGTAAACTTTAAACTTTCGACTGCGGTTGTGCGTCACAAAGATACATACAAATGCCGAGTATCCCGAATGATATACACTTTTGTTATAAATATCAATATATATATATACACATCGTTTGGGGAAACTTCCAATAGATAAGAAGTCAACCAATACTCCTAACCGTAGGCCAAACAGTACTGAAGGACATTTACATATACTTTTAAGTCGGTGGTAATCTTACAGTATATGCCATGGTATATATATGTTATGTTTTTCGATATGCTGACCTAAAAGATTACTGTAAATATGAATTTGAATGTTTGTGTGCATATGTGTGTGTGTGTGTACTTATGTACTTACAAGACAAATACGATGCATGTCGGATGCAGATACGACATTTTAGAGAAACATACACGTAGCATATATTTTACACCTACAAATTTTATATATAATGATTCTCTGTATAAGATGTCTTTAACTTGGACCAGTCGTTCGGTTTTCATGCCAAGATATCTTACTTAGTTTATGTTTGTTGGTCGTAAGGTAAGAAAAAAAAAATAGATGGATCGAATAGACAAATTAACAAATACTAGTATTAATATAACTGTAAACATCATGTTATAACTATATTGAGTGGCTGCATACTAACGGGGTGAGTTTAAAAATAAAAGGTGTATTGATGGGTGTATATCAAAACTAATACGAACAACGAATGGCCCTTATAAAAATAGTATAAAATATAGTTGGGTTTTTGAATTAATATTGTCTTTGGAAACGAATTGTTATACTTTGTATATGCACTACATCAGTTATAACTCGCACGATATCGTCAGTGTCGCATCAATGTCATTAACTCACCGGAATGGATTGTCAACGTTAACATTTAATTTGAGATTTATAATCCACTGTATGTACGTGTACTTAACGTTGAACTACGTTTCAGTTGGATTGCGTTATTTTCGAGGTCGATTTGATAGGAACACGAAATATTAACCGGAATAATGATAAAAGCACGTCGTTGAAAATGTAATACGTGACCTTTATGAAACTCTATCTATTAGAGCATGCTATCAAAGAGCATATTATTAACATTCGAAGTTATTTTATTCTATGCATTTCGATCGGTTGTTGATGAACCAATTTAACCAGCAAATACACGTCATCATGAGAACGCGTATGATCTTTTGCAATAATATTAATCGTATTATCGTTTATTTGACGGATCAAACATATACACTTTGGTAAAAAAAATCGTATATTATATATATATATATATATATATATATATATATATAAATAAATATATATATTACCAGTGTTTGTAATAGATAACTAAAATATTATCTAGATAAAGATAATAGATCAGGAGCGGCCAACATGATTAGATTCACGAGACACATGGATAAATAACATAGCACAAAGAGCCAAAATGCTTATACATTTTATATAGGTGGTTTGATAATTTTATAAATTGTATACCTTAAATCTTAAAGTTCATAATAATAATATTATAATAGGTAAATTATAAGCTCGTTCTTGCTCTAGTTGATTCTTGTGATATTGTATTCATCCTAAAAATCTCGGATAACCATGATAGATCTACAGACATAGCCTATGGCTTCTCAGTTTTATATTTAAAGCATTAAAAATATATTTTTATTAAAGAGGGAATTGTGAATAAATACCGATTCAGACCCTTTACCTTTGTAAATCGACTACTTTTCATCTTGCTGTACGTCCTATAGATCATATCAATTATAATATAATCATAGATTTTTTAAGGGAAATAAGGAAATAATTGCTAGTTTCCACACACTCCTATCTCTTTATCTTTGCCCACATACAATTGTTTTCAAAAACATTCTTCATTCTACCCTGTGCATGGATATTTCGGCTATTTTAATAGAAAAATTTCTATCTGCGAAAAAAGTATTTATTATTTATTATTTTTTAGATTCTGAACGGAGTGAAGAATGTATTGATTTTACAATGATGTGTGTTTTTTTTTTTTTTTTTTTTTTTTGTGTCTGTCGACACGTTTTGGGGCAGTAAAAATGCTTCGATTGCCTTATGTAGCAACTTTTCTGAAAGGAAAGTGAATCTATTTGGTACTTTGGGGGGTCAAAAGTTAAAAATTTCCAATATTTTTTAAATGCGACGGGAAAAACCATAAAAAAATTTGGGAAAAACGGGAGTTTTTACGCAAAACCAGTTTTTGACATAATCAAATTTTTTATTTTGCTATAACTCAAAAACTAATCGATGTAAATACTTGAAATTTTCACCAAATGTTTAGATTAGCGTTCTCTATACACCATTAAATTTTCAATATTTTTAAGTATTTTTTTTTTAAATAACGATAAAATTTTTTTGGCTGCCTAGAAAATCTTGAAAATTTAATACAAGGTTTCTTATAAGTTGTTCCTTAACTGATAAAAAAAAATCTAAAATCGTAAGTCACAATTTTTTTTTATAAGTGCTCAAAGTTCCAATTTATACGAAATATGTAAAAATCACGATAATTTGCAAGTTATTTTGTAGATAAAAATTCATAAAATTTTTTCTGTTCATACTTAAGGTTCAAAATTTTAACACGAGGTTATGTATAAGCTACTCTTCAAAAATCTTTAAAAAAATTTCTACCAGAATTAGAGGAAAAAATTTTATGACTATTTGAAATTTAAATATTTACGAAATTGCATAAAATAGCGATTTATTCTCAAACGATTTTAAATATTTTTTATAATTCAAAAAGTATAAGTCGCAGATTTTTGAAATTTCTACCAGCTGTTAAGATTGGTATTTCCTTTATGTCATATTTTTTTCAAAATATTATATTGATTTTTAAGCCACTTATAGGCATTTAAAATATTCGATTTTTTTACATTTTTTTTTTATAATCGGTGATAAAAAAAATTTGGCTCGTACAAAATACTTGAAAATTTAATAGAAGATTCCACAGAAGTAGTTCTTAAAGTCATTCAAAAATTATTAAAATCCATAGGCACAATTTTTTTTTATAAGCGTTTGAACATCGAATATTGACATAAAATTACATGTAAAATATAATATACTGTATAATATTCTAGACTGACAAAGATATCGGTTTTTTTTAAAATGCTCTAACTCAAAAATGAAAAACCGCAACAACTTGAAATTTTCACCAAATTTTTATATTGACGTTCTCTATACATGGTTAAGATTTCAAAGTATTTTGACATATTTTGACTTATTTATAGACAATTTAAATTTTCGATTTTTGTTAAATTTTTGTTTTTAAACATCTATAAAATTTAATTGGTTGAGCGAAAACTCTTGAAAATTTTATACTAGGTTTATAATAAGTTAGACTTATCGTAACTAAAAAATATCGGTGATCGGTTAACTCAATTTTTTTTTATAAGCCCTTAATTCTCAAATTTGTATAAAATGTGTAAAAATCACGATAATTTGCAAGTTATTTTGTAGATAAAAATTCATAAAATTTTTTTTGTTCATACTTAAGGTTCAAAATTTTAACACTAGGTTATCTATGAGCTACTCTTCAAAAATCTTTAAAAAAATTTCTACCGGACTTAGAGGAAAAAATTGTATGACTGTTTGAAATTTAAATATTTACGAAATTGCATAAAATAGCGATTTATTCTCAGACGATTTTAAATATTTGTTATAATTCAAAAAGTATAAGTCGCAGATTTTTGAAATTTCTACCAGCTGTTAAGATTGGTATTTCTTTTATGCAATATTTTTTTCAAAATATTATATTGATTTTTAAGCCACTTATAGTCATTTAAAATATTCGATTTTTTTACATTTTATTTTTATAATCGGTGATAAAAAAAATTTGGCTTCTACAAAATACTTGAAAATTTAATCGAAGATTCCACAGAAGTAGTTCTTAATGTCATTCAAAAATTATTAAAATCCATAGGCACAATTTTTTTTTATAAGCGTTTGAACATCGAATATTGACATAAAATTACATGTAAAATATAATATAATGTAGAATGTTCTAGACTGACAAATGATATTGGTTTTTTTAAAATGCCCTAACTCAAAAACGAAAAACCGCAACAACTTTAAATTATCATTAAATCTTTATATTGACGTTTTCTATAGATGGTTAATATTTCAAAGTATTTTGACATATTTTGACTTATTTATAGACAATTTAAATTTTCGGTTTTTCTAAATTTTTCGTTTAAAAATAAAATATACTTATATAATATTTATAAATAACATTGTATTATATTCTAGACTAACATATGAACTCCGTTCAGAATCGTTATTCGTATACAATGATATCTATCATTGCATTCAAATTTAACAAATCCATTATAATTATGACCTATCCTATAAGCGAGGTGCACTCCACCCCTAACTGTACAGCAGAGCGAGGCCCATCCGGTTCTTTTTTTTTTTTTTTTTATTAGCCGATAGTTAATAACAATGATGGCTCAACATTCACAATTACAATCTATAAGTTTATGACAACATAAGGAAAAATAAAAAAATGAATGAGAAAAAAACAATATAAGAAATAATAGACAAAAAACATATATAAAATACTTAGTAGGTATATAGGTGAATAGTATTATACGAAATAATATCAACCACCTCATATTACAAAACTAACTTCAAATATTAAAATTGTTTATTAATTAATAATTTATTTTAATTATTTTTTTTAATGATCATTTTGGATCAAGTGTTAAGCATAGAAAGAAGATTGGGTGGAATGTTTAGGGACTTTACATAGTTTTGCATGAAAATACGCTTTAAATATAATGAGGGATAGTCAAATAGTAAATGAGAAATGTCACAAACACTTTCAGTTGAGTGTAGTGTGCAGAGAGGAGAATTATTCAAGTTATATTTGTAAGAATGGTTTGGAAGAAGCGAGTGGCTTACGTGAAGTCAGTTGAAGCGGAAAATGGTACATTTTAGTAGGTATAGATTATAAAACCAGTTTTTTTTTTTTTATCCGAGATAGATGGTTGAAAAAGTTATGAATGTTAAATTCCAAAAAAAATTAACTTACCCAATGTTTTTTGTAAGTTTATACTCCAAGATAACAATATAAATGTATAGAAGGTCACGTATTTACTAAACACCGTTATCATCATCGGGAAACCTCACAAAATTTGTCCTGGTCCTCCTCAATGTCACAACTTTCAATCATATGATCACACAAGGACTCATTTCCATTCATCTTAGATGCGTCAAATGTGGTAAATACCGCTTTTCAGAAGAATGTACTAAATACCGATGTATCTTAACTTTTTGTGCTCTCTGTGACCATATGGTTAAATTTAAAAAATTCACAGCTTCCAAGTTTGTATCAATTCATCTTTTAAATCACCTGTGAATGAATCAACCTCGGTTAACTGATTAATCATTCGAAATATCTCTTCTAAACAGACCTATTCCAATTCAGTTCAAACTAAGTTATGTCTCCGTTGCTCCTAAGAAATATTATATTAATTTTCTTAAAAATAAAATTAATGTAAATTGGATTAATGATCTTTCGTTATTTACATTTCTGTCCGAGCTATTTTTACACATTAATCGACTCTTCGCTATTCTTACAGATGTTTTATAAAAAATTAATACACTGTTAGTTATACCTCGTTTTTAATTTCAACTTATTCATCAATTATTTTTATTGTAATTTATACGGTTCAATTTTAATTGTTCTGTATTTTAGTTGTATTTGCTGTATTAGTTATATTTGTTCTATGTTTTCTATATATGAATTTAATATATGTTGTATTTTAATTGACTTGTCGTTAGTATACATGCACTTTAATTTCATGCAATATTATTAATAAACCGTCACAGAATAAATTAAATCAGATGGTGCACTCTCTATGCTGCTATGTAAATTTCTGCCAATTCAATCATACTCAATGCAGTGTTACCAATAATTTTGGACAAAATGAACACATTGTAAGAATAATTGTATTGTACAAACATTGTACGAAAATAATGGTTCAAATTTTTCGCCAGTTAATGAATTCTGTATTATCACAGCAATATATTACAATGCATTAATGCTCAACCAACTAGTCATAATTTCCTATTAACATTTATTTTTATTTTTATAGTTGTTTTGCTGCATTGAATATAGTGTGGATTGTTAACACTTTCAAAATACCCTGGAGTTTACCAACTGGTTTCATGTTATCTATGGTTACATTATACTCTTTTTTTTCTTTCTTTAATACTTTGTCGTGTAACATATTGTAAACATTGTATTTTAAGGTATTAACCCGCCTAAATAATAGTAGATTATTATTTACTGTAATTTCGTTTCATTTTCTTATCTAATTGATTGTTTTCATTATGATATGATTATGTTTAATAAGTGACCACCTTTTACTGTTGTGTTGTATCGTATTAAACTGTAATAAATGTTATTAAAATTTCACAAAAAAAAAAAAAAAACTTCAATTAATTAATGCTAACATTTTACGATGAGATATATATACAATAAGAATTATGATTATTTTTTCACCGACAGTGATTGTTATTTTATCATCTCTTAAATGAAATCTGAGAAAAATCATTTATTTTTTTTTCTCACATTTCATGCATCTATATATTAGTTATTTTAAAAGCTTAAAACACTTAAAATATTAATGCTATGCATATATCGTGTTCAACGTAAATTTAAATACTTTTTTTTCTTTTTTATTACTTATAATAAAATCTTCATAATTTTTCACCACTACTTGGAAACGCCAAGAAATTCTTAAAGCAGAAAAAAAAAAATTACGTCGGTTGGTCTCATAAATCCATAGCCAATATGTGAACGAGCTAAAAATGTTTCAAATAATTTTCTCCTTTGTTAGCCCATTTAATGTGTATTTAAAAATAAAAATAAACTGTAGTTATAATATATTATATACCTACACACCAAATTTTAATGGATAAACATGAAGTACAACAATAAAAAGTTTGTTATAAATGTTTAATACGAAAAACTAAGAAATAAAATTAGATGATAAATATATATATCTGGTATTATATATATTTAATTGGAATTTGAAACTCAAAATATAATGTACTAATCTTTGAACTAATGGAAATCTACTCATCTGTAATCCTACACTTAAAATCTTGCATACCTAATCCGGATTTACCCGATAGTATAAATTAAAAAAAAAAAAATGATTTATAATTTTTTGTATGAGAAGATGGATTATTCATAATTTTGTAAAATCATATAATATACAACGAAGGATTGATTATTTTACTGGGATGTGTGATCAATGCAACAAAACTACAACGGAGATAATATCGAACAAAAAATAAGGTTATAAAGAATAAATTAAATAGTCTTAAAGGAAACTGCAGATAGTAAAATATTAAAGGATTAAAAATATATTAATTTTACTTACTTATAAACTATGTATATATTATTATGCAGATTACAATTATTAATTTCGACTTATGAGACAAAGTCTATTGTTATAATGTTGATTGGTATCAACGTTGGATTTTTTAATACTCCAATAAATTTGACATTTTAAAAAGTAAAAAAATTATACACCAAATATGTTTAAAAAAACTGGGACAGATCAGACAAAATAATGTTTCTTACTACCTAGCACTTATAATAATGTATGGTATAAATTAAAAAATACTGACAATAATATTTATTAATTATAAATACAATATACTATTTTATAATGTTAATTAACTTAAATAAAGTTACAAAAAATACAATATGGTTATTTAAAAGTTAAAGAACATATTTATGAATGTTATTAATATAGGCTTATCTAATATCTAATTTTTTTTTTTTTTGTTTTCCATAATTTAAATTTAAATTTGAAGGTTTTAAAGTATATTATTTTTCCGCACTATGATTAGTCAAAGTTAGTTCATAAATCCAATCTATTGCAATAAATTATATGTATAAATATAATAAAAATAAAATGAAAAAAAAAAAACATTACTATAAGAGATGGACGAAAATAAAAATGTTTGATAAAGTTAAGGAGTGTGCTATTGATTGACTGTAATCTCATATGATGGAAACTTAAAAATGATTTCGAATGAAGTTCAATATAGTTAGTGCTTATAAATTCATCGAATTCGATGGTTTTATGTTAAGTTTCAAAAAATATAAGAAAAACAATTATTAATATATCATGTATGATATTAAGTTTAAAATAAAGAGTTAATTTTGCTTAATCTAATTTAAATTCTGAAAAAATTATAATGTTTTCATATTTTCAGTATAAAATTTAGTTACAAATTATTTCCTACAAAAAACATATCATATTAAAATTCATATATTCCTTTCTATACTGAGAATCCTTAATAGTTCATTATTTTTCAAATATTAAAATGTATATTATTCAGTAGGTAGCTAATTTAGTCTTACCTGTATATGTTGTTTAAAAGAATTCTGACATACCAAAATGTTGTACAGCTTCTTTTTGAAAAGAAGTTTTAAAATTAAATTGAATTTAAGAGTTATTACATTTTTGCTTTTTTAAGCCATTAATATTAAATAACCATTTTGACAGCACACTAAAAATTAATATTTGTATTTTTGAATAATTTTAAGTTCAATATAAATTGTTAAGATCATAGTACTTGAATTTTGAATGCTTAAAGCAGATGATAACATAATACACTTATATACATGTATTAGGTTTTGATAAGCCGATATCAAAACTAAGAGACAATTGTCCTTTTTTGGTGTAGCCACTGATATACTCGTATCCAATGATAAAAATATTTTGTCTGTAATAGTACTATTTATGATATAAATGTACTTTAATATATAGATTCATTATAAAATAATATAATAAATACCAAGAGCTCCCCCTAAACAAACTTCAGTAGTATTTTCTAAAGTCGATGTTTTGAATATTTATTTATAAATTAATTTTTATTTTCGAATTTGAATTAATGGAACAATTCTTTCTTGATACTACTACTAAATAATATCATCTTACTTACTTACTTACTAACATACTTACTATCATCTAAAAAAAAAAAAAAATATAGACCGTAATTACTTGAAAACGTTATTAGAAAACGTAGTTTTCTTTTACGTTTCATAAGTTTGATAATATAAAAGAAACAATAAAGTAAACACCATTTTATTATTAATAAACTTGATATAAATTAATATTAAAACAGAAAATACTTTATTTACATTTTTATTTTAACTTTTTTTTTTTATACATTTAGTACAATTTTAATACATAATTTTGAATTAATTTGTATAAATATTTTGTAATATAAGTAAACATTCAAGATGTACTACTTTCTGTAACCTTCAAAAATCCATATTTATCTGAAAAAAAAAAATGAACACATTTACACTATTTTACAAAGTTATAAATAATTTAAAAAAGAATGTATTAATTGTTAGTATACTAATATATGGGCTCCGGTGTAAATGGAATTTAAAAATTTTTGAATATGCAGGGCTCAAATACTTTTTTAGTATCACCCCATCATTTAAACCAATAACAGTTAGGTACTTGCTTTCATAAATTATTATATCTATGATACTGGTACTCTTATGCACACAATCAATTCAATGATCAATATTCAAGATCATAGGATCTCATGACTCTATCAGCACTAAAAATGTTTGTGGCTTAAGTTAATTGTCTTTGAAATGTGTAACTCTCTTTTCGTACCATACATTTTTCGCGGTCCACGTTATTTTCAGTAGCCATGAAAACCAAAAAAAAAGTAAAAATTGCTTAACGTACGCTATCGTAGAAGTACTTATATTCAACTGAAAAAATAAATTTTTATATTTTTTTAAGCATTTAGGTTATTAAGCATTGCCCCGAAGCAATGTGAATAATAGTTCCGGGGTGGTCGTCGATTTCAAAGCGGAACAAAAAAAAGGTAGTAGTTAATTTTGATATAAGTAATGATTCAAAAAAAAAAAGAACCGGATGGGCCTCGCTCTGCTGTACACTTGGGGGTGAAGTGCGACTCTTCATAGGATAGGTCATTATAATGGATTTGTTAAATTTGAATTCAATGATAGGTATCATTGTATACGAAAAACGATTCTGAACGGAGATGATATGTTTGTCTAGAATAAAATACAATGTTATTTATAAATATTGTAATAAGTATATTTTATTTTGAAACCAAAAATTTAGAAAGATCGAAAAATATTTAATTCATTAGCTACACATTAGGGTCTATAGACTACCGTCATATTGCTAACTATACCGTGTGTCCGCGGTACATTTTAGCACTCATTACCTTGTATATATTTTCAATTCTGTTTTCGGGACATTAAATTAGTTTATTGGATCTTTAATTTCGATGACTAATAATTTTTTTTACTCACGTATTTTGTGCATGCGCAACACAACTTCACTTTTTTTTTTACAGCAACCCCTATTTTGAATATAATTTTCGGATTAATGGATTTTTTTTAAGTAATTTTGTTCTAACAACTTTTACTTTCAATCCAATATTAACTAAAGGAGAGCTATTTGAAATAACTATTTTTTAACATTTATTTTTTAATTATAATTTTATTATTTTAAACTCTACTAAACAATTTATATTTAAAATAATTACAAACATAAGTTACTCAATAAATTGTTCGAAAGACCCTCTAAAAGTTCAGCTACTGTTAATTTATGGAAAATATAACAGAAATGCACGTGAAGCAACAATTATATCAATATCCAGTTAGGTACAATCCTCATTATACTTATGTTCAAAAACTTGAAAAGTCATTAAAATAAAATGGTTGGTTCAATAGAACAAATGCTGTTTACAAAAAACCTCGTGCAAATCAACATTTAAATGAGAATATTGAAAATCAAGTTTTGGCTTATGTATAACTTAATCCACGTTCGTCCGTTAGACATGTTGGACTTGAAGTTGCTATATCCAAAACTTTAGTTTATAAGATTTTAAAGAAATACAAACTTCACCCATACAAATCAGACATTGTCCAACATTTACATATGACTGACACAAAAAAAACATATTTTATTATGAAGTCTATAAATCATAATTTATGGACTCATGAAAGTAAATTTACTAATGATGACATATTAAATAAGCAGAGTAATCGTTATTGGTCGAATGAAAATCCTCACTGGTCTATTCCTACAAACTTTCAAACATGTTGGGGTACAAACGTATGGATTGGTATGATTGGTGGAAAGTAACGAGGGCCTTATTTCTTCGACTGAACTTTAACGGCAAGAAGATGTTTAGATTTTTTGCGTGTTGATTTGCAACTTTTTTTAAATGATTTACTCTTAGATACAAATAGAAACATGTATTACCAACAAGACCTGCGAATAATTCCTGAATCGTACAAACATTTTTAAAAGTAAGATTTGGTGAAAAATTTATTGTAATATACGGACCTTACATCGTTAGATTTTTTTTTTTTTTGTGTCATTTGAAAAATTTTTGGTATATTGATCCACCAATCAACATCCATAACTTAAAAAATAAAACTACACATGCACAACCTCAATTACACAACTATTGAATGAAAATCAAATACTGTCAGCAAATCGTGAATGTTCACGTCGATTTGAAGCATGTGTTCTAAATAATGGAGGAAATTTCGAACCATTAATTGAGTAACGTATATTTGTGATTTTTGTAAATTGAATTGTAAATAAAAAATGTATATTAGAGTTTAAAATAATAAAATTAAAATTAAAAAATAAATGTCAAAAAAATATTTATTTTTTTTTTTTAATTTAAAATAGCTCTCTTTCAGTCATTATTGGACTGAGAGTACAAGTTTTTCATCAAAACTACGTGAAAAAAATCTATTTATCCAAAAATTATATTCAAAATAGGAGTTGCTGTTTAAAAAAGGTAAAATTGTGTTTCACATCAGCAAAATACGTGGGTAAAAAAATTGTAATTTAGCGAAATTAAAGATCCAATAGTTTAATTTAATGTCCCGAAAACAGAATTGCAAAATATATACAGGGTAATGAGTGGTAAAGTGTACCCTGTTTCCGCGGACAGACACTTTACATGATATAATCCAACCCATAACAATAATGATAATATTTATAATTATTTGATTTTGATTTTCCGAGTTCCCTGGGAAACAAATTCCAAAATTGTATTTACAACTATTTGTTTTTTGTTTGAAACCGATAGGACAAAGTGGGGGGGCTAACTTCACGTACGTTTAATACAGTTAATCAAAGTACTTACAAACTTATACAATTATTAAAAATGCTGAAAAAATTCGATACTTAGTTGTAGCATTTGATATTAATTTAAGATGGCATTTATATTTTAACAAATAATCGAATAAGCTACCATTCGTACTTACAAGTTAATCGAAGTAAAAAATATGATTTTAAAACTAACTATGATAATAAATTACGGTGTAAAATATCAATCAAAGTTTAAATATGGTATATTAACGATGCCGGATGTAGGAAATTTGATGGCCCGAGGCTGATCAAAATGTAGCGCCCTTTCTTAGTGTGGATGTACGGGATATGTATATGATTATTTTTTTATTTTTCATAAACTTAAGAGCGTCCTTATACCATCAGCATCTGAGACAAGTATAAACGCTAACCCTCTCCATCCATAAATCCGACATTATATACTAGTACGTAGTGCTAGTGGCGCCGAAGTAGTTTGAAAATACTCACGAGTAGAATAATGTTATGCACCACTCAGCACCCACAAAAATTGGACCTGTACCCCGTGTTCTGCGCCACCATATCGTTATTAAAACCGTTGCCCTAACACTTCGTGTAATATTATCATGCTGCTATATTAATTATATGACGGGGAGTAATTGAATAGAATTCAAAATCGACGTAAGAATTTTAATATCATAAACCTTGCACGCAATATTACTGTTATTAACGTAGAACTAATTATATCCGTGCGGTGTGTGAGTGATAAGTATTACTGCAGTGTATCGGTGTACCGTAGCTGTGGAACACTACGTCAAGTAATTATAACAGGAGCATTTTTTTTTTCATTATTATTTTTCCTGTAATCATTTTAAAAGTTTCAGAAATCGCTGTTGTCCCGCAGTAATTGAATATCGACTAAGTAGACACAAGTAATTATAAACGTTCAAAGTTTAGACAGCAGCTACGGTACGGCGCGCGTGAAACGGTAGGCGTGTACGATATTATAGCGCGGGGCGAAGATAAATAACTTCTACGTCATATCATCCAACCCGTCCAAACTTTAAACGCTTACAATTAGTTATGCATATATAATACGGTAAATATTCGATTATAATAATAGTGTAGCACGTGGGCGGTCGCGGAGGGCACAGGGGTTGATACGGTTTTTCAATCCGAATCGTATTCGAAATGCCAAAACGCGTGTCTCGGGTCGAAAAGAAAATCCCAAACTGCACGATAGATACCTGCGGAAACGCAATACGCATTATTGATGATTTACTGTTGCATCGATCGTATTGATACACATGTACCGTAACGCGATATTTATCTTCTGTGTGGATATATAGTCACGTTCAGACTTAACAGTCAAGCGACATCCGAACGCCAATGTCACCACATCCGGTATATTGGCTGTAATCAGGTTTGAGTGCATCGGCACACCGTCCAAACTTATTCCGAAACCGTCGTTAGTTCGTGTTCGAAACAGTGTCGTCCCTAGACCCTTTTATTGGTGGGAGAGAATTTCATGTGTTTACGTTTATGTATTTTCCTAGCGTAGTATATAAGATAAATAAAAAAAAAATAAAAATTGAAGAAAAAATCCATAGAGAGATTGACTGTCCCATTCACATTCACCCTTGTCGATGTCCGTTGTTTGAAACCCTTCACTTGTAATTGCTCCGAACGCATATAATTTTTTTATACATATCAAAATTTAAAACGCAAGTAGAATGTCCAGTGAAGCGAAAATATTAATGGCTAGTGTTAGTTTTGTCATAATGAAATCATAAAAAAAAAAAAAATTGTATCCAATAACGAATTAAAAAAAAAAAAAATAGACATGAACTATATAGGTAATATTGTTAACGTAATTTGTGTGCACACTGGCGAGGAGCAACTGCGTTTTTTTTTTTAATCTTGATTTATGATGCTACAGTAGGCACGACAAATCGTCGTATACGTGTGTACGTGTGTATTATTTGTATGCATCATAGGATAATTGAAATATCAAGCTACAGAAATAACGAGGATATCGTAATAGTTTTACGTATGTTTCTGTAAATTTTCCAACATTCTCGTAGCCTAAAATTACCACAGTCATCTCGCATTCATAAACACAAATTCAAAAATAATTTGAATTGTTCACGTTCTAACTACATCATATATACTGTATATAAAGTACACATTATATTACATTACGTATAGATGTTTACCTTTTAAAAGTTTGAAATGTATATTTTTCCTTTTTGAAAATACAAAAATTCATAAATATTAAAATTTCTATAAACTTTAAAAATAAATTCAGTTGCCCTTCGAGGAATATTTAAAAAATTATTCAAGCTTTAGCAGCAGTTATATTACCATATATGAACACTTACAATTATTATTACATCAGATTCTGTTCTAGGAGATAAAAATTATATCATACTCGACTTACATATCACATTCATTATTCCGTTTTATATTTATTAAATTTTTTTTACCTAATATCGAATATTATGAAGTTATCGATTTTAGAATTTCCCTTAGGATAAAATTATTATTGTCTTAATATTTTAAACGAAAAAATATCTTAACTCACACATTATGTCATATCATAACTTAATTTAACTAAAATAATGATAATTTTTACATTATGTTCTTTGTATTAAACAATTATTGTTAAAAGAATAAAACCTTTAGAGATCTAAAAGACATAGAATTTTGGAAACTTATAGCAAAGTCTCTATCTTGTACTCGTATTTACTCTCTTATGTAATGTGAAAAATAGTTCCGGGGTCGTCGTCTGTTCCAACCGTAAAAAAAAAAATAAATAAATCTCTCATATGTATTAGTGTTCAAACATATTTAGCGTGATCATTTTAAATATTACATGTTGTCTAATGCTGTAACCAAAAGTATAGGGTTTAATTTTTATAACAATATTACAATATAAACAATATCAACCCAAATCGATATTTACTCATAAAATTCATATTTTAATTTGAATACAAAATTTTTTTTTATTTGATATACGATAAAGTTATTATAATATGTATATATATATATATATATATATACATTTATGGTTTAAACTTTTAATTAACAATAAATAATAATTATTATAATTATTATAGGTATCATGAGAGAACATACATTATTTTCTTTGTGGGTTCTCGAAAATATACCCAAATTATTATTAATGGTAATTTAATTGTTATTAATTGTATTATTTTAGATTTTAGTAAAACGAAAAATTCATTGGTTTTATCATAATGTATATATTTTCTCTTTTTTTGTCTTTTCTGATCAATCGAATAGTTTCAACCATATGAGGTTTATATTACGTAATTTTTTCTAGTTGGTACTTTTACTTGGATAATTTCACAAATTCCCAATTATTTTCTTAATTATTGTGAAAAACCGATAAAAAGTTTTATTTTTAAAAGAATAGTAAAATTTACAGTTTATTGGTTTTGACAAAATCTAATTTATGTTTTCGTCGTATCTTTAAATATAATTATTGTTGAAACATGAAATACTCATTGAATAATTTAATTTTTAATTCACTGTTTGCTAGAGATGATATAATTTTTAGATTTTTTTTTAAAAATAATTATAAAATATTGAATTTTCTTGTTTTTAGATTTTATTCGAAAATATCTATAGAACAATTTTGGCTCGATAAAAAGTAATAGTAAATTAAATACAAATGTCCTCATAAATATTTATTAGTGATTAAAAAACAAAATTAAAAATAATTTAAAAAAAATATATGAGCATTTAAACATTAACATATTAGTTACTCAGTAAAAAACATTTTGTAGTATTTCTTTAATTTAATTTATTATATATATGTATGGAATTTTGGATTTTCTGAAATTTGAATAGCCATTTTTATTTTTTGAGAAAGTAAGAACATTAAAAGTTCAATTTACCTTAAAATATGAAGTGTGATTTCTGTAATATGATTATATAATAATGATAATATTGTAATATAATAATGATCTTTAGAAAAACAAACTCATTCGTCCGTTTCACTTCTTATACTCAGAATAGTTTTTTCGAGAGAAATGGTTTATGAGTTTCAAGTTAAAGCGACCAATGCAGCAACACCATTCATCCAACCCTCTCTTTTTTTAATAGGAATAGTGTTAGTATAGACATAAAAGTGTGTTTGTGATCAATTTTCTACGTACGCTCAATATTACGCGTCGGTAAACGCAGTTTGTATTTATTTCTACATTTAGGTCGTAAATTCTATGAATAACGTATATAAAGAATTTGTTTACCGAGTCTATATAAATTCATGTTACTTTTATACCCACTTAGAGACTGAACGCGTACGCAATCACGGATCGAAAAAAAAAATCTGATGCCTTCAAATTTCATTATTTGTTACGTGCATGTACCACCAACAATCACAGGTCGATCGTCGATCTACATTTATCGCGAGTCGTGTAAAATACACTAAACACGAAACGGGAAGTTTTACATTTTATAAAATACACATACGCGCGTCCATATTTATATGTATATTTATAAATAATCCACGGGACGGAGTTGTTGAACCACTGTACCATAAACATGATACCGCACCGCCGTCGTCCGCTTTACCGAGTGTAACGAACACTACACACACCTTGGCCGTACAGGACCGGGCCTACCGACTGCTATACGGTCCACGAGCAATATTTTTTTTTTACAGCACCGGAAAAGTGGGAATAGCGTGATTTTTCACGTATACGTGGCGTGAGTACGTAAAACCGTGCAAACTCTCTGAATACAAGTCTGTCCGCGAAATGGCACAGAACTTCCAACTGTCGGAAAAACAAAGTATGACCAAGTTGTTTACTCTTATCCGTAGTAACGTGAGCGAAATAATTATTTGATTTTAGTTCTTTTTTTCCGATGTATTTCAATGTGATTTTTTCGCCACTTCACTACGAGTAAAAAATAATAATAATAAAAAATAAAAATCACACATACACACACACATACTCACACACAAGCACATTCTATCCCTCTAACGTGATGCTTACGGGTTCGTATGAAAACGGAACAGTAGGATACTTTACGGTACTCGTACAGACATTATATATGACCGGTAAACATTAAGAAAAATGTTTATGACAAATTTGGCAAATGTGATTTATAAAGTTATCCTTTTTCACCGTGCAGTTCGCAGTTACAACGTAATGTGATGATATCAAGCGCCGTAACTCAAACGTGCGTTGACTCATATGACGACGAGTATAGGATTAGTCCCTGATTAGTAGGGAACGGATTTTATGTAATAAAAAAGTCAAAATATATAAGTATATATGTTCTTGTTTATGCCAAAATATATATTAACACACGTGTTATATTTAACAAAAAATTCGATGTTTTACATTAATTTTAAATGCTATCTTCTTCGAAACAATCGGATACAACGTACGTTTGTAATTTTAAAATTTGAATGTACGACGATTAGGTTTCAAAAGCGACTTGTAGCGACTGAAGGTTCATTCAACGTCGACCGGAGTTAATGGTGCATATCTTATACTACATATGTCGGATGGTGTTACTTCAATATCATTTAACGTAATTTCATTTTTATTCTTAAGAATATCTCTAATAGTTTTTAATATTTTGTAAACTAACATTATTATCCGAGCACGTAGTTTAATTTATTTTTTATTATGACTCCAGGGATTCTCCTTGAACTTACCTTAATTTGTTTTTTTGCATTTTCAACTATCGCAAGACTTTCAGTTATTGTTATATTTAATATTTCTAATTTTTTATTTCTTTAACCAAAAAACAAAAACTTGTAAATGTTTGCTAAATAATTTATCAGTTCATTATTTTGCATAGTTTCAGAAGCGCGTATTAGTGAATGTAATTGCGTATTAGCGATAGTAATATCTGAATCAAGATTTTAAATAACTTCTTTAACTTTCCAATATAAAAACTGTGTAGTTATGATAATGTGAAATATTTACAAAATATGAAAATATTAGTGAAATAGTTAAAAATATGTATTTAAATCAAAATATGTGAAAATATGTGGGTATTATGAAATGTAAATCTTTTTAATCAGAATTGAGAAATTTATATTAGATAAAACTTAGTATTTTGATAAAAATTTGTACCCTATTAATTAGTGATGGTATTAAGAGTGTCGTTTCAGCGTGCAGATGAGTAAAATTGAACGTAAATAAATTCATTTTTTTCTTATGCAGATTTATGTCAATTATATAAAAGCATTATTTATGCCATTTTAAATTTAATATCCAACGGTGGTCCTTGGAAAACAAAACAGTTATCATTTACAACTATAGATAAGAGTTATCAAATCGTCTTAATATATTAATATATATTATAAAACTATGTAACTAAGGCGATTGTTGCATAATGTAAATTTATGCTTCACAACGATACCAATAAATTCTAGTACACTTTTCGATGAGCACTTAGTTTAGATGATATAATAATATATTATGTATTAGTATACGCGTTATTTCATAATATTACACAACCATTAAAATCAACTGTCGATGAATTTTAATTTTATTACATAGACATTTTATATTTATTGTTATACATAATACTTTTCGGAAACAGATAACAGATTATTAAAATTTAATTTAATAACGTTGTCCTTAGTTTAGTTCATTGTTTAAAACTAAAACTGTGTATTATTCGATACCGCTACAGTTCAACTAACACACCTTAAAGTAAATGTCTATGTACGAGACGTAATTTAATCCGCGTAATCAGATTATGTTGTATGAATTGTTGTACGCAATAATACTGTACACGTGTAAACATATATATAAACTCCACGTGTTTATGATTTTCTTAAATAAATGTATTAATTTAAGATTACCTGGTCGGTATATTAACAAATTCTCTGTGTACAATGACGTGTATTTGAACTAGGATAAATTAATTGTTTGAACACTTTAATGTTAATTGAATTATTTTATGGGACGTTCAGATTAAAATGTAATATTTATACGTGTTTTAACCGTACATTTACGTATTGGTATAAATTGGCTACCATTTTTTAATTAGGTCTAAGTATTAATTGTCGGCGAGGAGTAGCCGGAAAATGTATCCAACGGATTTCATTGACGTGATTATAAAATAATATTATTTTATATAATCAACATTTTATACTATACGATGGAACAAGTAAACCTGAAATACGCAATGATAGCAATAATAATAAAATGCATATAGTTTCATTGCTTGAATGAAATATCTGGAATACTGTTGTAATATTGTGGTTCATCGAGTAATGATATTCAGTGACAATCGAATATCTATACTACGGTAGAAATGGTGTACGCAGACAAGACATATCGATCCCAGGAATGATTAAACTTCTAGAGCATATTTTAAAACGATCGGATTTGTATAATACTGAGACAGTCAAATATTCGAGATATTTAAATGTACACTGATGCTGGAGACTGTTCCGGCTAAAATTTATTTGTATATTCATAAATTATTTCATTGTGTCATTAAAGTAATTAAAAAAAAAAAAAAAAAAAGAAAAAAGATAGAAAAACGAAATAGATATTAACACTTCCTTAACTTATTCTTTATCTTATAATACACTATATAATATAATTCAATAGAAGCATATTGAATTCGTCGATACGAACCACATATACGAACGCGTACTACACGAAAACACTATACCTATAGTAATGACAATACAATGGTTGACGATATAGGATTGTTGTTATTGAGGCATTAAAAATGATGTTGCTACTGAAGGGGAACTATGAATTTAATACACAGATGTACTTACAATTATCGTACATAATAAATCGAACGCGATGATACAATCGTAATACGTACCGGCTTTCTATCAGCATTTTCTTCGAACGTTCAAAGCTTAGTATAACGAGATTTAGATAACTACTCATTACAATGTATTTTTTCTGCTACCAATGCAATTAAACTGGCTTTATTCCTAAGCTGTTATACTGCAGTCAGCAGTAGGCGATCATGACAATCCACGATCTTCGCCTTCTACTAATTCGAAGTTTTTACGGTACGATCGAGTTTTTGCTCACCAATCCCGTTTAAAAATGATATATAGACTACGTTCTTTATACGTTCATAATAACCGTTTCCTAATGCACGTACGTATTTCGCCGATTTCAACGAGTATTCCACGTCCGTTTTGAAAACTGATTTCATCGAATTAGTGGTGGTGTTTGTCAAGGTGAACGGATTAGAGTGAGTGATGACGGCATAAATGAGAAAGGAAGAGAGAGAAATAACCATATTGCAGCAATTTCGCGTGTATTAGGCTCGTTATAAAGTGGCTAAAACATAAAGCGTAGTAACGCTCTAGACTGGTGGCAAATTAAAAAGAATTAATATTAACATATACATAACGTTAAATATTTAATTCAGGCCGAAACCTTCTAAAAACGCAATGAGCCTCAACGTGTTATTAGTATTTTACCGGTAAACTAACGTAGATAACCTCAACTCACCAGCTATACAAACCATCCCCCTGTTCCACTTATTTATAAATAATATTCACAGAGCTCGTTAAGGGAAATAACGTTATTATAGATTGCATAACCTTTTCCCGTGCGCGCGCGTGCACACACACACACACAAGTTCAAATGGTCGATGATAATTATTTTTTTTCACGAAAATAATATATAGCTATTTTTTATTCATATTATTATTTTAGTTACTACGATTGAAGAAGAGATAAAACAAAACCACTCATAACTAAAAAGAAATGTGTTAATTATCGAGAAAACATGCTCTCCGCGGAGGATTACAAACCCATCGAAACGTACCATGCCGTTATTTGATCGGTTATAATGTGTTTTCATAAACTGTCCGTGCATTTGTGTTTGAAACAAAATCGATCACTACATCAATAAAAATGAACACCTTAAAACAATTCACGTCATGCGACGTCGTACATCTGGTGTTGTCTATCCGGCGCAACACAATACTCTTGAAATGATATTTGCACGGTTTCCGAACGTTTCTTATTCCAATCGAGTTCTTAAGTCGGCCGTATTAAAACACGGATCAAAATAATCCTCACGGAAATGGTCGATGGAATCGGAGATAATTGTTCCACGCTAACTGATCGAATGTTCTGGAAAAGAATAACGTTCGTTATTAAAAGGTACGGTGAACGGTGTCACGTTTACAAAACAAGTCTATCGCGTAATCAGAAGTACAATTTGAACACGGTTTCATCTCCGATCGTCGTTTTATTTATATTATATAAGACAGGGAATAACGATGATACAAACAGATCATTAATTCTTTTCCGGTTTTCGTATCCTATTTCCATTAGTGAATATAGTACTCGTTTTCTATCAACTTAGTTTTGCTTGTTCAATATTATTTATATATACACGGATATAGTATAATATATATTATATATAAGTATTTATACATTTTACTTACTGTATTTTATAAAAAAATTTTACAAACCATCATAGGTCAGTGATTTATATAAGAAATTTTCATTAGGTGACAATCAATTTTTTTCTCAAAACAATCGATGCATAATATACTCGTAGTATAATGGTAATATTTCACGTTCGCTCCACATTATTATTGAAAGTAAATCTAATGTCCGTTGGAAAAATTTAAAATCAATAGTATGATAATATACAGTATTATATTTTCTATATCCAAATAAATTTACCGTGCATTAGCTAATTATATTTTTATATAATTAAAAAATATATGTTCTTGTGATAATCAATTATTTTTTGTCTAGCCTTTCATTATGTTATGAACTAGGTTACAAAATATTTCACTGGAAAAAATGTGTGTCGTCGTCTAGTTAACTAGCTTAAAAAGTGCACTGTCATAGGTATCTTTATATTGAGCGATAGTGCCAACAGAAAAAACCTCAAAACATGGGAAACTAAAATAAGCTTATTTTATTCCGTGCTGTGACAATCATTCTGATGAGGCCTGTCCCATCTGTCATCCCGTAAAATATTTATTTTATCATTAAATAAACGATGAGGGGTTGAGAGTCTGAAAAATGAAAAACAAATCCCTCTAGGTCTTTCGGTTAAACTGTCAAAAAATGGAGTCATAAATGTTAATGACAACACGAAACATAAATTCTAGGTGTAAACTTTAAAGATAATACTAAATTATTAATTTTTCCTCAGTTTTGATTAAAAATCTTATCGATTTCATCATTGCTTATTAATATCGTATTAAATAATCTAAAAACAAACATAGTAAATAGTAATAATAACAATCATAATAATAATAATAATAATAATAGTAATTTATACAATTTTATGACGTTTAATTTTATAAATGATGAGACTGTAAAAACATTGCCATAAATTGATACTATTTTTGTAGAATTTTCAAATTGAATATCGTTTTTAGAGAATATAGAATATGTTTAAATTAGTTTTTAGTCCAAAATTTGTATATTGACAGGTTAATCACAAGCTCAAAATATTTTGACACGGCATTAAATATAGGCAATTTAAGGGCTTAGGAGCTAATAATGCTTTATTAAGTATTCATTTATAACTATAATACATTGTAGAATAATAATTTTATAAAAAAAGGAATACTTAATAAATAAAAAAATTATGAACTTTCAGAATTCCATTCAAAAAGAAAGAAAATTAAATTAATTTTTCCAACTATAATAGAATGATGTTCATTCAATTTTTCAGAAATTATTTCTTTTAAACTTTTGAAAAGTTAAAACAGTTGTTTACATGTTACGTATAATTTTTTAAATAATAATAATTTATTCAAAGGAATAAGACGGGTAATTACCCAATATTATAGGTAATTAGATTATATTATGTTAAACTATATACAGATTTACTATATAATAGGAAAATAATACATTTTTAAAAATATTTTCGATAATTCCACTGGAAACATTATATTTTTTTATAGTGATATTATACTGTTTTTTAAAAAATTCCAGTATGATTAGAGATTGTTCAAGTTATCTTACTTAGTTTATGTATGCATTTTATATAATTAAGCTTTGTCTGTACATATTGATATGAAACAAATAAGGTATTCCATATTCCATGATCCCAATGTCATTATATTTACTTGATTCAGTTATGCATTTGTTTTATCAAGCTAGTTCCGACAATTGAATATTGGTGATTTGTCAATAAAAATTACAGTAATATTATTATTAATAAGAACGATCTAAAACATACAAAAAGTTGTAGTATGAAATTGTTACAATAACTAATTTTAAATTTAAAATTAGTTGGATAAAATTAGTGAACTTGTCAACAATTAACACTTTAATAACCGGGGGATTTATTATTTTCTCATTTATTTAATTTTTTTTTTACATTTTTGATTTAACCTGTAGGTAAAGATATTTAATTCTTAATTCTGAAAGTTATATCAATGGGCGTCTTTAATGTTTAATAATTATAGTTTTCCTCCAATAACAATGGGCTCGAAAAGAATACATCCGTTTGTATTGTTTTATATCATATAAATAACTTTTTATGTATCAAAAAAAGAAAATCGAAATAATTTCATAGTTTCAAACGTAAACCATCGCTGTCTCTATATTCAAAAATATATATCGTATGGAAAATGTCATCAGCGAACTATAGCTGTTTGTTGTGGGACACCGATTCGGGAAACCTGTAGGGACGGATGCGTTGAACTCTTATTGAAACCGTGTGGAAATCTAAAAACAGGAAAATAAGATAAATTATAAAAAAAAAAAAGAAAAAAAAATGTTATGGAAATTGATGGGGGTGTTTGCGTGTTAGTTTGCGGTCGAGAAACGAATATTGGGCGAACGGCGCGTGTTGTGTGGCATCTCTAGGGTACAATACTGTGCGACGGGGCGCGTAATAATTAAACACTTGGCGGGCCACGCCGCGTTGAATATCAATCGACCGGCCGATCGTAAATAAAACGAAAACCTCAGGAATTTTTTCGTCTACCGCGGCACCGATACTGGAAGCTTTCATTTTGCGTTATTCGCCGTATACCATCACCGGTAGTACAAAGCGCTCGCCCGAACAAAACAATCACTCCCCGTCGTTCAATCGCCAGGGAAAAGTTTCCTCTGTACTCGTTTCCGTATACGCACACGCACGGCCACTCACATTCGAGGTCTCCTGCAAGGTAAATTATAATCGTTATAAACTAGCCCCAGCAATACAAACGGTCTTGTCGATTGTACCGCAGCCACGAGTTATTATCATTGCTTCCGAGCGCAACACCCCTCCCCGAAACCCCGTTCGCAACTCTTTCGATCGTGAGTGCCTCATAAGTCCTGTAAATGTTTTGCCGGCCCGGAGCAGTCGCAACGGGCACACGCGTGCAAGTATCGCAACTTCTTTTCCGACACGTATAGTTTGCATGCGAATAAAACGTGTTTTTATCGTTTGAACTCAGGTGGTCGCAACGCACGCGTGTATGCACGGCGCAAAGCGTTCACAGTGTTGTGCGAAGATTTATCGATTTAATTTGTTTCGGACGTCTATTCGTTACCGTCGAATCCCAAACATAACATACGCGGGAGGGATTTGGAAAAAAAAATATACGACATAGCGTTTGGTTATAGGGGCTGTTCCGCTGGCTAATCCTCTACATTGATCACCAAAAATGATATGTATTCTAAACCTGCTGTTTATCACCAGAGGAATTGAGTTCCAGTCGTTCGCACTGTATTTTCCACTAAAATATTTTTTCCCAATAATTAAAGATTATTGACGCAGGTTACGCAACCCTACGAGTACGGGAACGTGCGATGTGACGATGACAACATTTACCACGAATCGCAAACTTTTACCTTTTGCACGGTGCAATAGTTTACAATATTAACATCATAATATAAATGCCCTCGCACTGCAGTGCGTGCACACTATCGGTATGTGCAAGCGAATCGTTTTGCGTACGATATCGTATATAGTATTGCAGCAGAGACTTGTTAGAGTTTCCAGAGCAAGAAGAGCGATAAGAGGAAAGGGTGAACCCGACGGTTGTTATCATTATTTACAAGCAGGGTTGAGCACGCATGAATGCTACGTATAAATGAGCGATCGGATTTACGGTGGTAGTAAATGGGGGTTTTGAAGAAGCTAGGGAGTTAACGTAACGGAAAATGTATCCAATCGACGTGTAACTCGTAAGATTTATTCGGATTTTATTACGATACACCCAGACAGACCCATTGTATAATTATATGCAAATCATTCGAATCGAAAAATACGCATCACGTTCAACGTTGGTGAGCATTTATAAGTACCTAAATAAATGATATTCAAAAGCTGCTATATATCCTAAAATACATCCAGTGAATCGGTCGCGAACAATTGATTGCCGGTGAATTGATTGCCGAAAAATTTATAGTGGGTTTAATTAATCGCCAAGTCAGTTTATCCTTCAATATATTTTTATTTATTTTATTTTTAATCCATATTATATCATATGTTATAATCGTTTCAAACAATTTGAAAAGTATTTAAAATCTAAGAGTAATCTATCATTGCTTAATATACAGTTAAAATGTAATATACATTTATAAAAAAACAGAACTAATTTCCAAATTATGTGACTTTTATTATTTTTAATTATGTGACAGCTATATTAATAAAAAAAGGTTTCAAAAAGAATTATTCATAATTTCCAAATTCCGTATGGAAACTCATTTTATAATTACCTTTTTGTTTTTTTTTTGTATAATTTAATTAATACGTGTACCATTCAGTTTTAAAATGAATTTTATAGTGAAAATGATTAATTTATTGATGATCAATTGTTAAAATTCCGGTCATAAAACACATAAACCAGTATTTAGATTAAAATATAATTTTAAACTATTTTCTGAATGTTCTTAGTTTTTTTATTCTATTGTTTCTGATAACTAATATTTCGCAGATATATTAATGATTAATAAAAAAAAAATTAAAACTGAAAAAAGTGATCCACTTGACTTCTTACACTCAAAATCTTCGTTCGAGAGAATATATCTATTTATTTAAAATTAAAAAAACCAACAGAGGAATATTTTTCATCCATCTTTGTATCGACCCTGACTTCATTATTTTCACATTTTTTTCTTATTCCTGTACATTTAAAATGCCATCAAATAATGTTGAACGTTCTAACTAAACGGATTTTTCGATTGATCATACATTTCTTTAATAGAAATATTGGATTAAAAAAAAAATTCAATTGCTTACAATATATTTACCAACATAATTATATGTTGAATATATAAATTCGCTATTAAGGCGTCAAAATTAAGTAAGAAACGATCCACAAAACCAGTTTCTCTAAAAATCGTGAAATTTAAGAGCAATCATATATCAGTTTTTACACGTATATAATATAACGTAGTTATTTAAGTCATTTATTTTAAACTATTTCGATACTAAAAATATGATTATAACGTACATGAAATCAAAATGTTTATTTGTTATGCATTTTCAGTGTTCTCAAATTGGCATAGACAATAAATTTAAACTGTTTTAAAATCTAATTAAATGATGTTTGTTAATCTTGAACAATTATATTCTTCTTTTAAATCCTAACTACTGTCTGCTCTCTAATAAATGTTTCATCACAAAAATACAACATATATAATTCAGATTAGTAAATTTCTATATTAAAATTTATGACCTGAGAAATAATTTATATAGACAAGTTTATGAAACATAAGTATGAACTACTGGGTTGGATAAAAAGTTTGACGTACGATATAAAAACAACGAGTGTAGAAAAATTAGTATTCAAACCAATAAGAAACCAAACCTTTCACCATAATTTTTAATTTATATAATCAAACACATTGAAAATAGACGCTAGAATATATGCATACTTTCATAAAATACGTTTATCGATGCACCTGTGTAAATATAATCATGCTTATCCGTTTTTAACGTTACACTCTTACAAAAATCGAATCATTTACATTTATATTACAATGCATCAGTTTTATGAATAAATTACAAATATCATGGTCGAGTCAAGATTTATGTTTGCGTATTAAATGCGTATTTAGATTTAATAGCAAATTAAAATATCAACTTGCACTACCTCAACGGGTAAGACAAGAAGAAATGTTATTATTTACTTTAATGTTAATCGTCGAGTTGCATAATTGGTATGAGTATCGAATAGATTTAGAAATTTTCGCAGTGAGAAAACCAGTGCTCGTGCGATATCTGTGATAGTAAAAAAAAAAAACATTAAACCGAGAGGACAGTATATAAGTATTTGATTGCATCATAACATTATATTATATGAACTACTGAAAACCGAAAAAATGTGTAGATATGGTAATTTATTGTTAACAATAAGTATAAGTCTCCTGCATTGTTAATGTATAATTTTATTAATTACAGCGATAAACCGTTAGCCAATGCCCTAAGGTCAAAAAACTTTATTTTTATTTGCTTAGTATACCGCAATGTTGTATCAGGAGTATCGATGAATCGAAGAAAATCCCAAAGGCAAAATTTAAAATTGAATTTATTCAACTTAATGTTATTACAATGTTCTAAGAAAATGCATCGAAAACTTACCAATCGATGGCTTAAATTTGTTATACTAATATTGTACCCAGTCACGTGACCAGTTTATTTCATATTGTTGTTCGATGTTTTCTGGTACATTATATACAGCAAATATTTTCATAAAATAAATATTTCCACCAATTTATTTTCAAATTTTCATTTTTATTAAATGCTTTTTAAAAATATACTATACACTGTGTTGTTCTCATCGTATATTCAACCTATAAATCTTTTACAGAACCTGTTTGTTTGAGTTTCGCGGGGAAAACTGTAACGTATAGAATTATGGTTTGATCGTAAATTTATCAAAACCTGACGATGTAGATATATTATTATATAATTGCATTGTTATTCACTTTAAAAGTGTCCTTGTGATTTTTTTAGTTTATTTCTTTTTTTTTTTTTTTTTTATAGATTTCACATGCAATTCCAAAATTCAATATAATTTATCTTTTACGCATCAATGAACATGTTGCGTCTCTCTGGTATATTATTATTTGTTGCCGGTATAAAACCAACTTTAAATAATAATACGCATCTAGAAAATAAATTCGGTGCGTTCAAAGTGGTTGGTATTCGCGTTGGCCCAACTAACTGTATTTTACCGGAATCGAAAAATTCTTAAAACTCCTCGTTATCAATAATAATTTAAAATGTAGCACTACTGAACTTTAAATATTGATTCGAAAAAATTGCGAGTACATTGATGTGGGCAAAGTAAATTTTTGAATTTTTCTCGAAGACGCCAAAACCTTGTTGTTAAAATCCAAACAACTTAAATTTATTTGCTGGAGACCGTTCAAAAATAATTTTTATGGCTTCATACGCTTAAAATTAGATAGTGAACTATATGAAATGTAAAATATATTCATTGAAAATAAATTATTAATTGTGCTCGGTAATAATAATAGATTTGAAAGTTCAATGGTCTTAATCGCACACAAGGATGCATATACTTAACGGATCTTTTAATTGTCTATAAAACTTTCGGGCAAAGTTAATTTTAATGTTTTCATGCGTCATGACCTTACTACTTGTATAATATTTTTATTTCTATGATCCCGTTTTATTTACAAATCTATTTATTTTTATTTTTAAAATAATTATATAACTTACATTTAATTGTATATAATATAATACTCTTATTATGATGATATACAAGTATTAATATAAATCAGCGTTTGAATCTAATTATCATGTATTTATAAATTGTACTTTGGAGTTTAGATAGTGTGAGTTCTGGTTATTTTATCTTGTATACTGCAGTATGTAGTATAGTTAAAATAATATTAAAAATAAATAACTAAACATATTACTTTGAACAAATATTTAATGACTGTTTAGATCTTAAATAATAACAGTTATGTATTGGTTTAATATGTGTATTTTTTTGTGGCTTTTATAGACATTTTACATTTTCATATTTCCTTAGTTTTTATTAAAATATATAAATTTAATCATTTTGGTTTGACTAGTTATAAAAATTTTAAACAAAGGTTTTCATAAATATCCTCAATGATTAAGGAAATAAATTTAGCTTTATCTTAAAAAAAAAAAATATGAACATTTAAAATTAAATTTTAGTATAACAATAAAAATAATTAAACATAATGAAATAATGTTATAATATTGGTAAAGCTATTTAATATTATCGAACTTTCGTACTATATGGATATTTTGATTGATCATAGTACTTTTATTAATATGTTTTCCTGGAAAAAAAAAATAACAATTATATATATATAAAAATGTACATACTATGGATAGTGAGTTATTGTTAAGGCGTGGAATTCAAAAAAAAGTTTTTAGCATTAATGGAATCATAAGGCATCAAATTAAATGTTGAACAACAGCATGAAATGTATTAATTAAAGGGTCAGATAAAGTTCCAGTAAATAGCTTAATTTTATTAAGAATGTTTTGATTTTGTTTATTTACATCTTGATCGGAAAGCTAAAAGTTACAAGTTATGTTAGTTAAAACGGATAATTCGTTCAGTGTCAAAATTCAGGATACATTAAAATAATCTCATAATTTGGAATTTGATATGTTTTTATACTATAACTGAAAGTCTTCGAATGTTAAATAAAAGCTATTTGATATTTATTTTATTATGGTTATCTTAAAAAATTATATTCGCAATGCCTAATGAACAAAAACAATATTGTTGTTATGTAAAATCATGAATAATATAGGAAATACAAATAGTATTAAAACTTGTTATATATAATGAAATAAGAATTCTTGTATATGTGTATTGAATGGCATTAGTTCTAATTTGTTAGTGTATTTGTGTATTTCATGATATATTGTGTTGTCGAAAGAAAATTACAATTTTTGTTGTCTTCTTTCCAAAATTTTAGGTAAAACAATTTTGGTAAGATTTAATAATAAGTTTCTCTTACTTATATTTTACTGAATTTCGAGAAAAAATTAAGTTTGGATAAAAATTAAATTTTATGACTGTACATATTAAATGTTGACAAAAAAATTAAAAATTTGTTACATTTTCGTTTGTAAAAATTCTGAAAATTTTCAAGTTTCATACCTTAAATTTGGAAACTGAATATTAGATTTTTATAATATTTTATTCGCGACCAAAAAAATAAAATACAATTTACTGAATAATTCAGTAAATTGTATTATTGTCTAAAAAAATTAAAATTAAAAATGTATTATATTTTATTAATATATATATACTTCTATTTCTACATCAATAATATTTAAAAATATAAAATGATCCGTCCAATCCCTTTTAATTTAGAAATATTTTTTGACTGAAATGGTACATTGGTTTCAAGTTGAAAAGACCAATGATGTAATATTATTCATCCATCAAAGAGTTGTACCTTTTTTGATATTTGTTACTGCGATATTATACAAACATTTTAATATTATCATTTTTACTTTCATGTTTTATTACGTTAAAGCTCGGCAGTGTATGACATGCCATTGAACTGCATTATAATAATATGCAAACAATTTGCATTTGATCATTAAATTATTACAGTAGACATCATTGATAAAGTTTGAAAAAATAAAGTGCATCATATATATTATAAAGCTTGTAGTTCGGTGACCTTTTTAAATACCATTGAAAATATTTTACCTGATCCGTAAGCAAAAGATTAGTTAGATTTGTAAAATAAGCTCAGAGATGTAGCTTATGTACATGACACACTAAAGAGGCGCTGTGCAATTGAAGAGACGAATTCCTTTTGCTCAAATAAAACTTATTAGAATTCATAATATTATACATGGCTCTGTTTACATTCAGCTTTAATACAAAATTATAATACAATATTTTATAGTTATTTGACATAATCTTCGAACGTTTTGCTTTTATGGAACTGTAGATTGAATTCATATATGTGTATGTAAATATAAATACGAATTCATAAGTATATAACTTACTGTTTTTTTTTTTTATTTTTTAATAACATACTAAATACTATTTTTTTTTTTTCTAAACTTGCTTGTTAATATCTTCTCAAAGTTATTAAATAACATGATTTTTTCCTAGCAGGGTGATTTAAAAAACCAGTTTACGATTCAAACGAATAACATTTGTTAGTTGGAAAACCTACATGTAAAATTAATATATTCAATGAGTTTTTGTAAGCGCTAAGTTTATTTATATTTTAAATTAAACAAAAAAAAAAAATAATAATAATAATTATAATTATAAACATAAATTATGTACAGTTTGTAAAATAAAAACTATTTAGGTTCTTTTGGAAAATGTATAAACATTCAATAAACTCTATGTTTTTGCATTGTTTTCTTCCATCGGTTTTCGAAAATTAATAAATTCGTAATAATAATGAGCAAAGTTATTGAGTCTGGTGTGCACTCGGGAAATGAATTTGATACTGGATCTTGTTGTAGCAGAATAAATAATGAAAATAATATAACCCCCAAGGCCAATGATGTTCTTCCACGTTGTTTCATAATTTCATCCGGACGCTGGGGAATTTCTCGTTTCATATTACATAGTGTAAAAAATATACCTCACTATCAAAAAACATTTACAATATATAATAAAAAGAATTTTGTTATTTTCGTTTTAATTAAATTAATAGTTATACAGAAAACACGTTTATGCTTCATTGAAACTATTCCTCGTGGAACAGTATTTTATCAAAATATCAAGTTTATTACTCAAATCTTTGTTGTTGGTTTGTTGGTGAAAAGTCTAGAAAAAAACAAAATATTTAAAACATTCATATACCACTTATTTATTTTTTTGAAATCCAAAAATATCATAGCTTAATGTATAACACAATTTGTTCACTGTATCTGTTAATGAAATGAAATTATATTTGCTAAGACAAATATCATTATTATAACTAAAAAAAAAAAAAAACATCCAAGATGAACTCTGAAGTGAAAAGTTTTTGAGTTATTTAAATCAAAAGAAGTTAAATTTGAAAATATGTTTTATTGAATTTTTAGTTTTAGATTATCATTTTTTTTTAAATAATAAACGTAACGAATTGACCAATTTTCATATATATATATATATATATATATATTATTTATATATTTAGTGTTCCTTGAAATTTTTTTAAAAAAAAAAACAAATTTAAAAGAAAAATCTTACATTCCACGAAAAAATACCTAGTAAGTTGTTATCAAAGTAAATCATTAAAAAATTAATGACTTTAATAACAACTTACTAGGTCTTTTTACGTGGAATGTAATATTTTTCTTTTAAATTTGTTTTTTTTTTAAAAAAATTTCAAGGAACACTGATCATTGAAGATGTTTACTGAAATAAGTATAACTAGTCTTATTTATTTTCAACGTTAGGTCACCTTCCAAAAATCATAAAAAAAACTTTATACGCTTTTTTAAATATTTTCGAACTTCATTGAGTTAATCTCACATACTTTTATATTCAATATTATGGTCAATGATTCCTAATTTATGATTATGGATTCACTTTTAGTTTTTATTTTAATGCTTTTACATTGCTTACTTTATTTGAATTACACATTTATTCAAAAATACTATATTTTACATGTTTATATAAGCTTTAATGTAATACATCCGTTTTATTTTTTTCATATAATAAAACGAGTATAATAGATTAAAACAGAAATAGATTTAAAGTTTTCAACAAAGTTTGCGTTTGTGTTTTGAATAGCTGAGTTTATATAAACATCTTTTTTACAATAAGTTTTAGCGCATTATTAATTTTCTCATTGCGTAATAAATGTTAATAACATTTTTATTCTTGAAAAATAGTTTGGTACCCTTTCGTAACGAAAAATCGATCGATTTAATAAAAACGAATTATTTGTTTAACACTGTAACAGTATTTACATTGTATTATTGAAAATCAAGAGTCGTGAATTTTATCCGAAAAACCGTCAAGAAAATTTTGTAATATTTTCTACGGTTCATATTTTTGAAACTCTGTGAGTAATTTGTTTTACGGAAACCGCAAAGAATAATTAGAATCCACTGAAATGTCGCATTGTTGATGAGTGGTAAATCGAAATGTTTTGATCTGAGCCATGGGCTGATGTAACGTAGAAGCTATTTATTTCGCAACGAACCGTAAAACTTAAACTGAAAGACTGACCTTTTGAGCAACCCTAACGGTCAGCGACAGGAGGGCGCTTGTCCCGTTTGACCTGTAACTACACGATAATAGTATTGCATTTATTTTTTTAAATGGTACTGTTGTTGCTATCATTATAATCATTATAAGTTATTATTAATTTTTGTTTTTATGATAACTTATCTTATATCTATTTACCGATAATTTTTATTTTTTTTTCAATTATTTGTAAGACATTAACCGAGTGGATACCTAATAAGATAAAAAAAAAAAAAAAAAATATTAGAAAAGACAATAGTACTGTATTGTTGTAAACATTATGGTATAATGTTACGTATTCGTGGCGACGGTCTGTGATAGTTTTTGACATACGTTTCGATAACACTGATGTGATTTCGGTCTACAAAATTGCGGTTTTTCCGACCAGCCATTGGTATAGCTTCAATATTTAGCAGAGGTGGCCAAATTCAGGTAATCAAGAGGCCTTTAGAACTTAACAATTTAACGGGACGGAAAGCTAAAACGATCGAACAACTGTACTACGTATAAGACCCACGACGGATGCAATTACACTGTGATGTAACAAAATTGGTATAAGATATGAATACGTTATGTTTCAACGTACTGTGAACAAAATACATTTGAAATCGGTAGCAAATAAGAATCGATATTAACATTCTACAGTCAATGTTAGGGTACTATATTAAATATACTAAATTATAAATAAATGTGTATCGTTTTTTCGACGGTATATCTAGTGCATTATAATTTGAAGACTTTGAATAAAACATTGTAAAACTGTGATCAACAATGATACGCGAGCCGACTTCGGCTAATAGGCTTCCAGTTGTCGATCCCCGGTACACAAGAAAAACTGGTCTATAAACAAAAGTTTTATCTTACGAAGCTACGGGTACGGTTATGTTAGACATTTTCGGAGCGTAGATTGTCTCACACGTATAACAATCGTAGTCGATCGCGATGTGTTACTAATATACATACGATTTTCAGAGTGCTGGGACGGTGGTGCACTACCCGCGGTGCTCCTACAAGTCACTCGTCCGGTCACGATTCTCGTGTGTCTTGGCGTACTGGTTCTATTATAATATCTATATGTATATACTCAAGCGTTCAACTTGGACCCGAAACTCTTTAATAAATTACTCGCGATAAATTATATGGAAACGCGTAGTCAGCCAAGCGCATGATTTATGAACGAGGGTCAAGTTTGATAACGAACCAAAACCGACCACTTTATAGCCCTAAAGCCTTAATATGCTCATACACACGGACACAATAAGAGTTCACACGGTCGAAGAATATATTTATTTTTTTCTATTCTATGGATATCACGCGTTTGATGCTTTTAGCTCTTGAGTCGGAAGCAGTCACCGATATCGCATGTGAATAAAGGTAAACGTCGTAATGTAAACAAAAATTAATATTTACTATCCGTGTCGATTCGTGTCCGTACCGAAGTCGCAAAACGACACATTCTGTCACTGTTGATTTTCTGTTGCAGATCTTTTCTCCAACCACCGCCTTTTGTTTTCAGTTCGTTTGCAAATACTAATAACCCGTATGATCACGAAGTCCAATGACAATATTTGTTACTCGATATTGTCGACGTAGAACTTTCACCGTTCACGTCAGTCAAAACGCGTTCCAGATGAAATAATTATTATTGTGTGACGGGTTACTCGTTTCGTCGATCGGCATATTCGATGGTTTGGAGAAAACACAATGCCCGTGAAATTTTCTATCCACTCGGTGAAGAGATAAGCCTAATAATGATGTTGAGGAGTTGTACAGTGAAGTTTTTCAATAACTCTAGGATAAACGACTGATCTTATCAATGATTCATTGTGTATAGGATGGCCTATCTTGTATTCATACGATGGAAATACCTCATGAGTTTAGTTTACGTGAAAAATGAACTCAATATTTTAACATTCGATAACTCAAATTCACACTAATATTTGTCATCCCATTGGAATTTTAGATAACGAGACCCCGCTGTATCAACAATTTTAACTACTTGACACTTGACTACATGTTGTGATGTGTTACATTAAAAAGTTCAGCGATCGTTCGGATTGATACGTTTTTGCTAAACCAATAGATTTAATATAGGGGAATGTGTCCAGCAGCAAATAACGTGTTGGTTTTATTTTATTTCCGACAACGATTTGTCGCCGAATCATAAAACACGTGATAATAAACATTAAAATATAATACATTGTATTAAAATGTACAAGAAATACGTAATATTATAATATTATATTAATAATAATAATATATTATTTAACTGTAATGGGTATGTCTGAAGAAAACATATTTTTTGGAATTCGAACCGCGTGTTTGTTTGCGTTTTTAATACCATAAATTTAAGTTAAAACGTTGTCGTAGTATACATACTAATGAATATATACGAGATTGCAGCGGCGTATTTGCATGTACAAGTGAATCGGATCCGTAAACATATTATATTTCCAGCTCGAAGCACAACGAAAATTTCAACTGTTTTTACTGTCGGAAATCAAACCCGTACGAAAACAAATTATCCACCCTTTAGGCTTTATCGATCACTTTGTTGATTCTGCTTTTTACATTTTTGTATTATTCTATTATGATGTTTGGCGTCGCGCGCTTTATTGTCTTAATTTAATTTTGTACTAATTTATTTGTTTGCAAGAAAAATATAAAGACCTCTAAATTTACGGCTGTATACGAATTACGCCCTTAAAAACAAAAATAAACGTCATTATAACCGAGTTCCGTTCGTGGTATTTTACAAGTCTGCAAGAATAGTATACATAATCTATATATATATATGTATATGTTTGGTAACAAACTGATATATTATCTCAATTATAGGTAACTTAATAATTTTTTTTTTTTTTTTTGAGAACTAATTTTGTACCTGTCAGCATCAGTTTCACTGCGATAATAACTTCAATAATTTGACGTGCGATATAACATAATATCATTGATTATAAATATTACAATGTTATTTATAATCTATGATGATATTTTTCTGCCAATAACATATTTCCAATAATAATGGAAAATCTTCAAATAATTGAAATTTACGTAAGAAAATCGTAGACGCAACTCGGGAAAAACATAATTTATTGATGCAAATCGAATGCATTGCAAATTACATAAAATAGATATTTTAAAATTTCTGAGCTGCAAATGTGCTTGGGATTACATTTCAAACTGGTGAAGCAATTATGGTTTACAGTTTTAACCCATACGTTAAGAAAATATATTTTAAAGCGTTACGAGTTTATTTTTAATGGACATTATATGAATAAAAAGTGTATACGATTAGTTTTATAATATTTTTGCACTATTTACCATGGACCAACTGTGCAGAATTCACATGGAAATCCACCATTGGACGCGTACAGTCTTTCTCTCGAGATTAAAATATTCTAGTAAGTATATAATCGTTCGGTACTTGTAATCATCCGACGGTCAGAACATTACGCGTTAATCTCATTGATGCCATTGCTGGTCTGTTATTAGAAGTTTGACTAAAACTGAGTATAAAGTTGTACCGGATTACCCAGACTGCATTGCTAATTATATGGGTGCCGGACACGCGGACTTATCTGTTTAACTTGTAACAATTATGTTAGAATTAAATTGGATGCGTGTACTTTGGAAGAATGAACAGTTTCCGTATTTACGACCAAATTATCGCTATAACATGATGCAATCGTTTCTCTAGTCAAATCACCGGTCTTGAGGTAATTAATTTTTTTTTCAAAGTTTCGAAAAATTAGTTCAAAATTTAGCTGTGTTTGGTTTTTTATAATAATGTATTTGAAAAAGTATAGAAATACAAATGTTTTAATAATCTTTCATCGGCACAAAATCTGTACGTCGAAAATTCGCCTTGCAGATCATATTTTAGTCATACAAAAGACCTGAAATGATGAAGTTCTTGTTGTTTGCTTTTGATATTTCATCGAATACGATGTCCGGGACAAAATATTTGCTAAATTAAGTCCAAATTGGTTGTTTTTTTAAGTTAATGGCCAAACATAAGAAAGGATAAAATTAATCATTATGTCGTTATTTTATACGAATACATATAAATAAAATAAATCTCAAATAATTATCTGGTTATTGAACTGCGGAATAGGGTCACGTTTGAATATGTTCACTATCCGGTCGATATTGCGCTACCCAGTGGCGGATCCAGGGGGTGGGGGGGGGGGGGGCAATGGGGGCATTTGCCCCCCCCAAATGCCCAAATTGTCTTATATTTTATGTCATCATAGATATTCATATTTCTTGAGTTACAGTTATAGTTAGGTACATTGACCGCTTCGCTAATAAAAAACAGCGACGTTTAGACTTTGTTTTATAAAATGTACTATAAAATATAAATTTGTAAGAAATTGTGTATATGTTGTAAATTATATGGGACTTTTGCCCCCTGCACAACTAAGCCCTGGATCCGCCACTGGCGCTACCTCTACTACGCTATTGACATTTGATTTTAATGCGTTTTTACGTTTTTAGACATTCAATGAAGCAAATAGTTTTAAACATTATAATTTCTGATTAATCTCGATTTATTTTTTACTAATTACAAATAAATAATAAAACATTCTTAAACACTAATTGTACGAATCACGTGTAAGCCCAGAAATGGGACCGAAATGTTTTCAGGTGTCTTAGTGTGTATTACTATCAAGATCACCAGTCCTATTTGTATGTAATTTAGCCATTTGTACATCATATGAACGGTCAAGAATTACAAGGTGGAATTATCTAATTGTACAGTTATTAGTTTGAATCAGGTTACTGGATATTTCGCTTTTTGAATGGGATGATCGTCTAGAAAGAAGAAAATGTCAATGCTCCCCTCTCAATATGTACTAAATAAACGATAACAAACCAATGCACAAACCAACATAATACAACCATATCAAAAATCATCAAACATCAAATGCTCTGAGTTTCCAATGGAAAACAATTGAAAAAAAAAATAATAATAAGAAACGTATTATACCAAAAGATACCATTAACAAATGGGAAGGAGATGTTGTTTTTTTTTTTTCTTATAATTTACTTAAATCATTTTTTTTTTTAAATGTTAAGCCAAATGATAGTATCATAGGTCGAAGTTTAGTTTTGAGAATTCTTTAAAATTATAACTGTAATAATTATAATATTATTACAAAGAAATTACTAAATAAACTTACATAGTGATGTTTTAATTTAATTTTAATTATTGAAAATGTTTGAACATTTGCATATTTCATTTATTTTAGATGCAATACTGTTTACATAGATTATTAATTAGTTCCGGTAAGTGGTTATGGTTTACCTTTAAAGAATTTGCCTGTAAGAGAAATTTAAAATATGTATATATTACGATTGAATACCCATTATTTACTAGAAGTTGTACACGGTTTTATTGAAATCTCGTCGATTGAAATCAATAATGCATTGAAAGTTTACATATTATATTATATATATATATATATATATATATATATATATATATATATATATATATATATATATCAAACTTTCTACAATGAATTAAGTATCGAATGTGTCCGAGTTAAAAGCAATTAGATCTATAGAAAAGTTTTTCAAAACTCAAACCCAGACGTTCAATTTGAATAACGATCGATGGAGTTGCCGTAATAGGCTAAACAACTTTATTAATGCACACTCTTCTACAATAGACCTAAAATAATTAGTCCATTTCTGCTATTGTCATAGTTATAATAATTTACGATACCGAGGTATATTATTTGCTGTTATAGTGATTATAAATCTGTTTGATACGAGTTAATAAATATCCTATTAGGCTAAAATATAAATAATCTTTATATACACGGAAATTTGTTTGATTTATGCAATTAAAATAAGCATATTTTAATTAATTATAAAAATAATTTTAATGGTTAAAGTTTAAGAAAAAAAAAAACAATTGCAAATTTCGAAAGGAAAACATTGATTATTCACATCAACAAACCGTATAATGCAACAATATGCAATCATTTAGACGGATATAATTGTGTTATATTTTAGGATGCGTTTATGCTATGCAAATGTTCATTCCGTTTATTTTCAAAGCAGAAAAATTATAAGGACAGAAAAGATGTGTGTAAAACAAACCGCTTACTTCCTTAATTATAAACGATTTCATATGTCTGTATGGAATGCATTGCGGAACCGTTTTGTTCATACGCAATATATTAACTATTTCCCTTATTATTTAATATGATAATCACTAATTCATAAAGGGTGACGTTAAAATTGTAATCATTATCATTGTAATGCAATTATGAAAATGTCAGGTTTCAATAGCGAGTATAATGGTCACTTATGATGAATTAACATAGTGTATAAAATATAAGTATTCAACACAATTTGTATTTTAACTTTTATGAATGATAATCTTGAAAATGATAAATTTATTTTGAAACAATTTTTTTTTACCTATCATAAGACTATGCACTGTGGATTAAATTATGCTAACCATTTTGAGTACGTCATTGTACCATATCGACATTTAAAAATAAAACATATGAATGGATTTTTGATAAAAAAAAAAAAAAAAGTACCTATATGAAATTAAAAAAATAATGTTAAACTTTTTTTCATATTTCATTACGTTAATTATATTAGTAGATTTTACTTATACTCATTCCTTTAAACTGATTATGATCGATTAATCAATCAAGTTAAAAAAAATCTAAACATTAATGAATATCAAATAACTCAAGTCCTAAATTATCCATTTTTATTTTTTAGAATTGAATGTTTGCTTTTTTACATATGAATACATGCATTTTATGTTAAATTAAAAGTTTCAAACAATTTAATAAAAATTAATAATGATAAGAAGCAATATTATTATTATTCAGATGATTTATTAATATCAATATTATTAGAGTGTGTAAAACTTTTATTGAATGTATTTTTATTTAATATAATACAAAAAAAAAGTTTTAAAGTTTTTAAAAATGATAAATAAAATAACAATATAATACATAATTAAAAAAATTCTGAAAGAAAAGTTATGAAGATTTATAGCATTTAGTGAATTTGTTTAGTAAGTTTATTCGATGTACCTAGTACTATTATTACAAAATATTTATAATACATATTAGATACAAAGATAGCTGAATAATTTACAATTTTGTCTGTAAATAAAATAATTTATACAAAATATTTATTTGAAATTTAAATTTATACTGAATAGTACTTAATTCATTTTTAATTTAATTTTAAATTTTGAACAAAATCACAACAAATATTATCTGATTTAGTATCTCTTGCATTATCGAAATGTCTCATCAATATGGTAATAAATACATTTTCAACCTCCCAGAGTTGTATTCTCTGTAATGTTATTTACTTTGATCTCTCGTATTGGCTCGTGTGTCCGAATATTAGTTATTTGTTATAAGTAATCTTATTGTTTGTTTCAATTTGATTCGGTTTTAAACCTAAAACCAATTTTTTTAAACAACTTATAATTATACTTTCGAGTATTTTCAGTCTCTATACAAATTAATCTGCATAAAATGTAAAACGTATTTTGTTCAAAACTCTTGTTATTATCAAAAAAAATATCTATACTTTAAAATTATATTAGAATAATTTTGCTAAATTTAATTAAACGATTTATTTACAATAAAAGTATATAATTAAGAAGATATTGCATACACGTCGCTTTTGTCTTAAATCAGTTGCGTATTTGTTTGTGGAATTTAAATATTTATTATTAATGATTTTCAATCAAAACTAAGTTAAACAACGTAGCGCTATAAAGCCTTTTTGTTAATTGTTATTATTAATTTTTAATTAATTTTGTAAGTTATAGAATTGCGGTTCATTTTACAATGGTTATCAAACATTTATTAATAAATAAGTATGCATACTCAACGATGTACAAAATAAACCGATGTAGTGTAAGCGTTGTGAAAATCCGTTAAACAAAATGCAACAAAACATTTTACTGCAAATTTCTTCGTCTATTTTTTTTTTTTTGCCGTTGTGTGCTCACGTAATGTTTAATGTTCAAAGTAAAACGTAATTACGAGCGCAATGCTCTATTGAACTACAATATTTCAACATATTTGGCAGCCCTATACTATACAGCAAAAAAATAAAAATAGACTTTCCAAATTTTACAATTGCAACGGAATATTAGTTCTTATCCCAAATATGGATAAAAAACGTTTTGGATCCAAATGTCAAGCGTAATATATTTTTATCATCGATCACAAATTTACAACCGCCTAACGAAAAAAAAAAAAAAAATTGTCTTCACCAAACTGGTTTGTGACTTATATTGACTCAGGAAAATAATAACGAGTTCGGGTGTTCAGAATCACGCAATAAGCTCAACTGGTGCTAATATCAATTAAATGTTAACTCAAAACAACCGAATATAAGCCCGGCTCTTAAAATCACCCTATTTTTACCTTTAAAATAATGTAAATTATATCATTCTATTAAACGATTTGTTATCAATCAGAATCGAAACAAAATCTCACTTTAAGTGATCGAATCATTCTTCATTTTTCTTAAAAAATTCTTAAAATTTAAGAAAATGTTAACACAATCATTGCCTTTTAAAGGAAACTATAGTTTTGAATACTTCTGATAATTGTATGCCTGTTATGACATTAATCATGAACCTATATAATTCTATTCTGAGACTTTCTCCATCCTTGGCCATATAGTAATTAAAGTTTCAAACACTTCAAAACAAGATGGTACTTTACCACAATTTTTGTGGATTTAAAACTCGCCCAAAACATCAACGACATTTTTAATATATTTTCACTACGAAACACAATGATTAAAATTGAACGTCCTCACAAAGTCAAATGGATCCATTTCAATGTCATAACTGTCAAGCCTATGGGGCAATTTCGATGGTTTCGTGGCGTTTCATAACGCTGTGTAAAATGTGGCGACGATTATCACTTCCGAATGCAACAAATTTAGAAACAACCTAGTCAATAGTAAAAATAAAAAAGACTATTAATATTATTATAATGGTATGAAATGATTTACCACAAAATCCCAGCTATAGTTTTTATTGTGTTGTGTTTCAGCCGGGACCGTGAAGTTTTTAGGGCATCATATAACTTTAAATGTAAGAAAAAGCAGCTGAACATTGTATTTATTAATTATATAGTTGGGGGGGGGGATATAAGTACTTACACGCAGCAAATTCTATTAAATTATATCTTTAATTAGCGATCAGTAGATAGCATATGCTTTAATAATTGCACGAAACCATTCAAGTAATACAATTTAAATTGAGTTTACTCGAACACAGTTCTGGCTCAATATGGTAGCAAAATAGACAGATGCCTTGGGCGACAATTTTCGAAGGAAAAACATTAAATATGAAGTACGAAAAATGTAAAGTAAAAATACTATTTCCATTAGTGTTGATATAATTGAGACTTCTTTTATATAACAAGTTTCTGTTCATTAACGAAGAAATATAACTGTTCTAAACCTATAAATATACATATTACATATAATTTATTTAAAAACTAAATTTGAAATTTGCATATACCTTCCTGTATTGGACGTAACAATCAATTATCTTGAAGAAATATTTCAAAAAATGCATAACTTGTAGAATAAATATAGGTTTTTGAATGACTCAAGTAATTTAAAAATACAACAAAAGATAATATTACTGAAAATTGAATTGATCTTAAATTTTTACTTTTAATGAATGATGTTCTAAATATATCAGATATTGATATAATAGAAATGACGAATGCATTACTATCAATATCAGAATAATTAAAGCCCAATACTAATATAATAAACAATAATAATATTAATATTATAATAATACTCCTATATTATAGGAATTATAAGAGTATTAACACTGTAATTATTGTTTATTAAAAATAATGACAATTTTTACCAAATATAGGTGTAACGCTTCGTTTTTAATAATTCCTGTCTGTGTCGCATTAAGTGAACGGAGTTTTTCCGTGTTAAAAATAATTAAACTATTTGAGGTCACATATGAACCAAGAATGTTTAAGAATATTGCTATAATTTCAATCGAAGATGTGTCAAAAAATCTTTAGTTTAAAACATATTAAATTATTTTGCTCACGAAAAGACTTGCAAAATAAATTTTACTTGATGCATTTTTTTATTTTGTAATTATATTTTTTGTAATTCATAATTTAATATTCATTTATATTTTATGATACTGTAAAAATACAGTATAATTTCGGTTTCTGTTTGATGATTGTTGTATTCATAATATAACTTATATTTACTTCATTATTTTTATATTTCATAAAGAAAACTGTGATCACTAAAAACATAATATGTATATAATAAAATATATTATAATAATTATTATAAAATATTATATTTTTTTCTAAATAATAACAAGGGTTTATCGTTAAAACTCTCTTCATTTTATATAAATTTCTATTCTCAAAAAATGAACTATTGAATTGGAGCATTGTAAATTGTATTTTCCTTGGGCGGAGAAAAATCTACAGGACTTCTCCTGCTCAAATACTAAAAAAAAATTGTCAAAATGAATAGTTGACAGTTTTATAGAAAGATGCTAAATAATAGTAAACAACGGTTGGACATTGGTTTAACGTCAGTATCGTTACAGATGTACTATGATAGAGAATTACTTCTTCGCGAAAATATTATGGGTTTTGTTCAACGGTAAAATGAAAATGCTTTAGATGTTTGAAATTTTCAAATGGTTTCAGTTTCTTCTTCCAGTAAGTTTTTATTTATAATCATAACTTTAATGAAAATTGAACGTGAACTTAAAATAAAAGTAGTTAATTGACGTATTGAAATACTGATGACTTATTAAAATGTTGCGTTTTTAGTTGCCGGTGTATACACCATCACAATAGATAAAGAAGAACAGAAATCTATAGGTTTTTGGATGAGATTTGTAAAAAAATGTCAGTGTTTAATGTAGAAATATCTTTAAATTTTAAATAGCAATAATTTAATGCATTCGGAAGACAACATTGACAATTGTTTTCGTGTAATCTCTTAATGTACTCGTGTCAATAAAAAAATGTTAATTTATATTATAGATATTCGGTTCAGATAAAATTAATTATAGATAAAAATAAATGTATAAATAATTTAATTTGAAATGCATATGAAAAAACTTCTGAAAAATAACTAATATTTTAACTAATAAGTTACTATAATCTATTTTTGTATCATTTTGTAATTGTGAACTATTTTATTTTTTTAATCGAATAACTCTATACTTATAAATTCAGTTTCAGAGGTGGTTAAATTTGCATTCTCAACTTTATGAATTTTTAATCCTAGTTTAAATCTTCAATGTTGTAGAACCACACAGATTACCAAAAACTGTAACCATAGTTACGTGAAGTTATTGGTGGTTTTTGTTCATCATATTCACCCTGGCTATAATTGCCTAATACTATGTTTTGCAAATAAATATCACGTCCACTATATTTTTAGTCCTTTATTTTACTTTATAGAATTGTATCATAGAATAATGATTTAATTATTATCATTATGTAATAACAGTTGTTATACGTATGCACTTCCGCGAACTCAAAAGTTTGTATAATATTGTTCTTCTGGCATTGTTGTAGTGTATGATAATATTATTGACTATTTGACAATTCATTGTTATCAAAGATTTTATTGACGGTCTTGCACAACGTTACAAGTAAAACTTGCACACAACCACGAACAATGAGTCGATATTAATTCATTCAGTAAAAAAAAAGTATATGTATATTATTCTAAAGAACGATAACGTATTTTATTATGTAGCTACCTCTGAAGAGAAATTAATTTATGCAATAATGTAAAAATTCGTTCTTCCTAGAAAATATTATTTTTAAATATTTCGAATATTTATTATGTAAAATATATTCTCAGATATCCACGTTTAATGATATCATTTAATGGAATTTGCTGCATTTAGGTAGGTAATGTATATTAAATAATAATAAAAAAAAAAAAATTCCATTTCATGAAAATATAATACATCATACGAGTAAATTCATTGCACTGATAAAAGTAAAAAAAAAAATTTTATATAAAATATATTTAAAAAATTTATATGTATATATCATGGTTTTGATTTACAGTGTCATACATATTTCGATTTGGATTTATATTGTTTTATTGATTTGTTCATCCCTAGGAAATAAATATTATTATAAAAAATGGAAAATCATAAAACATGTAACATCTTATTAAATTTAAAAAGAAATTAGCTTATCACTCTTGAAAATATCTTTATTAAAATTTTATATAGTCTACGAAAATTAAAGTAAAATTGGTACATGTATTATACGAAAAAATTACATTAAAAATAATGTTGGAATTTTTTCGATAAAGGTTTTCTACAGAAATAATAAAATAATCAGGAAGATAGATATAATATTGTTAAAATAAAATAAAAATACATTTTTGAATTCATATCGAATGTAAAAACTAAATGTATTATTAACATATCAATGAATTTTATGGTTGATTAAAAATTTACTGCCCTATTATAAGCAATGGTCGATACATGAAACAGAGATAATGATATTACATTTGATTAATTTATGGAAAAAAATGAAACAGTGGTAAGTTTTCAAATCGAACTTATGAACTAATATAGCCCAACATCGACATATCTGTAAAAATCATAATTATGAAATTAATAAATGTAAGCCTGAATCAATTATAGTAATATGTTCAGCACCGATCAAAGAAATATTAAATGAAACACAATTTCATAATGGTGTTTAAAATTAGTTTATAATTATTTAACAATTACTATGTAAACAAATTAAATTATTAAAATATATATATATATATATATATATATATATGTGTGTGTGTGTGTGTGTGTGTGTGAGTGTGTGTGTGTGTGTGTGTGCGTGCGTGTATGTGTGTGTGTATATTAATTATTTTTAAACTGTACACATTGGATGCATTAATTATAACTTGATATTAATAATATAAATAATAATTATTATTTAATTATACTATTTTTTTAATTTTTTCTGATGCAACTGTACATTTTAAAATTTAATACAGAATTAATTTCATAATAAATTATTTGAAAATCAAATAGGATTTATTGGATTTATAATATGTAATTATTAATATGTCTCATAATATGTTATCTATTAAAATGCTTTTAAGTTCTCAAAGGACGAGAATATAATATAATATGATAACAAATTAATTCAATACATTGTGGGATGAATTTATTTTTTCAAATTGGAAATGTTATATTCTAGTCAGATTTGCAATAAAAAGGCCTTTGATCGAAATATTTCTTGAATAAATTCACGTTAAAATTCAAATTTCTAAGTCGAATGTCATATTATATATATATAAGTTTATAACGAGCCATACCAATACATGTATCTGGCGTGGTATAGTAAAAATGTAATGATGTGAAGTGTAGAAGTTTTAAGAAGAATTCGAATAGACGTTTAAATAATAATAGAATATTTTTTAAGTTTTTGAAAAATTTGAAATGCTCAATTTAATCAGTATATTGATTTCATATTTAGTTTATGTATTGTTTTTCTAGTTCTGTATTCTAAATTTATTTTCGAATACTTCTGTTCATGCCCGTTTTTATATCGTATAATATTCGAAGTTAAAAGTTTTATTTTCAATATTGAGCTGGTAATCTAAAAGTCAATTGTTCTATAATAAATTTAAACTGAAAAATGTTTATAGATATTCGTATAATATATTTATAATTTATAAACTGTTCTATATTCATAAATTAGAATCAAATTCAAAGTGTAAATTACATTTTTCAGGTATAACTCTTAATATAGAATATAGTACAATATTCCTTTATGTTTTCAACATTAGAAAGGTAGTATAACAATTAAATTTTCTGTAAAAATTTGTAAATAATAAAATGTCCTGACCAACTGATTCATAATCTAACGATAGCTTAAGTTATAAGACGGTAAGCGAATTGATTTTTTCTGGGTATATTTGTATTATATTCTAAACGTTCCGGGAAGAAAAGACTTCGGACATTTTTGATTTTAAAAGGTTAAAACGTGCAAAAATCTAAATTTAAGTAGCTACATTTTTTTATTTTTTATTGTCAAGCTGTCAATATGACGTTTATTCTTTTATTTATTTTTTTTTATCAAATAATATATTTTTATTTATTTGACTAAAATTGAATTTTCACATTCGTAAAATAATATATTGATGTATAAAAACTATAAAAATAAATAATTAAATCATTAAAAAAAATGTGAAAGTTTAAAATAATATTGATCAATTAGCAGTGGTAATTTTGATATACGTATATTTAAAAATCCTTTTACGGTACCATCGATAATTTAAAAAAAATAACAGTTACCGTACTAGGTAGAGAAATAGCGTAAGAAAATTAAAAATATATTTATTTTGACTGAGTAATTCTATTTATTGTAGTGTTAAAAATATTTTGAAATTTCGATTAAAAAGATTATTGTAAACAGTCTTTCGGTATCATAATTTTTTATTCCTATTATTGGAGAAGGTGCCTTCTTTTTTTGATAAATTTCGTATTATTTATTTAACCAACAATAAAGATACCATGGAATACGAAGTACAATTGTTTTTCAGTTCATTGGAATGACTACGAACATAAATGTTCTAAAATTTGGAAAGTGACAACCGCCTAGCTTCTAGAGACTAAACCCATAAAATGTCAATTCACTCAATCTACACGGGTATTTGTAAATCGGCTATAGATATTAGAATTTATCCATTTTTAATTTAAATTTATAATTACCAAAATATTTATATAACATTTGGTACAAAAATATATCCCGCAAAAAACTGCATATCACTGAGAATTATAATATTATATTATGTAGGTATTTAATTATATTTATTTAAAAATGTATAAAGTTTATATGTACGGCATACAACTTTTCAACGCCAATTTTAAACGTTATTTTAGCTGATACACACTTTAAAAACCATTGCTTCTACAGTGAGTTACACCATAAAGGACTTGAACAATCACAATTATTTTTCCGGTTAACGTCGTATAATCCAACTAGCATTATATAATAAAATACTACCCACATAGCATTTTGTAATGTTTAATGTTAGAATAAGATTTGAATTCCATTGAAATGTCAGTGTTTGAAATAAAATATTACATAATCATATAATTAAAATGTTATACTCAACATTTAGAGTTCAATATTGTAATAATAATGGCTCAATATTTAATTTAAAATATTTAAAAAAATATATAGTAATAATGGTTACTTAACTTATACAACTCACATTTAAATATTTTAAGGATAGCATATAAATAATGTAATTTAATATTAAGTTTACAATAATAAACTAAATTAAGCTGTAGAAAAAAAAATATTTTTTTTTTTTCAATTTATAATTATATTCAAGCAATCTCTAAATATCAATTTTTACAATAAGCATAATTGTTGTGTAATAACATTGAAAAATAAAAGCTAAACTATAGTTTATAATGCATTGTGGCCTTAACATTGTTCTCTGCTTTAAAAATGTTACTGTAATTTGAAACAAATGTTAATTTAAAAGAAAACCAATCATAATTTAATTTTAAATGAATATTTAAAATTATTTTACTGATGTTCATTTAAAATAATTAATATGATTTTGGTATGTGGGTATATGTACAGTACAAATACCGAAAGAAAAAATTAAAAACAAAAAAACATGGGTATCAATGCACATTATGAGCTCAAGTATATTAAGCAACCGAATGGCAATATTATGTGTAACATAATATAATAACTCAGAAAAAACTCACTTTTGCCGTATTTTGAATAAAATTATGAAATTGAAATTAATACAGTGAAACCTCTATTAATGGACACCTCTCAATAGTGGACCCTTCCCAATAGTGGACACTTCTAAATTCCCCGGCAAAAATGTATGCGAATAATAGGAGTTATAACCTCTTAGTAGTGGACACTCCTAATAGTGGACGTGGACACAATAAACTGGTACCAAATTAAAAATTACCTCTCATAAATGGACACAATAAATGTACATATCGAAAACGTACATATTAAAAACACTATATTTATCTGTTATATATTCGTTCATATTTTATCTTATCTTAATGGTTTCCCTATTCGAAAAATTACAATTTGAACTGTATGTTGTGGGTGTTTTATTAACAAAAAGAATAAAAAGGAAAGAACAAAGTTTTTCGAAATGATAATGAATTAGTTTATTACTTTGAATTTGAAACACACTGTTTAAAAACGTACAATAAAATAAAACCAAAACAAGACAACGGACGGTTGCGCGACGATGGGAAAGAGGGGAGCCGAGGTGTGATTGTGGCAGCCGATACAATGCCGGAATAAGTCCAACTATTGCACCATTGGTCGCCACATAAACCGTTCGACTGGTTCGGGTTATCCGTATACGTGCACTGCGTGAGTCAGCCCAGGGTGGGTCTCACTACAGTGCAAGTAAGGGACTGGTCTCTGAATTTTTTTAATTTTACTTAATCATTAAACATTTTTATAAGCATTTTTATACTACATACATATATTTTTAATACATACATACATATTTATATTATAATATATATAATAAATAATAAATTAATATTCCAATGTATATGTTCATATGTATACAGTGTACATATAGCCCATTTCCTATAGTGTCTCCCTATAGTGGACATTTAGTAATTTTTTGAAAATGTCCACTAAGTAAAGGTTTTCTCAATAGTGGACAACTCTCTATAGTGGACAATTTTTAATTCCCCGTGGCTGTCCACTATATAGAGGTTTCACTGTATTTAGAAACTCGAAATAGATAATACTATCACATTAAAGCGATATTAAATCTTTAAGTGCACGTAACATAAAGACAATGTGTAGTAAAATATAGTTTAAGACAATATAGTACCATCAAATAAATTAACGCAGAGATTTATTTTCGGGTGCGATGAAAATGTAGAACAATAGATCATTTAACGCTTAAGTATAATTTAAGGAAATTAGGTAAAGATAAATGCACTATGTAAAGCGATCAATGTTCATAGTACATTGGGTTAACCCTATGAAATTTGATAATGATATCAAAATATTATTAGTAATATCTGATACATTCTATTTGAAGAAATCTTTCACTTTTCTTTATCATGCATTAAGCTAGTTCGTGGAAATGTAAATCATACTAGAAACTTTTTTGACGTTTTACCAATCGATCAAAAAGGAATATAAATGAAAAATGTGCAAGTATGTTATTTTTATAAAATTCAGCACAACGACTATAATAGTGCTAGCATGTATATTTATTAATTTTTCCAATTTTTAATTTATTTTAAATATAAGTTTTTTTTTTTTTTTGATAAAATAAGATAAAATAAAATCATTTAGAAAATGTTAAAATCAAATTACTATACAATTAAACCTGTATGAACATTTTTCCAGATCATGTACATTGCGATGATTATAAATGGAAATATAATAAACATTTTTTTTTTTTATCGTAAATTATTAAAAAAAAATCTAAGATTGTCTTTGCTAAAATGTTTTAAAATGAAAAATAATTATACGTACATTTAATTAGAGATTTCATCTAATTTAATTTTCAAATTATATTTTCAACGTGGGGCAATTCAATTTGATATATTAAATTTATAATGTATTAATATTAAAACTAATCCACACCGATAAAATTTAAGCTTAGGTCACTTTATTTGAACAGAGTTGTTTGTATAATATTTCGATTTTTCGTAAACACAAAGCAAAGAATTTATTACAGCTAAAGCTTGAAAGTGACTTCAGAAAATCTCCTAATGTTTATATTCTGAGCGATCGTGAAGCGTTTTTAAACGACGTATTTAATTTATATTATTTATTTGTTTACTTGAGTAATTTAATAATATTTTTTCAATGTTGAGTACAGATTTTTCAGATAAATTGGTTTCATCACACTATATTTTAAGTTACGACGTTTTATTTATAAGTGACTAATTAAAATTCATAACAATATTTAAATGATAAAAAAATATATAACAAAAACAAATAGCTTGTAGTCTAAGTCTAATGTTCGAAATGTTGTCACATAGTGTCGTATTTTATCAAACAACGATAAATTCTAAATACGTATATTAACAAGTACTCGAGTTTTATTATACAACTTAATGAATATAAAACTAACAAAAAAGCTGTTGAGTATTTTTTCAGAAGTACATTCGTTTTACCGAAACGTACCTTTCGGAAAATGATACCAGTCAAGCCTCTCTATGCCACATAATAGTGTATACAAATAATAAAAGCTAATGAAAAAAATATGTTATCGAGACATTTCGTAGTATTTTCGGTACAGATAGAACGTATGATAATAAGCTAAACTTTAGTTTAAACTAAGAACTTGAAGTTAATTTTTTTCCTGTCAGAAGATTTTAGGATATTTTATATTGATCTATTTTTATTTTATATTATATTATTACCGGTATGAAGTTTGTAAAATGGTTTGCATAATATCAACTTGTAGGAGAGTACATATTACATGCATTTTTGGTGCTTCAAAAAAAAAAAATTATTACGTTAATTATTTTTATCCAAATAAATACCTACTAAAAATATATTTTCATATTAGATATCCCTTAGTGCCTATCAACATTTTCATCAATATAAGGTAAAAGATAAATGAGTAGAAATTTTGTCTACATAAAATTATTTAGATCAGTCTCAATACTCCAAGTTATCCTTGCATACACACAAACTGTCGAGGGTCTTGGTTATAAGTCGTCAGTACGTGCTTAAAGACCGCTATAGCGTCATATTTTAATCTTACTTTACAATTTACGTTTTCTATGCGAGTATTGAAAAGTGTTCAGCATCAGTTCACTAAATCTTATGTCTGTTTCACTTAATTTAAGCTTCATTCTGCTTCAGTAGTAATCGTAAGTGTCCGCCCTATCGACATACGAACATCGACAACGGTTAGGTTAACTGCCATTTCATTTAGCTTTCAAGACTATCCAGTTACACTAATCGGCTCTCGAACCTTTGTGACCCCAAAAGCCCTATCTTAAAATAAGAGTAAGGTAATCAATCTAATCTCATATCTATCTCAATCACTATCACTATTATCTATTTAATCTATCACCTTTTTATATTTCTCATTATTTTTTTTAAATTTTCTTTCATTTTAGGTTGTTACATATATTTTATTATGAATCTTAATCAATAAATATAAATATTTATCGTCACATGTTTAATCAATTCATAGGCTAGATTAATTAAATTTTTATATTGAAGGTGATTGACTCACCATAATATTGCCGACTACAGGAACCTGTTCAAATATTTACAGAACAAATTTTAATAAATTGAAATATGATAGTTCTAAGATTTTTTCTATAGTGTTATTTAAAAACACCAACAGGTTTTTGAAAATTTAATAAATACTAAACAACCTCAGTTTGTTGAATATTTTGTTAAACATCGCACAGATATATTTATTTTTTTCCATACAAATCCATACTTACTATTTTTTCCGTACGCATTATTATGTAATATTATACTTCAAACTTAAATTTTTCTAATTACAATTGTATTTTACTTCCAGATGAAGTAAGAATTAAATTTTAATTTTTATTTTAATTTATTATTTTTTATTACAATATCCTTTTTTTAGATAATTAATCTTTTGAAGAAAAAAAAAAATAACAAAAACTGATTTACTGCGTACATTTTCCAAGTATTTTAATACATGTATAAGAATCGATGTTTTGAACTGAACTATCTCATTCGTCAACTAGTACATCGTAATATACATTCGGGCCAAGAAATATTGCATTATATAGATTATGTTAACAGTCTATTCAACTAACATCCAACCAACTCGTAACAAGTTGATAGATACACATCAAAACCAGCGGCAATATAGTAAGTTCGAACACGATATTAGCAGGTAAACAATCACATACGTTAGTGTCTACACATGTGGTGGTATAATTCCTAAACGAACATAAAAATGATTTGTGTTATTTCTTACATGGCAAAACAAATTAAATATTTGAGTTCAAATATTCAATTGTTTTAATTATTTGATAGCTTTTCGATAAATCTGACAGAGAAATTCGATTTTATAAATTAATCAATAATTAAATTTTTAAGTTTCAAAAATGAATCCTATAACTATACTCATCTTATGGAAAATAAACAAATTTCAATAACTCCTCTTACAGGAAACTATGGAACAAAATATTTAGAAAGAATGGATCTGCCAGTTATTTATTTTGACAAAACTGTTGTTTATTTAGCAATATTAATTGTTATTAAATCATTAACTTACTGTTAAATCAAGGCAAAAACTTGTATCTTACATACCAATAAATAAATAATTTCTTAAAATTGAAAATAATTTTTTGTAAGAAATTATTCTACATTTCATTATGCAATTTTTATAATATTATACTATCATAATCTATTTATTTATAAAATGTAATATGCTATTATTATTATTATTATTTTTTTTTTTTAGGGAAATTATTGTTATAATGATAATATTTATTACAATTAATAGATTAAGAATAATTTAATAACAAACATAAAAGTATAAACACCTAATCTATAATAAAGCATAAGAAAGTACTTACTGACCTTATAATTTTACCTTATAATTTGTAATTATATATACATATATAGATGATGATAGGGAAATTAATAAGCATTGCATTATACATTGTTCTACAATTTTAGTACAATACAATAAAATACAGTCGAACTTGGTTAACTCGAAATTGAAAGGACAGGAATAAAAGTTGGAGTTATCCAAAAAAAAAAAAATTTTAAAAATGTACAAAATATGTATATTAATTTCTATGTGTTTATTATAAATAAAATATGTAATTTAGTAAAAATTATTTACTATGTGTTTACATATATGTATATGTCATTTTAAAAAGCTAGTTATGTTAAACAAAAATGATGTTAAAAAATGATTTAAAAAAGGTATTTATTTTTGTTTGAGTTTTGCTGTTCATGCATCGTCGTATAGTAAATTAGTTAGATAAACAACTTATCGGTAACGATAACATTAATGACTAATGAGTAATATACCTAACCTAACCTTATAGAAAAATGAGGGATATTGTATCACAATTTTATAATACATATGTATTAATAAAACTCAAAACTTCGAGTTATCCACGAAAATATTCGAGTTAAACAAGATTTTTTTACATTGTTTAAATAGGAAATTCTAGGGACCGGAGTAAAAGTTCGAGGTATCGACGATTTCGAGTTAAAGAAGTTCGAGCTAATCAAGTTAAACTAAAAAACTTCATGCTACATTTGATTAAAACGAGTAGTGCGACGTTTTAATAATAAATTGTTTTAAATATTTCTTATTTCGAAATAATTATATTATTAAAATTTTCTACATGTAAATTTACTATATTAAAGTTGATCACTATTAATTTGTCTATTGCGAGTTTCCTTTTTCTAATTTATGTGAAATTTTACGTTAAAATTTTACGTTTTTCTTATTTTCTGATATACATCGATTATAATTAAAAAATATTTTAAATAATATTTCAAAAATTTCAAACTCATAATATTCCATAATGTAAGGATAGGGAGAGAAAGAGAATGAGAAGGAGGGAGGGACAGAGAGTTGCTGACATCCGCATTTGACCGATTTCGATGGTGATAGCAGATTGGATTTATTTTCGATAAGGTGAGAGGATGCCATTGCGATCCATGCAAAGATCCCGCATGTGTATTGCAACGAATCATGTGTGCCTGTAATTGACAGGTAGGTAGCCATTACTTTTGAAAAAAAAAAATAACAATACCTGTTAGAATGGACAAATAAATTTATAACAGTTATTTTTTTTACCTAATGATGTGATAAAAGAGAAGTGAAAACGATTGATTGAAAAAAAACATCATACAGATACATTACATACACACACGAAGTCAAAACTTTTTTCATAACGATTTTTTTTTTTTTCACGGAACCGTTAAACTTAAATTTTTAAATTTGACCAATAAGTTAAAAATAATTATTTCATATCTAAACAATCAAATTTATATTTCAGAGCTTTCAAATTAAGTAACTTAAACCACAAGCTACTTTTGAAAAAACTTGTTTTTTACTATCTATAATATTAAGATATTGTTATTATCATTATTATTATTTATTTTACTACAACTGTACTTGCACTATTATTATTATTTAGATTATAATTATCATTATGTATCAGTGTTTACATAAATTTCGTAGAGTAAAAAAGGGGTTTCAAGCAATAATAATGTTATTAAATTTAAACTAAATTATTTCGATTGCACAAACCTAAATACGAAGTACAATCAAAATATATGAATATCCATTATACTTATTTATAGATATCGACCTAAATCGATTAATTTCGTAAAATCATTATTTCGATCGATACACATATTGACACATAATTATACGACTAACAATACCGAACTGCAAGTATTATACGTATGTACACTGATATTTGACATTTTCGCGTGTACAAGTGTACTTATTATTGTTGTTTATTTTAACAATTTTTACGAATTTACAATAATTCATTATTGTTCTATAATTTGAACGCGCACACCATGGCAGGTACACACGTATTTCTGCTTGGAAAGCATATTGCATTATTATAATTATTATAATATTGTTGTCTGCGTGAAAACTCACGCGATAAATTCTCGGTGACGACGACGATGGTGACGTGAAATCTTGCATAGAATTAATTTAAAATGAATGACAGTCACCGATGTACCCGACATTTCTACCTTTCTACGGCATCGTATAAATAATGGAACTTCGTTAAATAATATATAATATCATTTTCCACGTCGCCAGCAACCTATGCCATCGGCGCTACTAGCATTGCAAATGGCTGTGCAACGACGGTTCGAAATAAAAACGGTTTCCACACCGTATCCGGGTGGCACTTCCGGTGTGACCAAAGAGACCTATGTAAAAAAAAAAAAAAAAATTAAAAACCAACATTAATTATGTGACCTGGTTTATGCGCCACTGGTAAATTTTGACGAGCGTGATACCATAACGAACGCAACGCATGGATATCGAAAATGGTGAACAATTTAATATTGTACTCCAGTTACGATCCCATTGTAGTATTTAATAATATTATTATTATTAGCATTATTTACAAGACTAATATATTCTAAGCATATGCATTAGTGTCTACGCATCTCTATTGTAAATTTGGGGATTAATGCATATATATGGTAGTAATTTTTGACTCGCCGAACGCCTCACGACGTCCGCCTGCATTAGTTAGTCGTATTATAGTGCATATAGTAATAAGACATCAGTTACATAAATATTAATTATATTTTCTATAATTCAATAAATGTAATATATAAGAACAATACTTTTGACTCAATTCATTAATAAACTCCTACGTGTTTACAAACTCTCTGTTCAACCACTGAATATCAACCGGATGCGTCCGAAAATTACGAACTCAAATACGTTATGTAGTGCCGACCGATTCGAACCGCACGACATCTTAAAACACTGCGTTTGAAAGAAAATTATTTCCGAAATTAATGAAACCTATTAATTATTATGTTTTCACATTAATTTACCTCTTAGTTATTTGAAATATTAAGTTAAAATATTTTAAATATAGGTAAAAGTTTCTGAAATGCAAAAGTATTTCATACCATTGACTATGACTTCCATCAGCCGACTTTAACGGTTAAGAGTAACTAATCACCATATTTATTATCTTTGTCGGTTTTTATTAGTATTTCGGAGGCATCAGTATTCAACGATAATATTGACCTTAAGAGATAGATCTTCGTTTTGATTTAAAATGTTCGACAAATCTGAACTGGTAATCGGATAAAACCCGTTTTTTCTAGACACATAAGTGTACGTATCAATATTTAATTTTGAAGTATTAAATATAATGAATTTTATATTTTAAATATTTATCAATTAACTTTAAAACGATGACTCAGTCAATAGTAACCATTAAGCGTAAGATATTACAGACAAATATATATTTTGAATTTATTCATGTCAATAAAAATGTATAAACCTTGGAGGAGTTTTTGAAAGACGTTCATCCGAGTGTTTGCATTCGATTAATAAGTTATAGAAACGGTCATTATTAATCACTTGTTATACAAATAAAATAACAATTGTATTTGAAACAACTGAAGATAATATAAATACAATTACTTATGCAATACAAACAAAATCAGAACACTTAAGTTCACATAATTATACTGAACAAAAAATTAAAAATTAAAAAAGTTTTGAATATTAACCTTATCAATTATACAATTAAAATACCATTCTAAAGTTACACTTACCGGTATTAGGTAACACATAAATAAAGGTTTTCGTTGTAGTTATAAAACCATGTTGTTGAAAGACTCAAGCTGACGGGTGAAAAACTTAAAAATATAATTATCGACCCTTTAACCGGTATACAATGAAAAACATATTGCACCAGTAATTTAAATTCAATAATTTTAAATTAATCTATAAGAGTACGTATTAACGTTTATGACTAAGAATATACACTAATAAAGTACCATTAATATTCGTATGATTAAAAAACTGGAATATTAAGATAACGTTATTATTAGAAAAAACGATTGAACATGTTTTTTCTTGATCATTCGTTTTGTCTTAAATGTTTTTACCGATTTATTTTTATCCGTACTTTTAAATGGATGTACTCATAAATGATTTCGTATAAGTAGTATTACATGATAGGATCATAGTTTTGATGATTATAAATTTCGGATCTTAAATGTAGAAAATAATCACGTTGTCAGTGAGTCTCGAAAGGTCATTTTGTTAAAATACTATACGTAAAAAGTAAAAATTCGAAAAAAATAAATTACCACCCAAGGTTTTTTAGTATTGAGAAAACATCAAACGAAAATTGGTTGGCATAAAAGTATTTTCTTATCATATTGCTTTTTCATGTTCTTTATTTCATAAACTTGAAATTTGTAGGTACAAATATAATTTATTAATTTTGAATAAACATAGAAAGCAAAAATAATACATTATTATAAGGATTGTAGGTATACAAATATCAAAACCAAAATTCGTCTAGCACGATTAAGTTAGAACAATAACTGCTGCGAAAATACAAATCCTACATGTTTTATGAAATTATGAAAATTATAGTTCTAGTGGAATAAAATAATATATTGTAGGTTATTGTTTAACGTAATATCCACTATCTGTTAAATATATATATTAATAGTCGCATTATACGAAGTTTTGTCAGTGTTTCCGAATTAAATAATATTTTCTTTGAGCGATTTTCTCTGTATTTAATTTTAATATCATAGTCTATAACAAAACATGTGTTGGTAAATATCACATTTGGAATAATTACTCATAGATTATTTTCATTGTTCACAATCGTTTGTATCCTGAAGATTGAATCAATGCAATAAAATACTATCAAGTGTAAAATAATTAATTCTCCTCGCAAATAATTGGAGTCGATAACAAATTATTTTTATACGATTTGAAATAGAAAAAATAAAACGTTTGAATGTTTTGAATCGAAAACGTACTATATGAAATACAAAAGCGTATCCATTTGTAGAATGTATAGTAAAAATATTTAGTAGTTCATACAGCCCTCCCCTCACTAGCTATACGATTTTCTTATTATTACCCAAGCACAGTTTTTATCTTTAAGCAACTACAGGTCCTTAGTTTTATCGGTTTGATCTACGGTATTATGCACTCATACACGCACAAATATGGACGCATATTCATATATCTACCCATACAAAATATATATATATTTGTAGTATAATATTGCACTACGAATAGCTCTCCGTCGATAATTCTCTAAAACAGAGTTTTTCAATTGGGAAGTATCGATCAGAAAAAATTAAACGCCTATGTAGAAAAATAACCTATTATTTACATTAAATATTAAAAAATAAAAATTTAAAAATGCATAACCATAGTAGTACAATGTAAATTAGCTTAACGTAAAATTATACTGTAAACTAATAAATTAAATAAACAAAGTATGAACTAATGTGATTATTCATGATTGTTTTATATTCAAAAGTTAGTTTAGTCATGGATCGACTTTAGAAACACATAGAAGTAAATTATTTTCGAAGCATAACAAACGAATTTTGTACTTTGTTTTTAATACCGTCATGACATGGATAAATAAAAATTGGTAAATTGAACCAATATTTACTCGTAAATCAATTATTTGTTTCGTTAATGTTTAATGAAATAATGTATTTTGTTACTGGTAAAAGAGATAAAAGCTTAATTTATTTTTATTATGTATAAGGAAGAAGGGTCATGTGAGGATCTCTTTAAATTTTTACCTATTTCGGTTGTCGTGATATTAAAAAGGTTGAGAAATTCTATCTAAAGGATGTCATAGTATACGTGTTTAACATTACCAAAGTGAACAGTGAATAATTCTTTGGTACCGAAAAATGAAAAGAAAAAACACAAAAACCAGTTAGAAGAAATTTCAGTGTATATATGTTTGGTATTTTATAGTATTTACATCGGCACACACATAAATTTCTTCTCAAATATAAATAGGTATATGTAACTTTTTTCACACACATCGCCTTTGTTTGGGTATTTCGGGGGATGATTGGTGGAATTTACAGGAGGTGATTAGTGCGTGTTCATTTATATAATGAAATGTAACTTTTTAGTATTATCATACTTATTTTTTTTGTTTTTTTATAGTGTACATGAATGTTATTGTAAAACCTCTCCCTTATTGCACATTAATATTTATGAATCGATCGTAGGCACCCGATAATATTATACTTCTGGTAACTCTTTTTGACATGTTTGTTTTTAATATTTTAATATTTTTAATGCTGTATACAATATTATCGAATAAATTATAGTAATAATAAACAACTATTTTGTAAAAATGTAATACCGAAGTCAAAAACATCAAACTGTAAACTCAGTCAACTCACTGTGATCTTGTGACGTCACACGGCTATCTCTCTTGGACTTTAGCGCCTCAATGAATCGACGTATACACATTTTAGTACCATAGTTAGCTAAAGTAATTAACTATCTATCAATTTAGCCAAAATCATTTTTTGGTTTCATGGTCCTTTAAGTGAATTGTTTTAAACGAATTTATTCGTGTCACTGAGTTGAGAATCCCATCTCTACTAATTAATCATTTTCAGACGCACTTCGATCACTGAACGCGATAATTCGTTTCTTGTTATCTGAGAATCTAAAGGTTACAACTATAAATAGTTTTATATTTCAGCTATTAGTCATAAATAGGGCTCGGAAGTTATAGCCCAAAAAAAGTATGCAAATAATAGCAAAATTAAATTTCATGTATGATATCAGAGAAGTGTGAAGTATACTTGTATCTTATTTTGGGACGAACCAAGAAAAATATGAATTTACCAGAATTTTTGAGCCCTGGTCATAAATAATGATTGACGTAAATATGGGAAAAATATTATTTCAAAAATAAACCCAAATTACTTTCGAAGTATTTTCTGAATAACTAATTTTTTTTCCCTTTGTATGTATATGACTTGAAAGTATACGCAACATACCCATAATTTTGTCAAAATATTTTGAAAGTATACGAAGCAAATGTACGTGTAGTATACCCTATAGGACCCCTGATAATAACATAATTATTGTATATTCACATAATTCACAAATCACAGTAACACAATAAAACAATAGACTATAGCAGTGTTTCCCAACTGGTGTTCCGCGGAATCTACAGGTTCCGTGAGGAATTTGAGAAAAAATAAGTGATATTTTCAATTTGAACGAGAACTAATTTTCGTCGTCACTTTATCTTATCGTAAACTATTTGTTATATAATTATGTTATAACCGTCATCCGAGATATTTAATATCTGGTATTCATTAACCTTATTGAAGAAAAAAGGGTTCCACAAAAATCATTAGTTTCCTGCAAATGTTCCGTTGGTAAAAGAAGTTGGAAAAAACTGGACTATAGAGCCGATTATTAACAATTGAGAACGAACCGACGGATGTCGAGTCCGGAGAGTCGTTACGAATATCCATTAATTCCATAATGTGGGAAAATCTATCAGTTATTTTTAGGGCGTATAATATTATTGGATAAATTAATATAGAAAGTAATATTATCTTTATTATGTACAGACGTACAGCTGGCATGAGGATTCGGGTTTTTTTTTTTTGTATTATTGTGATAAATACTGTGATATACACTTAAGTATAAAGTATAACCTTTAAATATGTATCTAATATTTGTAGTAAAATATAAACATAAATGAAATTGACGATTATAAAAAAAAGGCCATGAGAGGGGGGGGGGGTGGAGAAACGATACCTAAATCACCCCCCCCCCCCCCAATAATTACGCCACTGTGCATTTGTGACGATAGACGGTCGGTGATCAAGAACATGGCTCGGCGTGTCGGACCAAAACGAAGCCAGTCGTACGGTAAAATAGACAGTAATGGAGATCTTTGCACGCGATGATAAAGACGGTCAGAAGGAAGGTTTATTTTAAAATTTGTATAAATTTGGATCCAGCATCTCAAAAACATTTAAAATTGATAAAAATTACAAACTAATTCAATATAATTTAGGAAGTATTTTAGATGTGTAAGCTAATTTATGATTCAGACCACTGTGCGTCGTCTAATAGTAATTTATGCTCAGCTGAGAAAGATTAAAAAAATAAATGAGTAAAAATAATAGCATTCCAATAGAATATGTCTGTGAGCAATGTATTATATATTAAAGTAAACTAAGCTGTGCCTACAGAATTATTGGAATAATTTAATATACTCTTAACAGAAAAGATAAAAATTATGAATATGCGGAAAAGATATGCAGTAACTTTAATTCTATGACTTTGGATGAATTTAGCGACCTATATTTGAAGATCGACGTTTTACTACTCGCCGTTGTGTTCTCAAACTTCTGGGATATTTGCATCTCAACATACGGCTTATACCCAGCATTTTATTTTACGACGTGCGATTTCAGTTTCGTCAGTATATTGAAATATACAGAAATGAAGTTGGAACTATTCATGGATTACGACGTGTTGCTAACGTTTGAAAAAAGTATGATTTTTTGTATAAAATATTTATGATATAAACTAAAATAATATAATGATTCAGGTATACGAGGTGGACTTATACAGTTGATTATGAGGTACGGAAAGGTTAATAAATACAAGACTCCTGATTATGACGAGACAAAACCCAAATCATGGATGATATGTCAAGACTGCAAGTATAAATAATATATTTACAAGTATAATAATAACTTTTAGTCAATAGTTTGTATGGTTATGCTATGTCTCAATATATGTCACATGGTGGTTTCAATTGGTTTGAAGCGACATTTGATGATGTGACAGACACCTCAGAAGTTTGTCTTGTGTATGAGATTAATATTTCATACCCTATAAATCTGCATGACAGACATATCAACTTACCGTTCTTGTCGAATAATACTAAATCAACTTGTTCAAAAATACAAAAACTGATAGCTACAGCAGAGGCAAAAACACATAATATAATAATACCATCTTAACCTACAGCAAAGTATCACTATCGGTCTTATAGTTTACAAGTTAATTATAAACATATACTTAACGTATTAAATAATAAATTAAATTGTATTATATTTTTTTTTATGTTCAAGAGTTTTGGAATACCGGCAGTATCTATGCCTAACTAAATACATAAGCCTCAATACTGAAATGAAGAAAAAATGCAACTAATTTGAGAAAGATTTCTTGAGAAAAGTTTTGTACTATTCATTTGTCCAACGTAAAAAAAAAAATTTCGTAATAACTATACTTATTTTTTGAAGATAAAATAGTGGCAGCATTCTGTGCGGAAATATAGTTTAAGGTCACAAAAGAGAGTTTAAATGTCTTAATTTTAGTAAAAATCTCAAAGGTCAAGTAGTGCGCGAGTAATATAACGCACTTTGATAATTGGCTGCGTTGACTATTCTTAAAACATACACTTATATTTTTGTAAAAAGATTAACGGTTCAAATTCTCAAAAATAGTACAACATTAAATATTAAGGGTACAAACTCAAAAAAATTCTATGAAAAAATAAATTTTAAAATACCATCCATAGAAATAAAATAAAATAAAATAGTTTCTGCTGCAGCAACTGTCATTACAATGAATTGAGTATTAATTATTTATCACGCAATTACATCGTGTGTGTTGGAAAATCAATTTGTCTCCAACACGTTTTGTGAATGAATTAAATTTATTAAATAAATGTAGACGTTAATAGAAGTTAATAAAATAAATAATTTTCTCAACCACTATCTGATCAATGAACTGGTACAACGAAGAACCCGAGCAATGAAGTTTTCCATTATATTTCCCTATTAAACATTTCCAATGATGAATTATTGACAATAATCATTAAAAACAAAAATCCTGTCAAGGAAACCGATAAATCAAATAAGCCTAGAAGCGATTACAAAAAATGTATTCCGGTCGTCATATTGTATTGTTGAAAAGGCGGTGAAAGGTCTTACACAGTGACGTGGGTAATACGATAATCTTCGCAAGTCTTTGTATGGTAAATTCTTTAGTATTTTTTTTTTTTTTTTAGCTTCTATAGCCCATTTAGGGCTATAGAAGCTAAAAAAAAAAAAAAAAATAACTTAATTCTTTAGTATACTTACGTTATATTCGTGTATTGAATGACGTACACAAAACCGTAAAGCAACGGTATGATAAGAGGGCGAAAACGACCGGAGATTATAGTATTACATATGTACCGGGGACAAGATGCTGATAATCACCATCGAACGGGCGATCGTCTCGACCGGAAACTCTTCGTAAAAGCATCTTGGTTAGGTTAGCCGTAGGATAAACAACGCGTGTACTGCATAGCGGTGGTTGTTTTCAATTCTTTCACGTACATATACACAGTCGATTAGCAATGTCAATCGGTGATGCACCACCGAGACTGAACAACAGATTCATTTGGTGGTACGATACACATAGGACGTTTTACACGCACTCGAAACAATCCGGCTTTTCCTAGGACGGAAAACGTATCCACGAAGCAGCAGCAAACTAGGGGTGGTATTTAAACGTGTACCGTTCGCGGAAGGCAATGCAGGCGAACGGGAACGTGCCGAAGTTTCGAGTGGATGCAACGCGTTCAGGGCTGGGCAAGATACCTCAAAAAAAGTATCTAAATACAAGATACAAGATACATAACAAGATACGCATTACATGATACAGATATTTTTGTTCATCATTATTCTCACCTATAAGTATAATATATATAATATATAGTGTGTTAGTTGTGTAAGTGTGTAACAAAACATAATTAATTCTTTATGATACATTTAATATTTTAACAATCAGAATCATTATTTACTCGAAAATCACAACCAAATTCTTTAAAAGCTTTCACGATATTGCTTCCATTATAGGTAATTGTTGATACCACTTGTTCACGCGGTAGAGGAAATTCACCCAAAATGTTATAAAGCATTTCAGCCACACGATTGTATGAATGTTTTCTGGTAAAACGGTTACATGCTAGTACACAGCTTTGTCGTTCTAATGTTATTGAATCAATCTATAAAAATCATTAAATTAACACATTATATACAATACAATTATTATTGAATTTATACATAATATATGTATATATTTTAAATACCCAGTGTGCCGTAACACCCATAAAACTGCGATGTTTGGTGCATGGGCGTCACTAGAGTCCAAATTCTAGGGTAGCAAAGTTTATTTTTAGAAAGTGAAAAAATAATTTTTTATAGGTTTAATCATTATTTTGTACAATAAAAATGCATATGTATATTTAAAATTTTGATTGAACTATATTATTTTTTTAACTGTTACATTAATTAAAAACAAATTATATACATTAGAAAACATTAGATACAAACATATATTAAATGTATCAGTACTCAAATATTTATTTTAAATTAATTCGACGTTTGTTATCAGCACAAAATTCGTCGATAACTGCATCTTTATTTACTTCTTTATCTTTATGTATATACAATAAACCTAAGTCACTTAATCTTGTTTGGCCCATGGTTGTTCTTAAGTAATTTTTTAATCTTCTTAAGCACGAAAAGCTTCTTTCGCACGATGCACTGTTCATTGGTATAGTCAAAAATAATTTAAATACATCTACTAATATAGGGAAACCACTCCCAACTTCAACTTTTTTTATACATGCTAATTTATTTTCAAAGTTAACTTCTTTTTTCAAACTGATAAACATTCTATTGAAAATAATTATTTCAGACTTCAATTCATTTACATCAAATCTATATACTGCACTAAATTCCTGAATATCAGATAAATCAGGATTCTCATTAACTAAAATGTTGTTTATTGAGTTTAAAATCTTTAAATCATTTTCATTAAACTTGTCTTTTATTGCTTGTGTGATTGTGTCAAGAATTAAATAATACATTTCTATTCTATAAAAATCCTTGACATCTGTAAACTCTGGATGAATTGAACCACCACCAATTTTTTTAACTGGTAAACTTCTTTTGCGAGGCATCTTAGGTGATAGGAAATCATTACTATTGACTATCTCTTGCGTGACCTTCCAAATTTCATTAAATGCATTTTCAGAGCGATACTCATTTAATTCATCAATAATTTTCTGTGACATAATATTGACTGTAGCATAATTTATCGATGGAGATTGTAAATACTTTGAAAGTATATTAGTTTGTTCCATTATTTTATTTAATGTGTACAAACAAAATACAAACTGAAATGTCTGAATATTATTCAATAAACTACTAGCATCTGATCCATGTAAAGAGTCATTTTCTGAAATTGTTTGTAAAGTTTTTAGTATAACTGGCAATGTTTTAATAACTGCTTTTATTGATTCTATGCGGCAATTCCACCGTGTGTCACTTAAGGATTTTAATTTATTTTTTCCATTAGAAGATGTTTCTAACATTATTTGTTCAAAAATACTGTATCGTTTTGATGAAGCACCTATAAATGAATACAATGATTGAAGAGTACCAAATGTGTTTCTCACATGAGGTATTACTTTAGAAAGATCTACAAGACATAGGTTAAGAATATGAGCGTAACAATGAACGTATACAGCTAGTTTATTTTCATCACGAATTCTTGCCTGGACCCCACTGTAAGAGCCACGCATTGATGCAGCGCCATCATAACATTGGCCTCTTATGTTGTTAATACTCAAACCATTTGATAAGATTACTTCTTTTATTAAAGTAGTTAATGACTCTCCATCTGTTGATGCTGTTCGATAAAATCCTAAAAATACTTCATGAGGTTCCAATGTTTTCGAAACATATCTTACACATACTGACACTTGTTCGTGTCTAGCAAGATCTTGCGTTTCATCTACAATTATGCTAAAAATAATGGCTTGTTGAATATCATTAATAATAGAGTCCTTGATATTTTTTCCCATATAATTGAGAAACATATTGGTGTAAGGAACACTAACATAACGAAAAGTTTTCTCTTTTTCAATAAAGAAACGATTTATAATGGTATTATCTTTAGCTCTCAAGTTTAATAATTCTAAATAATTGCCCTTATTTAATGATGATTCATCCTCACGATGACCTCTAATACCAATCCCTTGTCTTCCACAAAATAGTAGACTGTCAAGAAGATTTGATAAGTACATTCTATTTTCTGCTAGTTCATGTTGGTGGTGATTATCAACTTTATCAGCTACACTACCACTGATAAATGATGCCTTGTAGCTATTTACTTTTAAAGTTGAATGTTTATGAGATAAACTTTTTTCATGTTTGTTAAATGCAAATGTGGCTTTAGACCAAGTGCAAAAGCCTCCATCAATAAAACTTGAATCAGAATTATTTGGAGGAAAAGCACGACAGTTAAAGCAGTAGGCAGAATGAGTAGAAGGACTGTACTCTAACCAATTATAAATGTTGTACCACCTTTGGAGAAATTTTCTACCATTATGAGATAAAAATTCAATATTTATTGGCTGGTATGGTCCTGTATTCAAACTTAATAATTTATATGCAATATTAACACCTTTGGCAGGATCACGATCATATAAATTTGTATCCAATACCACAGAGGTATCACTTTGCTCTAAAAAATAAATTTAAAAACTTATTTTAATTTAATTAAATCAATATATACAATATACATGCATTGAATGTTTATATATTTAACTACATTATATATAAAGCATTAACTACTAGTTAAGTAAAGCAGTTAGGTAATGCATGAAGTTACACAATGATTAAGTAATACAGTTTACACATATTTATAGAAAAACTCCACTGTCCACTGGTATTTGTACTTTATTAATAATTTACTTAACACTGAGTAGTGGGTACTTACCCGTTACATTATTATTCATACCTCAATAACTATTTGCACATAAATGTCTAACTAGCAAGTTATGTCCACAAAAAAAAACCTGGATAGGTAAGTATATCCAACGACCAACAACAATGACACAAACATTTATTTCCATGTAAATTAATGCTGTATAACTATAAATAATATATACCGGATGGCTCGTTTTGTGTATTTAGAGTTGTAGCATCTAGTTTGAGCAAATGTTGGTGAGATTGTTCTAAAAAAGTATGAAAAAAATAAACAAATATATTTATTTGTTTAAGTAGGTATATAACAAGTTTCTGCAATTGTACCAGTAGATTCTATAGCTGTTATTGTAACTGAAGTTGAGGAACTTGCATGTAATAGATCATCAGGACAGGATTGTTCAATGAATGTTTCTGATTGTACATCTAACAAAATAAACAAATTTAACATAAACAATTTAATATTAATACATAATACATTTTAGTATAATTAGTTATAACACAGAACAGTATAAAGTATTTTAGCAACTTACTATTGCTGACGATTGTATCATTTGTTTCATCTTTGCCAGGAGATGTCGATTTTTTAGTGAAATATTGGTGTAATGTTTTTTTTGTTTTTGTTATTTTACCCATACTGTTCTAAACAGAACAATAGCGTTTTTCAAAAATTAAAAAATAGATAATAATCTTTAAGCTTTTGAAATTTTAAGCACGAGTCCAAAATTCACAATTTACACAGTAACAATAATACAGAAACAACAAACGAGACAGCTCAAGCATAACGCTCGGGCAATCATATGAGATAGAATATAGATTATTGATAACAAGACGTATTGTATGAAAACCGCTCTTTTGATCTATATATAGCATATATAGCATATAGCATATATGACACACGGGCAATAGCCAATCAGAAAATATCATGATAACTGGCTAACCTTTTCTTTTTAGAACTTGATATGACGTATATTATATACACCACGGTTAAAGATATACTTTATATATCAGCTTTACTATATCTTTAACCGTGGTACACGCTATCACTGAGATAGATAAGTATATTCTTATCTATCTCAGTGCACGCTATTTAATCGTCCGTATTGGACTTATCACAAAATATTATTATTTTGAACATAATCACAATAATATATAGTCTATTTTTGTACCCACTTGAAAAAAACATCGATTATACTGTTAAAATCTAAGATTTTATTTGGGGTAGCAAAACGATACCCTTGCTACCCCAAAAAAATGTCTGGGGTAGCAAAGATACCCCTCGATACCCCTTAGTGACGCCTATGGTTTGGTGGACCAAATATCAGCAGTTGTCGTGACCAACAACTGTTTCATTTCAAACAAATTTTTAATTGCATCGTTTATTTTTATATTATCACCATCTATACGACGACTAAGAGTTCTTCGAGAGCATATTGTAAGATCATAATCTATATCTATGCAATAAAATAACTAATAATATCTAGGGCTCGGAAGTTGATGACCTTATAAACAATAAAAATACATTTTTTTAAAATATTTTACTCTATTTTACTATAAAATTCTATATAAATTTATCAAAGCATCACATAACTTAAAATATGACATAAAAATTACAGAAATATCCTTAAAATAGGGAAATAAAAAAATAATAAAATCGGATACTAATCGAATATTAGGAAAAAATAATAAAATGCAGATATAATACTATTCAATACAATATGAAATGTAATTGTTGAGATAAAATTGGATAGGTACTAATATTAGTCTGTGGTAATTTCCAAGTTTTAAGTTATCGGCATAATGGTCGACAAGAAACGATTAGAAATGAACTAGTCTGAAATCAGTAAAAATGACTAAAAATGTGGGAAAATGACCTAAAAATCTCAAAAACTGACTTAAAAAGTATTAAACACCAAAAAATGCAAAAAAATGCAAATTAAAAATTAGTTATTCAGATTCACATGCTAATGAAACAGATTTGTGGCCAGGAGAGCATCGTCTAAGAAGTTCCAAAAAAAATGCAAAATGCATCAACTTTCGAGCCCTAATAATATCGTATAATATTTTTCATTTGTTGAATTTACCTTTAAATATTTTTATGACATTTTCATCTTCCACTGTAGACAGTGATTTTATACCAAGAATAATGTAACGCATAATATTTTCGTCTAATTTTTTTTTTGTTTATGATCAGTACTTTTATATTCAGTTAGTTTTCTTTGCTTTGTTGGAATTTGAGAATTATCATTTGATGTATTTGCTCTTTTACGTCCTCCTACTTTTAAGTATGCGTCATATGCTTTCAATTCTGACATATGCAATCTCTAAAAAATGATATTAACTGTACAATATTTTTGTTTCCATATTTTAAATAGGTACTTACTTTCATATGTAGTCGACAATTTGACGTGGAATTTATTGCTCCTGAAATAATTCTGTTTTCTTTTTTTTTCTCTTTGCATGTTACACACATAGCTTTTACATTATAATTTGCATTTATTATTTCATCAGAATTCAAAACCGTATAAAATTTACCATCTAAGCATTTTGGAATATTAACAATTGCATTATTTTAGTTATCTATGTTTTTCATAAAATAAATTTAGATTATAAATTAATATTTACAAATATTAAAACAATGCACAAAATATAATTTTTTCGTCGCATTGTCAGTCTACACAAACACCGCACAGATGCATAATACGCACGAGACAGACAAAGAATATCAGTCAGTTAGTCGGCGACCGGTGATCAACGAAGTCTCATCTCTGATATAATATTATCGCCAGACACCAAAGTTACTTTAATCTAATATATTATTATCTAACATATTATTACTTATTGGGTAATTAGGGAAATTGTTATATCAATTATATCAATGAAATTTGAAACATATCTTTTGAATGTATCTGGTATCTTAATCATAAAAAAAATACTAGGTACAAGTCAATGAAGTATTTAAATACCCGATACAAGATACAATTGTATCTAAGATACTGCCAAGCCCTGGACGCGCTCCGGTGTCCGTTGGCAGCAGTAACGACGGCGTTACGTATGACCGTAAGAACAAGCATCGGCAGCGCATGGTATCGGTATGCAGGCCGGTGACCCGGTGGAACCCGCGTGCAGTCTCGTACGGCGCTCGAAGAAAGGTCAAGAGTTTAAAGCTCGCGTCCGTCCGCGTTGGCGGCCGCGACGGAAGGACGAAATGTATGACGGGGGGGGGGGGCGATATCCAAACACCTCCGACGTCTCAAAAATTTATGGACGGACCCCGTGTGTGTGCGCGAGCCGCTTCCGGGACCAATCCTGCGGGCCATTATCGGATCCTCTAATCAATCGGTCCACCTCGACCCGTGGGGGGAGGGTGGACGTTGGTCGTGGAAAACTTGAGGGGATGGTGGGAGGAGTGCCTCGACGACGAGATATGGGATTGCTGGCAGCGTCGACTGAAAAGTTTACCTTCCGAGCGAACGCGCGTGTATACTGCCCTCCTAGTAGAACAAGTAGTAAGTGCCAAATTTTCAAATTTGAGGTTATTTTATATTCAGTATAGTTGCATAATTTTGCGTTGTTTTTTTCCTTTTGAAAAACACCGTAACTCTACTTGAAATGCCTTTAAAATGCATTATAAATTGTCGTATAGACCAAAATATTGTCAAATACTAGGGAAAAACACAGTATGTACATGCAGGTAGCATGTCCTGGAGAATAAAGCAGTATATCCAATAGAGATATTGCCTATTTTACTAGTAAAATAATTTCTCAATGTAAATACTGCATTTTTACCTAGTAATCTTATCTAAAACTGTTTGCATTATGTACGCTTTATATTTTATCAACGAATGGTCGTGACTCGTGACTATTCTTTTTATAGACCATAGGCCATCGAGTAACATGTTACTCTATGAAGATATGAACTAGACCAGAGGTTCCCAAACTTTTTATTGTACGACCCATATTTGGTATTTTTTAAAATTTGGTGACCCACAATATCAATGAATAACCTATTTTTTTTTAGTGAATTTGTTGCTTACCCACAGTTTTGGAGCCTCTGAACTAGACAGTATATAAGTCTATTCAAAAGTTTCAAATGACTATGTATTTTCTGTTTTACAATATTTATAGATATTATGTTTGTTTTTTTTTTTTTTTTTAATTTGAATATTTAAATTCACTAAAATAATTAATAAACATACTAAATGCAATTTACATTATTTTATTTTAATTATTAGTATGATATTTCAATATGCAGAATGTGAATTGTACACTAAACCGGCCAATACTTTTAAATTTAAATTCATATAAATTGGTACCTTTTAGAACAAAAAGTTTTTTTATGGAGATTTTGCATTTTTTAAAGTTTATTTTTATTTTAATACACAATATTATTAGCTGCAAATGCAGTATCTCCTTAAAATTGAAAAAAAAAAATACGAAATTAATGATCAAAGTACATAAAAAAATTGAAAAAAATTAAGGATCCCTATAACTAATAATAAATAATAAAAAAAAAAGTTGGTAAAAATAATGATTTTATGGTGAAAAACAAAGAAATCGAAAAACTCATTTTCCCATCGATTCAATTATTGGACATACCGCTTGTTCCACCAGGAGGGCAGTATACAGGACGGTGCGCGGCGCACCGGTGCACGAACGCCGAGGCGCGTACGGTTGCACAACACGTTCGCGGGCGACGCGTTATTTGATCACAGTTTTCCGTCACCGGCTATGCTCGGATCGGTGATAAAACGACGCGGATGAAACGGTACGACTCGAGATTTCCGGACGGGCGCGCGTCAATGCACCTCGGTCGAGAACGTACCCGCGTACCGGCATTTTGCGTTCGGCGACACACGTTCAATATTTTATCTAACGCGAGCTACGGTGCACAAACGTGGCACTTCGAATGTGCGCGTGCTACGGCTGGTTCGCTTGGGTCCACCGGAGTCGCCGAATCGTTTTTTTATTTTTTTGGTCCAGACCAATTGGGCGTGTTTTTATTTCTCCTCGAAACTAAATAAAACGACCTGCACTGACGGATGATTCGTATCCGTGAACGTGTTCGATCTGTTTGATCTGTGAACAAAAAAACACGTAGTTATATATAGTACATATATTAAATAATTATAACACTGTCAGGTCCAAACAGTAAACAACATCGCGTACAAAATATTTATTTTTTTTTTCGAATTGAATCACTAACTTTTGACCGCGAATTGTTTTTCTACTAATACAAATTGATATACTTTTTCGTAAAAACCTTATCTGAAATTTGTTCGAACTGTGCACTGCTACGGCCGTTCACGGATACCGTGTTGAACGAAGGAAGTGCTAAACATTCGATATAATATTTATTTTACTATAACTACTTTACTATATAATTGAATCAGTGGCGTTATTTGAAGGATGGCGACTGAATAATTTGCCCCAGTCCAGTATTATCTTCGAACAATAATTGGCACACTTAAAAAATATATGATTACAAGTGGCCAAATTTGTCGACTAATATTATCTGTAGACAAACTGACCTCCTGATTACTCATCTCCTCTAGATCCACTTCTGGTCCAACCTCGCGAGTTGACTACGATGTATGCCGCTCTAGCACTGTATTATCTTTGATTGCATCATCGTGGTTAAAATTAGTGCAGATTTCTGTGGCGGACTTGTGTCAAGCAAGGCGGACAGCCGTCTAGTTGTAAAAATGTACAGTATCCGCGGTGATAAAAAATGATAAGATACTCGAGTCATACAAAAATAACTTTCAAAACTCGCAAAACACTTTTTTTTTTCCATATATTTCGTGCACCCATTTTTTTCTTTTTATTGGTTTTATTTTTATGAAAGGTAAAATAGAAGTTCTTCATCAGAACTGCTACTGGATATCATATTTTATGATTTCAAATTATGTAGATGTCGTCACAATACATTTTTTCAACCATTTTTTCACCACAAAATAAACACAATATACCATGTTAGACACTAAAATGCGCAAAACTGCTCACGAAATGTTTGACACCGGTGTCGAACCACCTCATGTTTGATCGAGCCAGAAAAACAGAAAAAATATTTTATCAAAATCATCTTGTTTCGTTTGATAAGTTACCACAAAAATCATATCTACACGAATCACGATTGTACAATGGGATCCTTAATCGCGGTACTTATTGAAAACCTTCCATCCAGCCGATGTGGTTAATTTTAAATCGAATAACGAATAAGTTGGAGTAGTAACAGGAACAAAAAATATGTAACACTCATTTCGATTCCGTGTGGATATCATTGAAGAGGTAAAGATGCCACTTGTACACAATAGGGGTACCGATTCAGATAGAACGTTTTACGATCCCTAGAGTTTGTACTTTCATAAATTGCTGCAGCCCGGTGATTTTTAAGTTGTCAAAAATACCTACATCGATTTGTGTTTACCGATACTGTTATTATATTATCGATATGAGTAAAACGAACAACTGTTTTTTACCATTATTGTTCTATATATTTATATCATATAAAGTAGACTAGTTGGCATAAACCAGTGAATTTTTCGAAAACTCGACTGCGAAAATTTGGAACTGTTACAACAATTCTGACAGCTGGAATGTGCTGGACGTTATAATTAAAACTAGCTCAGACATAATTTAATCATTCTTTATCTTGTGTGATTCATAATTTACGATATTGAGTATTTGTACAACATATTATTATATGTAATTAGGTCAAAAAAGTTTTTTTTTTTTACTTACCATAAATGAACTGTTTGATTATGTACACACAAACTGTATAGGCGACAAATCACAACCAATATATGAACATCGATTGACTTGCAATGTATTTGTTTTGAAAATTTAAATAATTGCAGTTACTTATATTTTCAGTATAATTAATTCCTTTGTTTTATAAAATGTCAATAATGTATAGGTATTAAACATTATAATTTAACTATTTTTATCTCGTTGAAAATAACGACAATGTCTAAGAAATCATAGAAGCAATAAGATGTTTCGTAAAAACAGTATTTTCAAATATTTATTGCTTGTAAAATACTTGTAAACATTACTCTAAAAATGTTTGTACTTCGAGAAAGATGGATTTTTATTTGAAAAGGAAAAGGCAAATATTCTTTGCGTATAGGGTAGGCCAATATTTTGAACGGACTGATAGAGACCTGACTATAAATGAAACTTTTATAGACCTATAGTTCACTTTTATTGCTAAAATGTGTACTTACTAGAAAAAAATACATACACACAAGTATAAATACATCATTCCAAAACCAATAGCTCACTTCTCTCAGAATCCAAAATGAATCGGTGGTTAAACGTATTTTTTATTCTATATGTAAATGAAATCCTTCGTGAAATATACGTCGAAGAGAAAACATTTTTCTGGAAATATAAAAGAGTGCATGAGCTTGTGTGTGTGTGTAGACAGTGAATAAGTAATATTATTATTATAGAACTTGAAAGAGAAAGTGCAATAAAATTGACAAAACCGTAAATATTAAAATATATTTCCGTATACTATTATCGTTTTGGAATAACTTTTGGAACATTTGAACATTTTATTTTTGTCAATATGCGATATAATCTTTGAATCTATTAGAGAAATTATTCCAAGCAAATATTTTCCTCTCTGGTACGGCTATTATAATATTTTACGGAATTAATATTTTGTTATTAATTCGCAGAAAGAAAAAAAAATATTTTTATTAAAATGTATTATTAAATTAATTTTTTCCATTTGATTTCCTCTATGTTTATAACGAATCTAGTGTTTCGATTATAATAAAAATACATATTTATAAATTATATTTTATTGCAGGTAAAGTTGAAAGTCGAAAATATCATAAGATGGCGTGAAGTTTTTGATAAATATGAAAATTGAACTAAAGAAAGTAATATCAGAATATTTAAATTGTCTGATAGTAGTGGGTATGTTTTTGTATTTGGGCTCTAGAATTTTTTATTTTTATTAATAATAAAGCCTTAAGTGATAAGTAATTTTATATTTTATAATGTAAAAAAATTGTTTCCATTTGTCCATTGAATGAAACTATAACGATCTAAATTTGATGTATATAATTTGGAGCAAAAATATTTATGTATTTTAGTTCACAATAGTTTATTTACTTACAAAGAACAGGTTTATAAGGTTAAGTAATATTTTGTACAAAACTGTCATTCCATCCTCCTCCGACAAAATCATTCACCCATCAAAAAAAAAATTATTTTTTCTCTAGTCAAAAGATCACAACAATTTTCTGTCGTAAAGGTATTATCACCAGGTTATTTGTCCAGATACTAATACTTATATTTATATAAGAATAAATAAATTCTATATTTTCGTATTAATGATTTATTAGTATTGGAATTAAATTTTGGAACTGCAATTGCTTAATATAGAAATGGTTAATGTAATCTATAAATTACTTTAACTTTATAAAAACATATCTAATTTTTTTTTTTTAATTTGTGGAGGGGGGTTTCGAATTAAACCCTTCCCTCATGCATACGCGCATACTGATAAATGTATGTGTATGAATTATTTTACATGTGTTTATATAGCCTCCGAACAATTTTACTCTTTTAGTCTGCGCTGACCCTAAGAGTATTTTCTTTTTTTTTTGTTTATATAACTTTCAGTGTAAGAATATTATAGCTTGATAATGAAATAAGGTATTCAGTTAGATGAGCAATATTGCATCATAACTTTTTATTAGATTAGCCTGTTTGCTTAATAGCAAAATATAAAAAATATTTATATATTACTAGATGTATAATTGTTGGATAATGAGTGAAATATTATTGATGGAGATAATCATTTGTGTAAAATGTCGGTTAGAAAGAACATTTATGAACTAATTACAAAATTTAAATAAGAATTAAATTCTGATATACTTGGAACAATTTGTAATGGAGAATTGTAGGAAATAGCGGCTTAGGCATAACATTTTTGGCCGGAGTTGAGCATAAACTTCTTGGCCTTATTTGACGGAGCCTTTGAAAATGTTTGGTGTATTTAATTTCTGTTGTTTGATGGTTTGATATGAGGTATTTTGAACTGTTTATAGGATGGACAACTTTTAAAATTGGTAGTGTGAACATCCAAACATAGTGCACACTCAGTCGATAGTTTAGGCGGCTTAATGCAATTTGTGGTAAAGTGATCTTGACTATATTTGAAGCATATATATATTCAAATATTATTCAACTTATTTATTATATTTTTCTTAAATTATGTTTCTATTTCTAACACACTCTTAATTTGAAATTTATTCTCTTATCATTTATGTTATCATACAAATATAAACGACTGAACTGATTTTAATATTTTACTAAGTATTTTATACCTATTTTCTATTTTTTTATTACTAAAATAACAATAATATTCTATTATAAATGTACATCATGCATAAATAATTTTATAAGTAGAACTTAATTACATAATATAAATTAACTATTTTTGGGTAATTATTATTATTTTGGTAAATATTGTTATATTTTTTAAAACTAAAAACTTATATCTATTATATAAATGAGAAAATGAAAACTTTTGAGGCCTATGTTCTTGGAAACTACTGAACCGATCGTTATGATTTTTTTTTTTTTTTAATTGAAGAGCTCATTGCGTAGAAGGTTTATGGTATTTAATAGATTCTCTAACTTAATAAATAAAAGTGTTATCAATTATTATAAATAATAGCCTGTTACGTAGACTTGGCAACATGGCAAATATTCTGGGTTTCCGTAATCACTATAATTCAATCCTCCCTGACCCCATTAATATCGAGCTCTTTTCACAACATTTTTTGAAAATTGGTGATGGAACTTTTCAGAATGACGAGAATAGGAGCGTGGTACACATAAACTCTACATTTACGATTTCGGTTCTTGATCAAAATATCTTAACCAACAAAGTTCATCCTGAAATTTCTCATATTTCCAATAAATCTAATGAATGGCTCCGTGAACGTGCAATTTGACGACACCATCAACATCATAAACGAAAAAGTTCTTTCCATGTTCGAAGCTGATAAAAAAAAACTATGTTTCCATAGATACATTTACTAATCAATATGAAGCTATAGATATCCCGACTGAATTTCTTAACTCATTAGATCCATCAGGTCTTCCCCCACACAAACTTGATTTGAAAATTTGTGCGCCTATTATCCTCATGTGAAATTTAAATGCTCCCAAATTGTGCAATGGAACGAGATTAAAAATATTATCTATAAAAAAAAAAACCTTATCGAAGCTGAAATTCTTACCGGCTCAGCGAGTGGTCAAATTTTATATATCCCAAAAATACCAATGATAACAAACGAGTATCCCTTCGAATTTAAACTTTTCCAATTTCCTATTAAATTTTGTTTTGTTATGTCAATTAATAAGGCACATGAACAGACAATGAAAGTTGCAGGAATTTACATCAGCGCTCCCTGCTTCACTCATGGACAACTTTATGTTGCCTGCTCCTGTGTAGGCTCTGAAAAAAACTTATACATATATGCCCCTGGTGAAAAAATTAATAATATTGTTAATAAAAAAATATTGCTTAATCGGTAGTTATGTAGCATTTTTCCAAAATAATAAAAATTACTTTTCGAAAAACATAGGTTTTTTTTTTTTTTTTATTTATTATGGTAGTTAGAGGTATGAGTTTTATTAGTTGTCAGCCTATTTCAATTTAGATACTATGTTATATTCACCGCTTTCTTTCGTCGTATTTTTTATTTTAATGCACATGCATTAGCTAAATTTTTATATGCATCAGACAGAGAGAATTGTCATCTGCACATGCGTATTAGCATTATCAAAATGAAAAATTTGACGAAAGAAAGCGGCTATCACTTACAGTATAAATCATTATTTTTTTCCCGTGCAATGCCATGTAATTCAGCTATTCAGCTATATATTTATGTGTATAATAATATATTGCTAGCATAATCACAGGTAGGTAACAAATTTAACATACATTTTGAAACATATAAGAGGTAGGATTTTTAACGGACTACGAAGTGCACGGGTTCAGCTAGTTACAAAATATATTACATGGAAATACTGCATTATGTATAAACTAAATTGAATATAGTCTATAATTTAGTTTTGAGTTGTTAAGAAATTAAAAACACTTACGTTCAAAAATAATTTAATTAACTTTTTTTAACTAACTTAACAAAAAGTTAAGAAAAAAAAGGCGTATAAACTTTAAACTTAATTTAGTTAATCATATATAAATTAATTTTTTTTTTATTCATGCATTTTAACTTAACTAAGTTAATAATCATCAACTTTCCCAGCCTTGCTTTTTGATTTTTGTTTCTCTTCTTCTTCCACTTTTTCGAGTTATGCAAGATATTCCAGTTAATAAAACTGTAACCATCGATGCAATTAAGTATTAATCAATAACTTAGACATATTTTATTTATGTGGTAGAATAACAATATGATATATTTATAATTTCATTTTTGTATTTATTTATTAAAGCGTACGTTTTTTTGTAAAGGTATACGACGAAAATGTATGAACCGCTGCACATGACTGATTGGTGCTCCCGGCTGAAAATTAGAGAACATGAAAATTATATTGGCTGGCATTGTTGGACATTATACGTGAATCTGTAATATATACATAGTAATTTTAATTTAATGTTTAATCCAGTGTTTCATATAACAACCAATCCGCTATTATTCCACCTGCTGCCAAATTCACGAAGAATTTTCTTTTCTGTGGAGCGTATGTTAGACAGACTGTGCATTTTTCATTTATTTATTTATTTATTCAGCCTAATCTTAAACGTATTGAACTGATTAAATTCAATTTCAAATCGATAATATCTGACAATGTTTACAATCGTACATAGTGGCATGTCAAAGCTTCGGTAAACTACTTACTTTTTAATTTGTATCTGTACCTATTATGTAAATAATAGCTAAATATTTTGATTAAGGATAGACAAATATTTGTGGGGATAAGCCCCTTAATCCCCGCCTGATTGCGCCTATGCTGCAAATATGAAAACAGATATTATATTTTAACTTTACGACTCATCGATTAGGAGCCCGTTTGACTTTCCGAAGCCCAAACGCAATCATTCCGTGTTTTTTGATCAATTCTCATCCACCGTCATTGTAGTGGTCGGTGTGTATCTCACTTGTAAAGGTTTATCGAGTCTATAGATTTTAATTTTTCATAATATATATTGAACATTTCGAAACTAATATGATTGTCATAACTTTTTTATGAAATTTACTTTGATTTTTCTAAACATAGTACTATTTTTTGACTGTAAATAATTCGTCCTAATACTGCCTGAAAGTAGTTTCCACGTTATCGTTATCCGAAGCTGTATATAACTAAATTTGAATAAATCTTTCTTTGGGATGGCTACGTGTATTAATCAACAGTTATATCGCTCTGTAAATGAAACTTAGATTTCTTGTTTAGAATCCAAATTAAACAGATGAGTCATACATTACATAACATACCTAATATTCGTTACGTAAAACGTTACGAAAATTCAGCTGAAAACAATGACACATAGTTCTACTTAATTTTATACACTACATGTAATATATTGCTAATATCAACTATACCCTGAATTCAATATCTGTACCTCATTACCGAATTCCCCATCTTGAAGTAGTTATATCGGTTCGAACTTGACGAAAAAAATACCGATGTAATAGTGGTTGAAAAAAATGTTTGACCAATCTACAGACAATGCAATAAAACTGTATATCCATTTTAACAAACAACAATATTCATCGTGTCATAAACGAACGAATGATGTGACCTGTCAATAAGTTCATAGTTCGTAATGGAATAATAAATGTGACAGTTACACTTTTAATTTAATCACATGAAAATAGTCATACATTCGTACCCATATAGTTTGTTAAACACATACATTGGTAGATCCTATTGTAAAAAAAATCAGTTTTATTTTTAATATTTCAATTTATATTAAACATAATACATACACACACACACACACACACACACACACACACACACACACACTTATATATATATATATATATATTATTTATCTGCGTTCTAGTTATTTTTATTGTTTTCAATTGTTTTCATTACAATATATAGTAAAACTTCTCTATGATAGAACTACCTGATCCGTCCAATTTTTCGTCTTAACGGGGTTTCTGTTTTGATGGAATTTACAAAAAAAAAAAAAAATTAATTTAAAATAATAGTTATTTTCGCTTCAATATATGATGTGTTTTTTGTTTTTTTATAGACGTCGTGTTCTACACATTCTTTTACTCTTGATGTCAAATCCAAAAACTCACTGTTGGATACTGTTACGGAGAATATTTATTCCTCAAGGTAGAAAATAGTAGTTATATAGTATTTTAGGAGTTTTTTTGGTTCTTCTTAGTGTTCATCAAATTTATTATCGTCTTCAACCTAATTGACAACAATGGATATAGCCTAATCATGAGTTAGCTGTGTCTCAAGTTGGTCATCAAAATGAATAGTGTTCAGGTTCAATATCAATAACAAAATAAATATTCTGAACTTCAGTCAGGACATTTTATCAGAATTCACATCAAACCTACCAATCAAAAATCAAGATTTACGAAAACAGTTGGAACACATTTATGTTTTGAATTATTACTCGGATAGTTATTGAACTGACAAGCTGGTCAACCGAAGAATAACTGTCCATTAAACAAACAAGTAACTGCAGCATGAATTTACGGTTTGTGCGACTTAAATGTGTAAATAACTCCTTGGTTCTATAGATTGATAACCTGGCGTAATATTAAGGGGTAGCATGTGAATGTTTACGTTGAACAGTTCCATGTTAGGATGGCATGGTACCTAATAGAATAATAAAAAAGTACTGCTCTTAACATATCTCGTATGCTTGCATTTCATTACATAGTTTTAAATATCATCATATGCGTATCGACGATACGAAGATAACCATTAAAGTTCACCGATCGTGACTATCCGTAATCTAATATATCATTTCCCATCTTATTATTTTTCGTCTTATCGGGAGTTTTGAGTTAATTTTTATACGTATACCATTCCGTTTCCGGTTCAATGAGATTTCCCTCTTGGAGGAATGAATTCATTATGTATTTGTAACGGGATCAAATAAATCTTCCATGTGACCGGATCTTCCCAAGGTTCCATTTTAGTGAGGTTTAACTGTAATGAACAACGTTAAGTTGAACGCGTTAAGCTTTAAACCGGTTACGAATGACGCGTTTTAGACGTTAGTGTATGGGAATACATAAACGCAGCTTTTAAACGCCGAAAAATAAAACTGTATGATTTGCATACAAGTAACACACAAACGCGGAACCGAACGCGTAATCAACACGCGTAGGTACGCTAGCGTCTAAAACGCGTAATATGTAACAAGCTTAAAGCTCAATACGTTCGTATTGTTATATTGTTCATTAACGTTTAATTTATTGCTACTTATACTGCGTCGTATTGTATTACTACGTCATGTAATTTATCGAACATTATTTCGCGACAAAATGGTCGTTCGAAAATTGGTCCCAACGTAGACAAAATTATTTGCTAACGTGTTCATAAGTAATTCGATGTTACTCATTCGATGACCAGCATTAAGAAGTGTATAATATTAAAACACACGTAAAGTCCATGATTCTTATAATTTGAAAATTGAACCATGTATAACGAGCTTTATTCAGTTTACGTAACGATTTTGAAAGATAATATCTTTGCAATTAAATGTCCGGGAAATTAATTAGCCCATTTCGATGTTGATTTACTACATCCAATTAAATATCAAAGCCCTGAATGAAAACGTGATCTTCCCTCTCCGTCAAATGTCTCTACATTCCGCGTACTGAATACCTACGTTTATCGCGAACGTGTTCACAGTAGATCAATGGATTGAAACCAGCCCTTATTGTTCTGCATTGAAATTTTTCGTATTCTTTTTTTTTTTTTTAAAAAAAAGAAATCAATCACATATTTACCACAACAAACAATTGTTATCAATGCTGCTTTAATTAATAATTGGGTTTACCCAGAAATCCGTCTATGGTAGTATTGAATTTATATTTACAATTATTATGAGTCTGTTGTACGAGATAAATTTAAAAGTCAACGTTATCATTATAAGGGTTGGCGTGCACTTGTCTTTTAAACTCTTTCTACATGAGAGAAAAAAAAAAATTCAATTGCTCTTCATTTTTTTCAATTAGCGTGGGGTTTGATGATTATTTATTTTAAATTTAAAAACGTTAATAGATTACCGTTTTTAAAAACAATACCATGCAGTATGCTCACTTTTTATGGTAGGAGTTTTCTTAGAAGATGCAAATAATTTGTATACAAACAATTGTCCGTAAAAAAATATCCATAAAAAGAAAAGAAAAGCATACACATACCGTAATCGTGTGGACTAATAATTTTTTTCACTTCGCTCAAAATGTTGTAAGCTAATAATTTTATTCAAACATGTGATTATGTTTGAAATCGAGCTTAACTATCTAGAAAATTCAACCTGCACTCGCTTTCATTAAACCACAGTAGTCCTCATTCATTTATAGTTTATTTTTGATTCATTTGACAGTAACCTGCCTACCCATCTCCGTTATAATATAAGCATAATATAATATATAATAAGTGGACGTGTAGTCATACTTGAAGTCCTGATCGAAGCATGAAGAGTCCATTAGAAAATTTATGTTTACTTATCAAACTTTTGTAAAATAAAATTATATCAAAAGTCTTTGTATTTTTTCATCAATTTGTTTGATGTTGAAAAAAAACGTAGAAATTATATTGCATTTTGTCGATTAACATTTTTATTTTGAATAAATAAGTAATCTTTTTTTTTTTTTATTTTATAAACAAAACGTTTGATGTAAAGCTATTTTCATTATACAGATTATGTATGTATCAAAATAATTGACCTAGTAAAACTCTTAGACGTACGTTTAAATTTTAAACTATAAATATACGTACCTACCTATGAACTTTTGATTCATTCTTACGGTATCGATTTGCATTATTATTTATTCAATTATATGAGTTTCAAAATTTATTTCTAAACTTACCGAACATTATTCTCATATTAATACGTGTTATGGTTTGAAACATGGCAATATTATTTTTATAAGCCTTTTCGTATCATATGTTACCTATAAAATGTAACTGTAGATGGTTAAAAAAGTTCCAAATAGTAATAAATATTTATGAACTTACACAAATATGAAGTACCTTTACTTGGTTGAACCATGGTTTAATATTCTAGAAAATTAAAATTCATAATTAAAAGAAAAAACAAATATACGAAAAGGAAAAAAAAAACATACCAAAATTTAATTTTAATATAAACAAATTAAAAACATAGCCATCATAAAATACAGCACCAAGATGTAATTTTCTCCTTCCACCAGGGAATTTAATTTTTTATATGAAACACAAAATCTGTCCAGAACACCAAGAATGTAATGATGACTACTATTACACAGAAAACCGTCTGTTTTACGGACGTGACTTAAAAAGTCGATAATATCAAGGTTAGATTTGATCTTGATGCAAGTTTTGCAGTTTGTTTGGACTTCGAGCTAAGCTAAGTTTGCTATTGTACTTTTGATGTCCATAACTGTATTGATTAGGTAACCGAAAAATAAAATTACTTGCAACCACGATAAATTATTGGTAAAATATAATATTCTAATCATGGGTTACTGACTGCACTAAGTATCTCGACGTTTTGAAATTAATCGGTTTCGACGGTTGCTCGGTAATAAATAATAAATCAGTTATATTGATGTGAATATAATACAACTTATATAACTTTTACAGTAGACAATCGTCATAATCCTCTAAAGACGTTTCTGTAAAGTTGTCACTTTCACATGTGCACTATAACAATAATACGCACAGCACCATAATGGAAATTAATTATTTTAGAAATATTATATATTTAACCGCAATATCGGTCTGCGCAAATCAGTAGATGAACAACGTTGAAATTATGAACGTTTGTGTTAAAGAAAAAATAAACAGTAAACAAATAGTCATTACGCATCATATTATATTTACTGTACTACATAAACACGTACTTCTTTTTTAAGTTGATCCAACTCACACATTTCACTACAATAACGGTATTTATAAAAGCTACTTTGAAAATTTATCGAAATATTCCCTCGATGAGTTAGGTAAGAGACTATCTGCCCAGCACATCTTGGACACCGGCACCTACGCAGCCGGTATGCAGATGGCATTATTCTTCCTCTTACAATTGCTCGTACCTCAAATTCGTTATTTATACGTCGAAACGTAGCCGTTTTTCCGAGACGGAGGTGAAGAAAAATTATAACCAATGCTTGGACTGAGAAAAATTAAGCAGGAGAACTTAGGACAACGATTTAAAAATTACGTTCCAAGAACAAAATTACTTAGCAGAAACCCACGGAGGATTAATTTTTTACGCCCTTATTGTCCATAAAGCCACACTGACTTTTGGCGTGGACACGAAATTACGCTCTATACCTCAATCGTTCTAGGCCTTTTCTGCATATTAAAACTGTTTAAAATGAAGGTCTGATAAAATAAAACTTATGGTAAGCCTCTATTTAAGTTATTCCGATAACACAGTCATCACCATTTAACCAGCATTTTGAATGCTACTATTTTACTTCATTTATATTTTTAATATTCATAAACCTCATGCTCATACGTATAAGGTTTATGGTAACATCGTATAAATTAACTATAAAAAAAATATACAAGACCACATAATGTCATATAGACAACCATAAAAAAAGAATAGTAAGATTCATTATATCGTTGACATAAATTTAACTTCAAATTGTAATAAAAATTATTTCAATAATTGTTGGTGTCCCATCATCCCAGTAATAAAATATAGTTGGAGTTATTAAAAAAAAAAAAAAAAATTAAAAAAAAAAGTAGAGGATTCCGTTCCTCTGTGCACTTCCTCCAATTTGAACACTGACTATAACCAAGTTAAGTGATCCGATTCTTTTTAGTTAGGTCACTATACAATAAATGGTATTGAGCACATTTAAATCGAAATTATCAAACGGAACATTCCGTTCGATAGTTGTGGTTCCCAAATTATCAAAACGCGTATGATCATAATAACGGGTATCTGACTGGTCTGATTCAGTATGGTTTATACTATGAAAAAGAAAGAAACAGTCATAAATTGGCGATTTGGATAATCTCATTTACTACATTGACCCTATACGATTCGTTAGTTCACGATTATTTCAATATGTATCTCGTAACTGCAGGCGAAGCAGATATAGTTGATAAGTAAATCAGACTTAACCTGTTGATCGTAACATCTGAATGATGTATTATGATATAATGATGTAATGATGTATTATGATGTATAATAATATATTATACATTAAAAGTGGTAACATGAAAACTTAGGTTAAATTTCGTAAACAATTTAGGAAAAAAAGTAGGTAGATTTGATCGGTATTCCATCGGCATGCTCTTTCAGACTATTATTTTAAAGAACATATGCAATTATAATTATATAGAAAAGATATATTTTTATTTTTTTTTTGGGCTATTGCTCATTTGTTTTTCGGAAAAATGTACTCTATTGATCAACAACAGTTACAGGAACGAGAACGTGCGATGTATAATCATAAGACGTCATGTGTTCCGACGGCCGGGGATAAAATAATATTTCGCGTACAATATTACATACACTATTCGCCCGTCACAATACGGGAACAATATTATTACCATTAACATCTCGATTGTAGCTACTACACATTATACACGCTTCTGGCAAACGAATTTTTCATCGTGTCTCATGTATGCCGGTCGGCGCATCCTTTGCAGAGCTGGACGTGAAATCGATCCCTGCGCCAAGTCCCCATAGCAGATGCAGACACAGCCAATCACAAATGCTGTGATATATGCTCCGATGAAGTGGGTGTGCAATATTTTATATTTGGCTATCACTAAATGTATTAGTTTTGATGGAGCGACTCCCTATCAGCGTAACGTAAGTACCAACATATTTGTATACAAAATCTATATTGTACTTTTTTATTTGTTCTTAAATGACGTCGCTAACCTCCTTTAAACATTTTGGTTCTTCCAAGGTTACGCCCCACTGTTCTTATGCTATGTTTTTCAAGCTTTGACATATCACAAAATATTCCCTACTTTGCGAAACATTATAAAAATAAATAGTAGTAACTCAAACAAAAACCGTAATAATATATACGTATATAAGAGCATAAGAGCGGGGCCTGGTGCAGTTGCACCAATTGCGCTGTCCTTCCGCCGTCCCTATCAAAGTGAACCACTTTTTTGCATAGATCAGTTTTTACAAGTAGTTCATAGTCGGTGTGGCGACTTTTCTGTGTGATGTCGTCTTCAGAGTACATTCGAAAAGCGTCATTTTTGTGTGTATTAAAACAATGTACTCGAAGAATCACGTCCAAAAAAAAGATATTTTTTCCGAGTTAAAGAGTGGTTTTCTCACAGTGCGTCCGACCCAAGAGATTCTTGGGTCCTCCCCGATAATCATTGAATATTACGTACACTCTCTTTTATTTATTTCAAGCCGAGGAATACCATTTATTTAAAATGTGATGTAGTTAAAAACAAGGATATTATTTTAAATTATTTTTAAGACTAATAATTAATTTAAAATTATATAACAAATGTATTTTTTGGATTTATATATATATATATACACATAGAATAATAATATGTTATAGAATACATTATAGAGATATGAATATCTTTATTTTTAATACTTTCCTTATTTTATTTCGAATACGAATACCTCTGGGCATGAATATTTAATAATTTTTACCTGTTTATAATGTACAATTTTTTATTTTCTTTCCAATAAGCATTTAAACAATTTCAAAATGTTTCAATTATAAAACAATTGCTGTCACGATGTAACTGATGTTAATATACTTACGAATATGTTATCGGCAAACGAAAAGACTGGACTAGGATTCAATTATCTATATTGCGTATTATATCATCAAACAAATTGAAATAGAATAAATAAGTTATTATTATATAAGCAATTCAGACGTTTTGTAAGAAAACCCCGAACGCGATTCGATTGTTACGAAGTATTTATTTTTTCTCATTTCGTCTCAAAAGGGACGAAATTCATATGAAGTTTAAACTGTATTATAATATGCTTACTCACTTGCAGCTTCTATTTTCTATCTTATGAGGGATCACAGTCCTCGGCAGATATGTTTGGTAATTGTTATTGTTTTTTTTGTTCAGATACAATTGCGAAAATCGCATTACTCGTGACCCGAAACGAACAAAATTAGCCACGTATTCATTCACGATTGGACACGATTATTAGAATTTGCGTATCTGGCAGTCTATTATGTTACTATGTCCAGACACTATAAGAAAGGTATGATGTCGTTATTAAATATGTAAACAAAATATTATACAATAGCAAGCTTAGCAAACGGTTTAAATTTCATAAAAGTTCAAAAATCCGTTTTTATGGGGTGATTAAAAACATTAATAATTTTTTTGAATTAACTTTTATGATCAACAGTTGATTATATTGTTATATTTGCTTAATACGGTGTTTCGTTATTTTATTTTATTATGGTTAAATACGATCCAATAGTAGTGCGTTCATGTTAAGCAACAATTAGTAAGCTATTTACATATTTTGTTTACTTGCATGACGTCTAGAGCAAAAGAAACGAATTCAATTTAAATAATGTTTTATTTAAATAATAAACAGTCAATGAACCACCAACTAACCAAAAAATTGTGCTCGGTTAAGTTGTCTTTCTTTATTAATTCACTTATTTTACTAGAACATTCCCCTAAACGTTTTATAATTTTTATCTTGTAAATATTAATTGAGTTGTTAGTTTTGAATAAATTCATTCGATTTTGTGCGGATACAAGTAATTTATTATTATTATTATAACGATTATTATTATCACTTTCATTATTATTATTAGTTTTAATTTTGATTCAATGCAATTATTATTATGCTGTGATTAACATTGTAAATATTTTTGTAGCTTGTTCTGTATAATTCAATCATGATACATTTAAACGTTATTTATATTGATTGTAAACAATATTTCTTTGCGTCGGGCTTGATAAATTATACACGTACAATTTTAAATGCCTTGATATATATATATATGGCGATTGAAAAGGTAAACAAAACCCAGACTTAATAGTCCTATTAATCAAATCACAAAAATGGAAAAATATTGTTTTGTTGTTCAATCTACTTCGAAAAAAATAAAAATAAAATAAAATATTATTAATAAAACTTTACGATATCATACTATAGTTGTACGTTAATTATTATATAATATCTAGAATTATATTAACGATTATAATACCTACGCAAATTCTTGTTAGTTGCGAATTTTTGTTGAAATTAATTTCGTGATTCAATGCTATGACCTACTATATTACATTTAAATAAACTATCAGTAAGTTTGTTTTATTTTATTATTAGCGTAGTGTATTACAGTATTATTATTTTACCGTCTAGCAGATTTTTCAATTTCAACATGAAAATACCAAAATCATGGAAGCAGTACAACTCTATTATGTGTTTAAATATATGTTATTTATTATTATTACTATTGTTATTATAATTTTTTTTTTTGTAGTTTTTTTTTCGAGAAAGAGAAATGCCCGAAGAAATTTAAGATTATTCTTAGAAGAAAATAATATCCACACAAAAATATATAGACTGAAAAAAGCTTACATGCGTGTAAATTTATTATGTTTTTTTTTTCTACGACCTTCCATTATGATAACAATGAATTCACTATTGTTCAACGAAAACCATGTCTATTGTCCTGCACATACTTGTTAAAATAAGACTTTTAAAAGTTGTTTAACAATAAAGAAACTGTATATCGTTTCAACGACTCTTATGTGGTATGTTCATAAAAAATAGACGTATATTCATTTGTTACATCATACTTAGAGGTAAAATAAATGCATGCGAATGAGTAATATATTACTTTATATATGTATATATTCATTTCGTGAAATGAGTTCAAAGCTTCATGAAATCATACACGGATAAAATTCAAATAAATCATTTTAACGATGGAGTTGGTATAAATTGTAAAGTTGAAGTTTGATCAATATGTTCCATCGAAAAGGAGTTAAATTAAAAACGAATTGGTTGATTTGACTATATGATATAAAAAAATAAAAACGTGCTTGAATGCATCATCCTAATACAACATATTAGTATTGTATTTGATTAAATAAACCATAATATTCCATTTTCGTCACAATTAGTATTTTTCAAAACTAATTGCATTTATTTTGCATTCGCTTGCTAGACAGTTTGAACGATAATTATTGTAATGTTGACAACTTATACGGAAAATTATATTATTATTATTATTATTATTATTCTATAGAAATTATTTAATTTAAAAATTCCTACAATTATAAATGAAAGTTATTTGATTTTTTTCTTCTTTTTAAAATAAACTTGTGTAGCTTTATTAGAACTAATCAAGAAACAGACCATAAAAAATAAACATAAATTATTCATTTAAATTTGATTATTTATAAATTAAGAATATTAATAATTCATTTTCGTTTAGCCGTCGCTTAACTTTATCATTTTCTCGGTAACGTGGCAGCATTATTACGAGGTGATAAAATAATGAAATCAAAGAAAATATGTGAAAAATAAATGTATTTATAGGTCATCCTATGTACGCGTAACAATTTATGTATAGGCTGAAGTTTAAACAATAATAAAAGTTATTACATAGTTATTTTATAGAAACGACGGGATAACAAGCGTATCGGAATAAGGGATAATCATATATTATAAAAATGTAAGTTTTTATTTTTTACTTTTTTAACATTTTTTTTTATTATTTGTAACATTGTCATCTTGGCATGGAGTTTTTCGAAATATACGTACACACTCAAGCACATAAGTTTTCAACAGAGTTCTTCTTAATTCCAATCACTCATGCGTATAAATTCAACAGCTCGCATATAACCGTATTATCCTATTAGGGTAATATTACATACGCACATATATATGCAGAGAGAGAGAGAGAGGTAGTGAGTGAGATAATGGGTGAGAGAGATCGAGTGTACTTCGTAATAACTAACACGATATATACACATGTTTGTGTTGTATGATAAAATTCGAGTAAATTAATTACCACCGGAGCGTCTTATTAAATTTATTTTAATTATCATAATAAAATTGTTTTTAAATTATACATATTGACAAAAATACATATAAACACACATACACACACACACACACACACACACACACACACACACACATAAATATTTGTTTTAATTTTACTTTAATAGCACTCACAAACATATTTTATCGTAGACGCACATCATTCTTGAGCCTTCTGCTACGTAGACTATGCAACGCAGTAATACTAGATGAGTTCAGATTATACATATTAAACGGTGTACTCGGTACTTAACGATCAGTAAGTAAGTGAGCAAGATACCCTCGATATACCGATTTGAATATGGTTTTACGAACAATGTCTTTCAGCTGTAAGTGAAATGAGTGTTTGCTGCTCTCCGATACATCAGCGATTATAAACTATTATTACCCGATCTCAAAATGTAATATATTCTTACGGATGTATTTCAATACACATGTGTGCACTATTGCCGTCCACACAAATTGGTCAAATTTTTCGTTAAACAGTTACCATTCGCGCACGTGTACTTAATTGGAAACGTTTAGATACGTCAACGCTTCAGCTAAATACTGTACGCACTTTACTACTGTCGGCTGAAAATAAAATCACATAGAGTCCATGTTGTGTTAATGTAACTGTTGTTAACAGCACGTGGCAGAAATCGGAGAACATAAAAATCTTTGGAGTTCACGTGAATGGGGGAAAATTGATTTAGAAAAAACTCGTTCAATTAACTTGCTCAAAATCTACGGTTTCGATCATTTTTATATTGTTAAATATTTTTATCTTTCTATTTTTTTTTTATATTTTCTTTAACGAATTATTATAAAAAAAAAAAAAAAAAAAAATGATAATCAACTGAGAGAAATACCCATTAATTATAATATGATCTCTTATAATATGTAAATTATATCGGTAGAGTATTGTTATAAATTTTTCAATTCATCAATCATTACTTTTATGGAATTGAATTATTTTAATGCACTGATTAAATACGAATTAAATAAAAAATAATGTATTTTAAAAAAATATGCCATCCTATATCTGCATTTTTGTATAGTTTGTAAAAACATATAGATAACTAATATTATAAGTTTTAATATTCCGAAAGAGACTGACATTTTAAAGATTTATTTGATGAATAAATACTAATTTTTCAACCAATAATTTAAATTTTAGATTAAAGAATATCGGTATAGTAGGTTAAGATAGGTTAGGGAACAAATCTTTACATATTTCTACTCTTTTGTACTAGTGTACACTAAAGTACTTATAAATAATAAAATATTGAATTAAATTTTCCAGGTATCAAATTCCCGCTAGTTTAGAGTGGATTTATAAAATAACTAATATTAACGACTTTATAGTTAAAATTTTAATTGTTACACTGTATTTTAGAAACTCAAAAATATATTTGCAGCAACATAAACGTCAACAATTACAATGCGCTTTGTGTACCCACAACATTATTCTTCTATTTAAATGAATAGAATTTCAATAAAATTGAGTATAAGAATTTTTCCGTGTGGTGGCAAGATAAATTTATGTTGGTACCTATATTTTATTATATCAAATGTAACAATGTCCATTCGATATAAACTAGTGCCTATGATTTTAGACGTGTAATTTAAATGCACGTGTAATTAATATACACGTGTATTTAAAAAATTAATTAATTTTCGTTATACATTTCAATTTGAGTTAACGTATTGAGTGTTTTCACAGCTATATTTACTTTTGACTTTCTATAATTTAAATAAATGGAATATTAAAAATAAAACTAAAATTTTCAAGAAGGTTTCATCATTTTTTTAAAGGAACGCTCGTTGAATCGTTTGCAAACCGTGGTACTAAACTTCAGCCTTCATGTCTTCTGGTAAATGCAATCAAGAATGGTATATGATCAAAATGTATTGGTATAGTTTAAAAAAAAAAGTATTTACTGGTATGAGTTTTATGAAAGTAAAATGACATTTTAGTAAAAAAGTAATTATTTTTTTTTTTTTTACAATAACATGCATTTCAATCACATGAACTCAAATGTAAGTATAATTGAAAAAATATATGAACCAAAATTCAAATTTAATATAAAAATAATTATTTTAAATACAAATGTATTTAGATACACGTGCATTTATAATTAAACATGTATGTTAATTACACGTTTTTCACGTGTAATAGAGACCTCTTTTACTATCGCATGTAAGTCTGATTAAAGCCTCAAAAATTCCTATAACGTATTAATAATAAATTTAAAAAAATATGTTTTCATGACGCTGTTGAAAATTTGAAATAGTTTTGGAATTTTATCTCATTAAACAGTTTCCCCGGCTTCGTTGCATAAGATCATACCATTCTATTTATGCTACAACTGCGTTTGTATTTTATAATTTTATAGACTATTTTGTCGTTTGCACAGTTTTTTCACCCACTTAGTTACATTTTGCCACTAATTATGGTGTAGCAAATAGTTATAATATTTTATTTTATTAATAAAAATGCCCTAAGTGTTTTCGTTTTTGTTACGGTCTGGGACTCATCAAACGAATAATTAATTAACTCTGAAAACTATAATCGTAGTTCATCGCACACGTATATAGTACGTATATATAGCACTATTACGCAGAGAATACTTTTATCATTATCTTACCGCGTAAACTGAGCTTAGGGCTGAAGCGATTGGCCGCTTAGTTTTGTGTATAAAAAAATATAATACGTATTATTGCATGGAAAAACGGTTTGTCTTTATTGTATTTAGACAATATTTGAACGAAAATAAATAGAAAAATGTGATTTTTTTATCGATTTTTTTTTTTGTTTAACAATCGGTGTGCTATTGATATATGTATATATATATATATATATATTTGCACCACTATAAATTTCCAAAATTCATTAATATTTTATATGATCAACACAACGCTACTACAGTTATTTCAATTCAATAGATCATTTTAAATTTAATAATTGTAATTAAAATTGTTATATATTTGAGACATGCACTTGAGATTTGAATATTTTTTTTTGGCAATTTAGGAGCAAATCATCAGGGTAGCAAGAAAGTTGATGAAACATTGAAAATCTCAAAAAGGCAATATATATTTAGCAGTATACTCATTTTATATTCACTATTTTACTGAAAATTCCGGTTAACTACTAGTTTTTAATCAAATCATAAAACTTTAACTACACAATTTAGTCTATTTTCATTAATTATAGGCTTTAAAATGTAAAATAATTAAATAATATTAGATAAATGTATGTCCTTAATATTAATGAAGGTTGATGATTTCGATAATTTTTTTGAATTACTTACCCACCAGGTAAAAACAAAAACACTGTATAATCATAAAATTAGAAATAAAGACTAAGTGCATCTAAAATCATTTTAATATTGAATGTTTAAATAAGATTTGGTAAAATCTTTGGGTAATATACGGAAACTATACAATATTTAAAACAGATGTGGTTGCACGTTTGTATAAGCTTTAGACAGATCAGGTTTTAGAACTGAAGAAGAACATGTATTTGTATTACAAGGCACACTTGAAAAATTAAGAAATATATGAAATCGGTAACATCAAATATGACGATCGAAGCGAAAAACAAATACTTTAGTGAGTAGCACGTCAAATCAAAGCACCTTGGTACAACAGATATGTTAAGAGTCTACATAGGAGATGACTCTATACTAGTGCCGATCAGGCATATTTTTAAATTATAAGGCAAAACAATCTATCGCTTATATCAAAAACCGTCAGACACACTTGAAATTGTTGATATCAATAATCTAAACAGAAAATATAATTAGTAGTTAAAATAAGTATTATTATTAATAGGATTTCAGAGATAAATTTTTCAGTTTTTAACACTAATGATATCTGTTCTGTTCCGGTTTAAAGGCAATCGAAATTATCAATCTTAGTCGATTTAACTTTTAAATATTTATGTGATACATCTAATAATGATTGTTCTTAAATTATTAAGTTTTTAATTATAATGTCCCTTAATGGAAATATATATCTGTGTTTTATTCATTTTCACGATATATAATTAAAATATAGTTTTTCCAATAAATATAATAATGCCATTAGCAAATTAAATATTACAAATAACTTAAGGTCCATTGCATTTTTAATAGTTATATGAACAGCATTATTCGCATTTAAAATATTTGTGTTTTGTTACCGAATTATCTGATATTGTGGTATTCCTAAAAAAATTATTTTAATTTTATCATGTCATCTATTGAAAATGTCCACTTGAAATCAATATAAGTTAATAAACAAATAAATCAAGAACCCGATTATGTATTTAATCTGATTCTTGTATGTCACACTTTTTTTTATCATTTTATATTGATAAAGAATATCAGGACTAAAAAAAACGATAATTTGAAAATGTGGCCAATCATAAATTGACAAGAAGGCGATGCATGGTTAATTAGCATTTTATGTTTCAGCTAAAAATGTAAAAAAAAAAAAAAAAATACTCCCTACTAAAAGGAAAAAACTAATTTCTAACCATTTTCCGATAATCGAATGAAAAAAAAAAATGCATATTTTTCTGTAATTATAAACATTAATGTAATAAGATTTTTGCTGACTTGTCTTATCCATTAAAAATGTAATTTTTTATTCGATGATAAATACATTTTTTACGCATTTCCATCAATCGTTATTGCATACCGACATTTCCATCATAAAATATTAATGTTATTATTATCAGAATTACGAAAGAGTACTTCAAACAGTGATAAAAACATAATGTAATCTGTGGTAAAAGTTGTATAATGTGTATAAATGATAATCGTTATTGACGAGATCAAACAGTGAATGAAATAAGTAATAGTGCGGACTGTGAAAATAACTATCTTATATTCAAGTTTCTGCAGTAGTAAATAAATATTAAAATTAGTAAAATATATGTACCAAAACGAAAGCATCAGGGCTAGGTTTTTTTGTGATATATAAGTTAACATTGTCCCATTAATGGTGGTTGGCTGTGCACAATATAGCCGACTATATTAATCTGTACACATTTATATCCAAGTATTTTGAACAAATTAAACTATATTAGTTCTATGTATTTCGCCCATCCCCCCCATTGTTTTTTGATATGAACATAGCAACCAGTGTTTGAATATTGATTCAATATTGAACATTCTCAGTTAATCGAATTTCTCGTTAAACGTCATACAGATTTCTCCGTAGAAATCCAAATTTAAAGTTTTGCCCTTGCACATTGTTACGTAAAATTATATTCCTTACAGCAATTTTTGACACACATATTATTACATTAAATTGTATTTCTTATTTAATTTTTATGTAATTACAATTGTATTGAATTTGCAATTGGCTTAACAATTAAATGTATGTTTTTATTTTCGACTTCCTTCAAACCAAGGTTTTCGTTTAAATGTTACAGCAAATTATTACATTTTTGAATATAGTTTAACTTGTTTCACGAGACACAACTGTAGATATATCTACTATAGTATGGTTAAAAATAAATGAATGCTGATAATAAGTCAATAAGATAAATAAGCCATTAAACATATAATGTTACGCATTTTATAATTTATAGAAAATCGTCAATTTTAAACTGATACAACGCGAATTGGATCCAGAGATACTTGATCACTTAAAATAAACACAATTAGATCCACGATATTATTCGATGATACTCGAATTGGGTCTACGGTGTTAATACTAAAAATAGGACCGCAGTCATATCTTAATAAGACTTATAAAACGATGATAACATTTTGTAACTTGCCAGTATATATATATATATATATATATATATATATATATATATATATATATATATATATTTCCTAACTTAAACTTATTATTAACTTATTATTAATTTATTTTATTAGAAATATTTACGATGAAAAGAAAAAAACTCTTTAAAAAGCATTAAAACATTTTAATTTAAAAATAAGCTAATTTAATAATAATTTTAATGAATATTTAAATAATTTTTACATAAGACCATTATTTTAACGCAACAAAAGACAAACATTTTGGGGGACATTCTAGCCAACCTTCACGTGATGTCTCCTGTGTAACGATAATAGGCTAGACTCAACTCATGTACTCCATAAAATATACCGGGACCCAATTCATGTACTCCATAATATATATTGGGACCAAACTCATGTACTCCGTAAAATACGTCCAGACCCAATTCATGCTGCTTTTGAAATCTGTAAACCAACTTGAGTGTGTTCTATGATATGAGGCGATTTAATGTAGGTTCTGGATTGATGTAATTACAATTAAGTAACATTCAGTACTTTTCGATAAAAAAAAAAAAAATAATTTTTCATTTTTCAAATTATGGTTAAACATAAAATATTTTTATACATTTAATTTAAATATTTCTTTGTGTGCCTCAAATATGCAATAATTTTACTGGGTGGACTCATGAGAACTGTATAATTAGAATACCGAATAAAAATTAAAATAAGTGAATTTTCACTATGTAGGTATACTATATTATATGGTATAAAATTATTTTATTTTGTTAGAATAAGATTTTTAATTTTAGAATGGTTGGAATGCAAACGACATGTTTATTTGTAATAAAATAGTGTATAGTGTCCAATCAACATTTATTGGATCGTTGAGAGATTATACAACTGAAATAAATGCAGATGCATCAGATTTCAGGTAATAAAATTAATTCTAAAAGTATAATTTAGACAATATTATGTTACTGTCAAAATTCATCCAATTAAGTTTATAGAAGGAAATGTATACACAATTGTGTATTAAAAATGTTTATGGTTATCGTTTAAATATAATCGTATTTTGCAAGTGAAATAAAAAAAAATGATTTCATCAATTCCAACGGTAAAACAGACTTCAGGAAACTTACATTTATCTAATATTATGATTGCAATTAATTATAACTTTTTTTTATAATTTTAAATACATCCATTTTACTGTGGTAAAAAATTAATAATCATAGTATATTTATTTTAAATTAAGAAAATATAGAATGTTACAATTTTTTGTAACTAGAAGCAAAAGCTGCTCGTTTGGAAAGGGGAATTCAAAGGAACTCGATTTCCCAAAAGAGAACTGATGAATTTGTGATGAGAAAACAATGTTCGAGTATAGTAGAAAGATAATTTACAGTAATTATTTATTTATTTTTTCATTATTATTCTTATTTATTTTAATCAATAATAACTACATATACTGTGTATTCATTCAGTTTTACTACTAATTCACGAAAACAATAAAGAAAAGAAAGAATAAATCACCAAAATAGGAATATCAACAGTCTTCTGTAGTATTTGTCACCGACAAAAAAATCATGATAATTAACATCAATATTCAATAAGTCCTTTAAACAATTTTGAGGCCACAAAAATGTAATATACGTCAATCAAGAAAAACCATGATGAGAAAAAGAGTATCTACAGATAAGGGAGATCATCACCGAAACGTAGGTACCAATTTCAAATGCGTTAGATCAATAATGGCCGAGAAATTATCGAAACAGTATAGACTATAAACACAGTACGATCGGCATGCTTACTAGCCGATACGGTGGAGATTATATATATGGAGCAATTTATTACAGTCTCACTTTTTCTACTTTCTACTTACGATTGATTTAAAAATATTGTGGAATAAAAAATAAACAAAGGAGTAGCTTTCAGTGTTCCAGTAGCAGACAGCCACAACGAGGAAACGAACAGCGAAGCGACAGTAGACGAGCAAGACACAATACACTGCGTACCAACCATCGAGCTTCCTGGGTGAAAAGAATGTTATCACTGACTAACCAGGAACAATGATAAGAGGACTGAACTGAAATAGACGTCATTTGGTAGACCTGACACGTGACGACGAAGCGATACCAGGCGAATACACGTCGCATAGTAGGGGACCACATGCACTGTCAGTAAAGAATTCATACCACTTAAGCCGTCGGAAACCTGTCGATTCCACCTGCATCATACAACGCCATCGTACCAATTTCGGTGTCTGTCACAGTATATTATAATTTTCAAAACGGCAGCTTTTAAACATATTTTCAACATGTATTCAGCGTACTTTTCCGTGTGAAATTCAACCTATATATTTATATGGACATTTTCAGTTTGTATTTAGTTTGAAACAATAACTACCAACAAACAATTAAAATTATTTCCATGGTTTGAAATAATATATGAATACATCCATGTATTATTTTTAAATATATGTAATTTATTATCAATTCATTTTTGTCTTTAGTATCTTGTAGCTCCAAAAATACCGTAGTGTCCAGACAAAGAAATGCCTTCACAAATCCTTCAAAAAAATGGTTTTTTATACATGGCGAAAGACTACTATTCAATTATTTGTTATTGATCTTTTGAGAATCTTAAACGTTTCGTCTATCGATAAAATATTACGAACAATTAAAATAGTACAGAATAGGTTATTCATTCTTGTACATACACACCACTCATCAATAATTCTACTAAATTTTTTATCAATCGACAATATTATAAAGTGCACCGTAATAAAATTTATTTTAATCATTATCTTTCGTTTCTGGACCTTTTTAATCTAGCCCATATTTTTTTATTAGAGAAAATTATAATTGAAATAATAATTGCTCGATAGTTAAATTTGCATAGCCAGCCTATACATTAAATTGTAATCTAAATGCCTATATGAGTTTAACGGAAAGTTTTTTTAATCCATCAACCACGTCGCATATCATAACAAGTAATTGGTCCAAGATTAGTCCTTGAAAGAAATAAAAAACAACATAGTTATCAAAGACGATCAATAGTATTGTGTATTAAATCGAGAATCTTCATTCATTGTCACGATAATAGTGAACAAAAACAGCGTTGTGAATATACAATTTCGAGTCCTCCCGTAATCTACAACTATGAAAATAAGGGCACGTCTTTTGATATAAATAGATGTAAACTGATTTATAGTAAAAGTTTAAATTATGCTTTTACTCACAAAAACGATATGATCGATACTAAAAATATAGTATTTTGACTCACCCTTGATATCTGCATATGATGCGGGTGGATGAATGATCAAAGACGTGTTATACCGTAACGTTGTATAATTTTGTGTTCGAACTTCATGAATTCGAAAGATCGTATTCGTACGAAATGCAAATATATATTTTATGTAAAAAAAAATTACACCGATTACGGCAATACGAAATATGTAGTCAAATATAAATTAACATTTCGTTTGATTGGTTGGTGTACCGGATACGCATACGCGTATAGGATATACGTCACGTACATTGTATATCCCTGACATATAATTTTCAAATATAATAATATATTCACCAGAATACTGTATAAAGTATGCTATATCTCTATTGATTTTATGTGCTGATATAATTTACGTGCCACATGCTGTAAGCAAATTTTTGTCCGTCGTTTATGTGTTCGATACGATATGTTCCATAAGTCTCCAATTCGTTCATGGCCGAATAAATAAAATTCAGATAGTTAAATCACAGAATATACGAGACTCTGTGGTATAATTGTTATTATTAAAAATAGCATATCTTCTTCTTCTTCTACTTCGCCTTCCTCCCAACTATTTGGGGTCGGCCACCCTTGTCCTACACCTCCACTTTACTCGGTCAATCACATCTCCTTTGCACACACCGACAGCCCTCATGTCAATCTCCAAAGTCTCCAACCATCTCTTTTTTGGTCTTCCTCTTCCTCTTTTCCCTTCAACGTCCATCTTCATAACCACTCTTACTGCATTCGTTTCCTCTCGCCTCATCACATGCCCAAACCATCTCAAACCATCTCTATGAAAAATAGCATATAATCAGGTATATAATAAATCTTAAATATATGTATAAAAAACTTTTAGGCAAATTTAAAGAAGTTACAGCCACCAGCATATTTTTTCCATTTGATAACCGCAATAAACACCGTCTTGTTTTAAAAATTACAACAAAAATTTAGTACCATATTTTATTGTCTAATTATTAGCAGTATTCTGCATACTAAACAATATTTTTGAGTGCTATATATGTAAGTCATTATTTTCTTACATTGAACAATTTCCATACTTAAAATCACAAAGAAAAATAGGAAATAATGAATTTGTGTAGCGTAAGAATAAAAATTTAAGAATTAGTATTTGGAAAAAAAATATTTTAAACTTGTACTTTTAAAAAAAATTATGAATCTGTTTTTAATCTTATGAATAATAAGTTTATCATATATTCGTTAATATATCGGTCCCTATAACCATCCTTACATACAAAATTTCTTCAAGTTTATTCTATTCGATGCTTTTGTTCTACAATCAGTACATTTTAATGCTTCTATTTCATTTTTTACCAAATTCTCTTATTTCAAACACTGTCTTTCTAACGGTCTTTTCGCAGAAAAATCTTCCTTTAGTACTTAGCGTATAAGTAAATTTTGACTACGCTACCCATACAGCAAATTTATGATTTTGATATTAACATGATATCAGGTTCATGTAAATATTAAGATATTTCACTTAGTGATATCATTATAACATTTTAGCAATAGCTTAAAATAATTATTCTACTCTTTTTATTATAATGATGTTATTTTGATATTTAAATCGAGATATTTTATAGTATTTATTTATATTATAACAAAAAGATATCACAAGTGTGATATTAGAAAAATATGTGTTTCTTTATATCTGTATGATATCGATTGTATATTAAAATTGAGATATTTGAAAGTATTTATTGATATTATAACTAAAAGATAACCGCTATATAACCGACTGTCCACTGGGTTTTCCCATAATATTGCTTATAAGCATGTCCAGCCAACTACAATTTTTTTTTCTTTATTAATTCTACTATATTAGTTTTTTGAAATTTCGTGTTTTCCACCTAAAGTGTCATTTACCGGTCCAAACAATTTTCATAATATTTTTTTCTTTTAAGCTAACAGTTTGCTTTCATAATTTTTTCTTAAATATCAAATCTCAGTTCCATACGTAATTGTAGGTCCTATTAATGCAATATATAATTGCGGTTTCAAATAAATTGACAATGAAGGTAAACCCAGTTATTTTTTCAGACCTTAATACAATTTACTTCCAGATGTAATTCTCGCAATTATTTCTATTTCTATTCCATTCTATTCGGACAATATTGATCCTAAGTATTTGAAATGTTTGGTTCTTTAGAAATTTCGGTTACTGACGTTTAAAGATGGGTATATTGTCGTAGTTTCTCGTCTCCATAGGACCATGAATTTCGTTTTGTTCTTATTTATTTGGAGTCCAATTCTCAATGCTGCTTTTTCCAGACAATAGACCAGAGATCTCAACCCGCCTTGTGATTCTTCAATAATTATCGAATCATCTGTATAAGCCAATTATCCTATACACGATAATCTGATACATTATATGTATAATTTTATGTATCATCGATATTATCATTTCGCGGGCTGCAGTACCTATTTTAAAAATATTAATTATATTATCAATTATATTTTATCAACCAGGTTAAAAATGTATTTATTTTATTATTAAATTTCAAACTAATGTAATTATATTTGTTAAATAAAACTTATAAAATTTCAAAAAAATCCCAACCCATATGTTGGCATTCAAAAATATTTTCATTAAAACATATTTGTGTTAACATTTTACTGATATTTTTGAAATCAAGGTACCATCTGGAAATATTGTGGTCAATTTAAACACATAAGTGAACTATGAATCAGATAGCAAAATGTTTTTGATTTCTTTCGAGGCACTTTAAAAGTCACTCCTTAATGTTTATCGTTGGCGAAGAATTAGTTTTAACACCATGCGACTGTCATAAGTAATTCGATTTGGTTCACTATAATAAAAATTCATTGGAATCAACACATTATGTGTACGGAATAAAATTATATTATTACATTGTTAATAAATTATTTCTGTACAACAACAATCGATTCGGTTTGTACGTTTTTATATTTTGTCTCGTACGTGTACACGATAAAATATTATTATGCCATTAATATTTTTGGGATAATGGTGCTGTTGTGTCAATATATATCGGTTTTTTGAATATTATAATAAAATAAAATAAGGCGTTTTATCCATGATAAAGATCCTTGTAACCCGTAATAAATGAAAAATTATCACTTAAATTATATTACGATGTGCATTGGACTTCTAGACTATGTTTTTATTGAATAAATATTCGGAACTTTGCTGACTATTGGCTGTTATTGCATTTGACCATATAAAAGAAGTAAAATAAAATGGTTAATGTTTAAAGCTTTTCGTATGGCAAAATCGGTGGTTTATTCTTTTTCTCGAGACGACAGCAAAACATGTACGAAATACAAAGTGAGCTTTAAATTTCCTACCCAAACCACGCGTTCCATGCGAAAATAAGAAATTGATCAACGACAACAGTTGCGTTTGAGTTTTTACGTCCCAGTTAACAACGTATGCAATTGATTAAATGTAATTGTATAAGTCGGTTAAAATACAAAATACGAAAACAAATCAATGGTTGTTTTCATTTTTCTCTTACATACATATTTATTTTATACAGAAAAATTTCATCAGATAACAAATATTATAAATTTATGGTACGCACTATTTTAGCTCACTTTATTATTGTAATATTTTATTTATAATCAGTCTTCGTACATATCGAACGAAATTAGAACTACGAGTAAACTGTTGCATGAAAATAAAATAAACAAAATGGTGAAAAAATATAACTTCGTATTGGTTTTCTTATTGTTTTATCAACTTTATTTCAATTTTTTTTTTTCTATCACACGAAATCGTTTCAAAATTATATGATTGCAAAGATAATAAGAAACATATTCTAGCACGGCTTTTTGTATATGAATTACAGTTGATTTGGATAAAAACCAAAATCCTAAATACAATCAAATGCTGTACAACAATATTTCGTTAAGTGATCCGTGCTAGGTCACTATACACTAAAATCATTGAAACTGCTATTGAGATCTACGCGCTCTTGTAGGTATACAATTCATTACATAGCAATAACCTTGTACGTGGACTGAACAAGTACTACAAATATAATAGTTATAATCATAATGATATAAAAAAAAAACCTGTGTAAGTGCGTATAACGTTTGAAGTGCCCTAGAAATATTATGAACGGCATATTTCATCGAATTACGTTTTACATAATATTTCGCAGGGATTATCCGTTACTGTTGATTCATGTTTTTTTATTTTAAAATAATTGTACACATGGTACACGGGGAATTGCCTCTTGGAATGGCTGTAGATATTTATAAATTTTTATTGTTTCGGTGTAGCTGATATGCTTTGTAAAAATACGTAATCGAGTAAATGCCTGAGAGGTTTCTAAAACATGCATTCAAACGCTGCATATGGTCGTGAAAACAAAAGCTACTGATCGGAAACACGTACAATTATATTATACTTACATCCTATTAAAATATTTGTTACGGAAATAATAAACCGTTTTTAGTGTTTTGTTCGTCGTTAGTAAAAAGCGTTGAAATTTTAAAACTTAATTCAATAATAATACGTCTATCGAGTCACAAACAACGGAACGAAACACATTATTATAATTTTATTTTTATAATTATTATTTTACCTTTAATACGGCTTTCGAGTGCATAGCTGCTTCATTGTGATTTCTGTACTACTATATATCATGGGAATATTGACTTAAACACCGAACAAACAAGAACGATTGTAACTGAAAGTCAGTCACATTAATAAATTGTACGGAAAAGGTTGTACTGACAATTAATCATTTTGTACTCATTGGATTTTTGCCGCCATACATTATTCCTTCTCGAAGGTAAAATAAAAAACCCAATAATAAATAAATCGATTGTAATTATTAAAATTATTATTAAACCATCGAAAATAATACATTCATGCAATCGCGTAGATGATTTAATAATGTAATCTAGATGCTCGATTGTTTTTGTAACTGTAATAATTATAAACTATCTACTAGAACTGCAGTCGATAAAGTTCGGTATCTCCTAAACATAACATGAATAATAATGTGAGTAAATACTAAAATGCAATTCTATCAAAGAAAAATGTTACGTAGGAAAAATAATATAAATAGTGATTTCCGTGCTTTCGCTTCCATGTTCGAAGGGACGCTATAAAATGCGAATATTTGTTTCACGTGAAAAAACAATATCTGAAGCGAATAAAAAAATAAAACGGCAATAGCGGTTTCCATAAAAACTCGAGGGGCCTAATCGTCCGGTAACAAAATAGAGATGAAAATAAATAATAATGATTACACATAAACGAAAGGTATAAGTGATACCGAGAAATCGATTCCTATCGCGATGGGTCGTCGTATCGTTTCACATTTATCGACCCGACGGATATGTATGAAATAACCTTTAAAATGTCCATATATATAAGTCTATATAAGTATATACTATGAATATGACGTATTACATCAATATATATTTGTATGACGTTGTGTCAATTCTTCGATACAAATATTTATACAATTATTTAGAAAAATAAAAAATAAAAAAATAAACATACACTTATTCTCACTAAAATTTTTGACAAAACTTTTATTACGTATCATATTACACATAAATAAATATTTGTAGGAATCGTGAGTGCAAATAAAACACTTAAGATGGATAGGTTTGTGTGTGAACGATAACAAATATTTAATAACTGTAGCTGTTTAAAAACAATTCATAACATTTTATTTTAAAAAAGTAAAAACAATCAGCACTCCATCGGTCATCGGTAGTCGTACGTATCTAGTTATTTTATGTTCCAGATTTTTACTATCACTGCTATCATGCTTCTTATTATACGAAGAAAACTCGCTGGAATTTAAAACCGTTGTTATTTTCCATTAATATTTCATTTTTACTTTTGCGTATAAAACTTTTATTTCTTTATTCAAAAAAATACAAATTTAATTTAATTCAAAATCTAAATGGCATCACGATAATTTGAAAGCAGTAATGGTGCAATTAAATTTTAACATTATATGATTATTCTGTGTCTGTAAAAATGTAGTGTTTATATTATTAATGTAGTTTTTGAATAACAATCGCCATAAGCTTTTCGAAAACAGTAATTCCGTTTCATTATTATTTATTGATTGATCACATAAAGTAACTAAGGTAAATTTATAATATAATCATAATTGAATTGGCTCCCGTTTAAGATAAAAGGTTGTATAATACATAGCTTAGTTAATTAAATAATTGAATCGTTGTTAATAATAATATACTGAAAATTATTTATAACAGATATAACTATCTTACAGTACTGTACTATGATGTTCTAAATTATATTTCCAACAGCTAGCGAAATGAAAATTAATCGTATACGCTCGTAGAACGTAATTGTTTGATTCTTTTAATAATAAACCCAAATACTTGAACATAAATATCATATTATTTTTTAGGTCACGTAAATAATTCAAAATACAATCAACACGTCAGTAAATAGAAAATAAACCAATGATATTTTTATATAGTTCCGTCGCTTCATTGATACTATTAAATAATTAAATATATTCATTACATTTATGAAACATGCTGTCAAGTCAATTACCTTATATAAGAATTTAGGAACTATTATTTAATTATATTATTGAAAACTAATTGCACTGTAACCAAAATAACATATTTTATCAACGCTTTTCATTATTTGCTATGTTTTATGCAAACAACGGAGATTTAGTCAAATAATACAAAATCTTTCCATCAAAATACGAGTATTAGTTTCATATAACAAATACAAATAATACATGTATTAACTCCGTTGAAACACTATACTAATCCGAAATACTATTATGATTATTTTATATATTTTTTTGTAATATTTACTCTAATAATCTATCTATCATTATTTTTTGTGTCAATATAAAAAAAAAAAAAAAAAAAAAAAAACATAAAATATGGTTCATGCTTTAATTTATTACTCAAATTTTCATACGAAATATAAACACAGTTTTTAACAATCAATAGTTTCTAATCCCTCAGGATTAACTTAACATGCAAATATGTGTTTTGTGTTTATGTAAGAATTAATTTAATTGTAAGTAAAAATCTTCTTGTCATTGCATTTTATATGACTCCTGGAAAGAAAAATATATATGTCCCCAGAATATGCTCATTACGTTAATATCCACTGACGAATGACAAAAGACACTGATGCTTAAGACAAGAATTAAACAAGGCAAGTTGTGAAACTATAAAATAAAACACATTTTAATCGAACGACATTATGTTTTCTTTTATATATTTATTCACAGTAAAAGGGCATTTTATATACTGTAATTAAAAAGAAAAAAACGTTAATCTGATCTGATCAACAATACATTAGTCTATCTTATCTCAAAACCTTAAGTTTGAACTAAAAAAAAAATAACCTTAAGAGAGGATTATAATGCTTGCATAAAGTCAACAAATAATAGAATATTTACAGAGTACAAAAATTAATAAAAAGTACCCAATGGCATAGCGTAGAACTTGGTAGCCTTAAGGCTTATAAAATATAAAGGACCTCTTTAACATAGAAATAAAATATTATCATATAAATATTAATTATTGCGTAGTAATTGTAGGAGCTAAAATAAAATATAAAAATATCTTCTTCTTCTACTTCGCCTTCCTCCCAACTATTTGGGGTCGGCCACCCTTGTCCTACACCTCCACTTTACTCGGTCAATCACATCTCCTCTGCACACACCGACAGCCCTCATGTCATTCTCCAAAGTCTCCAACCATCTCTTTTTTGGTCTTCCTCTTCCTCTTTTCCCTTCAACGTCCATCTTCATAACCACTCTTACTGCATTCGTTTCCTCTCGCCTCATCACATGCCCAAAATTTTGGGCAAAGTTTTGTTAAAATATAAAAATATATATAACATAAATTTATAAAAAATGAAATTGTAATACGTCGTTTAGTATATACTAAAAAATTAACAATTAAATTTTCGAGTATTCTTTAGAATAAACTTGTCAATAACTTCTTCCAATTTTAATTGCCACGCTTACTTATTTTTAATAGAAATAACTGACAAACTTCTTAGTCTTAGATATTCCTCTGCTATTCTCCTCGTTACATTATTTTTTATTATTTTTTTGTTTCGATAAAGGTCGCTCTGCTGCTGCTACTGTAGGGGTAACATAAAATATATAATAAAAGTAGTGCATATATCAGGATATGTTATTCAAAGAGGAAAATATTCAATTAATAACATTTCTGAATTTTCTTTTGTTGTTTTCGACTTGTTCAATATTATACCCTAAAAACATTATCATAAAGATAGTAACTGATGAGAAAAATCTGAAGAAATATCAAGGTAATTTTAAGATAGTCTTCAAAAGCTCATGAAAATAAACTGTATCCTTTATTTTTTTTTTATTATTATATTTTTGGTTTTAAATGTTGATATTGTGCTCCAATCCCTAGAAAATTTCGTAGCTTCTGAAAGAAATTTTGGAAAATTTCCTAATATCATATTTGATTCACAAGTTGATATTTGTAGTAGTCTTATATTTTTATAAAGATCAATGTCACTATGGTGTTTTAATTGCAACACACCATCCACTTCTTTTAGTATAGCGCTTAAATATACCAACGTCAATAAAAGGTTAAGACTTTCAAGAGTTTTTAAAATTTGCTTAGTTTCTAACATTTCGTTTTTATTTTTAGATTGTAGTATTATTTTTGTTACAGCTTTTAAAATACTTAGAAATTCATATGAAATTGAAAATATAATGATAGTGTAGTGACTACATAACTTGATATAATATACTTTTTTAAATGTTATTCCATCAACTGGTACAATTTCAGATAAGATTTTCCATCATATTCCACTTAACGCAAACTAAACATAATTTTTGGATAATGACAAAATAATTTTAAATTTAAATTAAGGTCATAGTGTCATTTAAAACCATGTTAAAATAATGGGCACACAGTTGAATACACTCTGCATTAGTAAAAATAGTTTTTATTTTTGTTTTAACGCTGTTATAAACTCCAGCCATAACAGCCGTCTTAGCCTTATCCACGTAATTTACTTATATCTCATTCATCATTTTTAATATTTTCAAAATTTGTTCGCAAATCCTGATGCTGAATATAAATATAATATTATTTTAATATAAAAAAAAAATTCTGACTTTTCTTTAATTTAATAATACTATTTTTTGTAATAATAATGATTCTGTGTACCCTCAATTATCTTGGAGGCCCCTAAGTCTGGGCCTTGATGGCTCCACCCTAGATACGTCACTAAAAGTACCTAAGAAAAATTATATAAATAAGAAATAATTTCAAGTATTTATAGAAACATCAACAAATGTTAACAGATGTTATATTACATTTTATTTTACATTTTATTTATTTTTATTATATTTTTCTTTGTTTACTTTTTAATTTTTTTTGGTTCATGACCCTATTATTATAAAAATTTGCACTTCTAATGTTTATTCCGGTTTTGAAATATTTATTTTTTTTATGATACACTTATTTTTTATGATTTTTAATGGGGTGAGTATTTTATTTCGTTCAAATTCACAAATAATCGATTAAAAAAAAAAAAAAAAAAAAATTAAAATAATTAGTTTTATGTAAAACACATTGATATATTCGTGAGAAGAATACAAATATTTTAAGTGATCGTCAATTAAAATGCTTATGTTTTTAAAATATAACATTAAATTTACAACAATGTTTTTAGTTCATAAGATTATGTTTTGGTTGAAGATCCTGATTTTTATAAAAAAAAATAATTTTGAAATGCTTTGTAAACGTTCATGTGTATTATATTTGATATTTTTTTTAATATTTAAAAATAAAAAATAATGTTAACATTTCCAAAATATTTATGTAGTAATCAAATTACAAATACATAATTGAAATCGGTTTCTATACATTCATATGTATAAATGATAAAAATGTCACGAGTGGAATTCAGTGTACACTCGTTATGATCGATTACATTGGGTACAAATATATATTTTATAAATTATTATAGTAAACAATTCACAACTAGGTACCTAATAATTAGTGCAATTTTTTTTTTAATTTTACCACTGTTTGAAAAACAATATAATTTAAATCCAACTATAGTACAATGTTAGTAATTTATGTGTGTCAGTAAACATTGTTTTGGTTGAAATTTAATTAAAAATATTCGAGAAAAAATGAAGGAATTAACTAGAAATGAGCTTTTTATGAAAACCTTTCACCGAAACAATTTCAAAAAGAGAATTTTTCAGTTTTGTGAAACTAAAAAGTTATTCTTTCCAAAGTGAGTCATAGCGAAACAATAATTAAAATATAAATTTAATTTCAAAGTAGTACATCAAACCTAACGACGTGGAATTTTTAGTACCGCTGACTGATTTTTTTTTTTTTTAATATTCAAAGAATGTACGGACATATTTTAATGCTCTTACGCTTAATGTATTTAATAAATATATACGTTGTCGGAAAGCTTTTAACGAAAAGTGAAAACGTATCCTTTCCTCGGTGTATATATTATATAATAATAATAATAATAATTCTCTTATTCGTGGTGTCGAAGGGAATACTATTTGTCAGGAGTACCTATGCACACACATATATACGTATATATATATATATATATATATATATATATATATATATATATAATAATATAAACTCACACTTAACCGTAATGCAGGCCTCGGTGTGCGTGCTTCCCAAAACGTGGATTACTTTGAAATTTTGCGATCCGTAACGTAATTTTACGTGAGGGTTTTTATATTAACTTGTATCATTATCATTATCATTATTATTATTTTTATTATTGTGATAATTATTTTTATTTTTATTTTTATTATTATTATTATAATTACTTTTTTTTTTTATTATTTTATTATTATTATTACTATTATTACATTGTAGTATATTATTATGTAATACTTACATTTGTTTATTTGTTTATATTTGGCGAGCACTTATGTGCAGAGCACGATTCGTCGGTGGCGACCCAAAAGCCAATATATATTTGTAACACAATAGAATGACGGAGGTGCCTTTATATATTTATATAAATATTTTCTCCCGTACGTGATGAAAAACCCTAACGAGTAGAGTAGTAGAGCACTGTGCAGTTTTCAATAGATATCAAAAAAAAAAAAAAAAAAAAAAATAAATAAATAAATAAATAATAATATTCCTATAAAGTTTGCGAAACACTTCGCATACGATCTCCTAATACGTATATAAACGACCGAACAAAGTTCGATGTCGGAAACTTTCAACCTGTACGCAACAGCAGCCGCAACTGGACTTTAACTGAATTAAAAGTTTAATTTTTTACTCCTTTCCCCTCCCCTATCATTGATATTTCGTGACACGTGTTTTTTCCATTTGAATATGCAAATGACATTTGAACTTGTACCCAGTCCTCTTTTTTCTCTTCTCACGAGACGAGATCTATAAGTGGGCTTATATCAATCGATTCTATTAGAGAGTATCGTAATGACTGAAAAAACAAAGCAGGAACAAATCGACATGTCCATTGTCAGCGGTCAATCTCCATTTAGCCAAGTATGTTTTTTTTTATACTGTAATTATAATAAGCCTTTAATTTTTTTTCACCCATTATCCATTAAAAAAAAAAAACTATTTTATGCTGCGACACTACTTTTACACTGAACAATTCGACATGAACCCAATCATCCTGATGCAATCGGATGAAAAACAATATATTTTAAGTACACACACTTGTGTTTTGCAAGACGGAATTGATTTAATGATTGATGTATGAGTATGTGTCTATATGGAATTACAAACTTATTATCAGTGTTAGGACTTATCTAGATAAATTATCCAGATAATTATTTTTTTATCTTTTATCTTATCTAGTGTAATGGTGATTTTGGGCGCCAGTTCTTTAGAACAAAATACATTTAAGTTGGATAACTTATAATTTTCTTTATTACGTTAAAATATTTATATAACAGATTTTTTTATGGATACAATATTATTTTTTTGTATTATCATTGATTTTGCAATGTAATTTAAATTTAATACGCGATTACTATGTAATTCGAATATAATATAAATGAAGTTAATAATATATGATACAATATGTTGTTCGATATTAAATATACAAAACAAATATACAATTACCGTGCAGATATTAAATAATATCCAGGCATAATATTTAATTCAAATATGACAAATATACAATTACCGTACAGATATTAATTAATATCCAGGCATAATATTTAATTCAAATATGACAAATATACAATTACCGTACAAATATTAATTAATATCCAGGCATAGATTCAATTCAAATATGACAAATATACAATTACCTTACAGATATTAACTAATATCCAGGCATAACACATTAATAGTTGGAATAACACGTTCACGTTCTGTTTGAAAGAAAAAAAACGAGTGACGTTCGCACGTCGTTCACAAACTATGAACATAATACCGAACACCGGGTGTGACCAGCTACGGCTCTTGGGGTTCAATCGTTTCCGACAACACGACAAATCGCAGAGGTTATTTCGAACCGATCACCGCGAAACCGATCGCGATAACGGAAGAATGATAACAGCTGTTCGTCATCATTGGTAGTTTTTATCGTTTTTGATGATGCGCGATCGCGCGAGCCCGACACAAACGCGTTTCACGCTCGCGCCCAGCAACTGCACACCGTAAATGCTTATTACGGACCACTGCCTGTCCCCTGGAAGTAGGTGCCATGATGGTCAAATCAGGCGACCTGGGAACGTCCGCACGCGCGCGCCTTCCATCATCCGTCTGAGACGGACTGACATCAAATCACGTTGAATCGATTCTCATCATGAAAAACCGATTCTCGGACAACGGCGTAATTTCGATGCGCGTTGACGTTTGCTGCGGTTTAGAGTTTAGCTGTCCCGAAGCCGGTACGTTATCGAAACATGAATACGTCTTTAGCAGAGTCGTTAACGTTTTGTGAATCGGAAAAATGAGACGAATACTTGAATAGGCAGCAACGTCCCTGTGGCAGGGCGAATGGGACCTTTGCTTAACTCTCAATTTAGAGTTACACAGGTCTAACGTTTCCATGAATAATATTCAAATGATAAATTGTTTCCAATATCAACAACGTTTACCAGCGAAAGAACTGTTAAAAGGAAAAAAAAAATAGGTTTTGTTATGAAAGTCTGGTACGTTTTTCAGTTCCATTAGTGAAGACAATTTTAAAAATTAGTTGTTTTTTTCCAATTGTTAGCCAATTCAAGAACTGACTTATTCTTTAAGTAAACGGTTTAAACAATTGATACATTGATCATAGGCGAATATCCATCGACAATGTTGAGGGGCTACAATTATTTACATAAATCTAAAAGTGTGTGCTTTACTTCCACACCCCCTTTTTAGAGTTCAATTATTTATCAATTATAAACATTATATTCAAATTTTATTTTATCTAAAAATATCTATTTTTTTTTTTTATTGATATTGCAAAATTGTATAATGTATGAAAGACAATTAACATATCAATAATTAGGTAATATGTTGATATTTTATTTTAAAACCAGCATTCTGTTGGATTTTGAGTATTAATTTTAAATATCTTCACTTTCAATACTTTTAGTCAGGTCTTTTTCAATTTGAACAATAGATAGATTAGTAAACCGATCTTGGAACATAGAAGTTCTCACCCATGTCTTAATTCTACGCATAGTTGAAAAACTACGCTCACACGTTGCAGAGCTAACTGCCAAAGTGAGTGCTACCTGTAGCAATTTGTATAAATTCGGTAATATTTCTCTGCTGATTGTAGTTTTCAAATATTAATACCAAAATTGGCGTTGCCTTTATTTAAGCAATTTTAAGCTATATTTATTTCAGATTTTAAATTTTGTTTATTGATACTCAATAAGTACTAAAATATGTATATAAATAAGAAATTATTTTTGCTATTATGTTACCCTATTTTAGAATATTGGTCTTACGTTAAGGCTTAAAAAGAAAATAATTAAGTATTCCCACTATCACGATTACCCGATAATTGTAAATACTTAATACCTAGTGTAGTGTGACCTGGACGCCGCTTCCGTTTAACATAATCGAATACAAGAATTTACAGAAACTGATTTATTGAGTATAAAAATAATGTTACAATACGAATACAAGTAAAATATATTAGTATACTAAAAGAGGTTCTGCTATGTCACATCCCAAGGCACGACTGCCGTTCCCCAGCCCAACAGTCCGGTGGGCCCCGTCGGCTATCCTTCAAAATGCCAAATCAACATATTTACGTAGCCGATGGTTCCCACTCAACACATACCATAAAATGTTATTATAATGTAAAAACTAATGTGCGCTGACACAACACTAGTATAGAATACAGAAATTCGCATATCGCATTAGGTATCCAATATCTATGCGATCGTCAATCGACCGATAACGGTTAAATTAATTTGTATTCGCGTTCGAACTATATTCCTAAGAATATCGACCAGTCGATTGCTGTTGTATAGGTATATAATATATATATATATATATATATATATATATATATAATATTATGAGGAAAATGTTCTCAATATTTAAAATGTACGATGTTTATTGAAAAAAACGTTTCTTTAAATTTGGCAAACATTTTTTTGGGGACTTAATGGTTATCAAGGGGAGGGGTAAGCCCCTCCCTAGATATCCACCAATGACACTGATGATTATTTTACTTTTTTATTTGATAATGAAAGTATTTCTGAAACGAATAAAGAAAATTTAACGAAGCTTTGTGTGAACATTATTTTAGGTGGGTGAGTGAGATTGTTTTTTTTAAAGACCCCGAAAAATATATGTGCTGTAGGCTCCGCGAATATTAGGACGACCCTGTGTACGGGTACTTACATACTAATCAAAAACCGTTATATTTTCGGACTCGTTTGCCGCCTCCCTCTAACCACGTGAACCCTAACTGTCCTATTTGGGAAATGACTGAAATAATGCCACTGTTCCCGGACTGGTTTGCACTCACGGATTGCGTCGAACAACGCGACATTTAGTACCACGTTTAAAATAGTCTGTAATACTACTGTTTTGTCGAATAAGAAGCCAAACGGTTGTTGAGACCGTTACTTCGTTCACAGTGGTCGCGACAACGATCGTTATCGATAAATAAACGAATCCGCGCGATGAAAATGGAACTCATAATCGACACCGTAATCGCTGTACCACACTTACTCTCCTACCACTCACCGTTATGTCGTTTGAGTCTTTAACGAATGACCAAAATCAGTAATAGCGGCGTGTAATTGCTGAACAAGATTTCAACCCGACCCATCGACCGAATTATCTGGAATGCCTTTATGCGGTACACGGTACGCGGTCATTTGAGGTTTAACTTTTAACACGTGCATTTGATTACGTGTGCATGTGCTGGCAATAGTGTTTAAAATCAATTGGACATCGGACAACAGATGCTCTTCTAAAAAAATGAATTAAGTCGTTAGCGAAAAATTAAAAAATAAATAAATACTTAACCCAATAAATATGTATAACAATATTTGATAAAGTTTAACCTCTAACAAACAGACTACACCACATGTACGTCGAGGCCGTGGTTGCAATTCCGTGCATCAGCATTGACTCACATCGTCCGGTTATCGTATTACACGTGATGACGACAAAACGCCGAGAAACCGTACGTTACTGCGAAGTAGTTACGGTTAATAATAGTTGGACATACTAATAATCGACAGACATTTTATTCGGGTCATATGGTTAATTCCGGCCATGGCGGATGTTACGTCACTCCAGACCGTCCTGGATGGCGTGAGTTAAAGATTTTTAATGGCTTTCACGGGTTCGCCTTAATTTAGCGGCAAAGCTTTAAATCTATAACAATGGTCTGTCGTGAAGTTTTAATTAACTTTGTAAAATAATATATACTTTGAAACGAACTTCCATCACATCTGATTACACGTTGTCGTGAAATCGCTTCCAGAAAGCACATGTTATAATAAAAATTATCACGCCGCGGCCGTCCGTCCGTCTGAGTTTACCCGGTAACCGCACTTACACGTTGTCGGAGTACAACAGCGATCCCTCGTTGGTTACGAGAAAATATTTTATTTTTTTATTTTTCCTTGTTTTATTCGTCCACGTATTCGCCCTTAAGAACGTAGTACTACAATTAAACCAAGAGTGTTGCATTATTAATTATCACGTCATTTTACTATAATTCAATTAATCAAACGTTTCGCTATGTAATAATTAATCTGTGAATCTACCACACGTCCGTTACTTGCAATAATATTTATCATGTCGAACTGTTTCGGGTATAATACGTTAAATGCTAAATTGATGTAAATGTAAACGAACATAAATTTTATTTCGACATAAAGATTAACGTAAAAATGTATTATTACAGACCAGATACTTTTGAATTTCAGCTAAATAATTACGCAGAGCAAATAAGAAAATATTTTACGAGAAATCACGATGTTCGTTTTATTTTTCAAACTCATTTGTTCTTTATGAATGGGATTAAGTCCATATCAACATTCAAAAATACCATTATCATATGCCTATAAAATCTAAAATAAAAACGTATTCTATAGTAGTCGCTTGATCAATTAACTAAGTAAATATATAAATATGAGTATATAATAATATGTCTAGAATGACATATAGTTAAAACAACCGTAGCGATTAATTTTAAACGTTAATGGAACGTAGTAACACCTAGATGTAGGTATAAAGTATAATTAATCAAGAGCTATGCACTAAACGTGAATACTTGTTACTTGATGTCGATCATTGTTATGTACATTGTTTATCGTTCTATATATTGACCAACAATATTTAACTTACTGTGAGCAGTGTATTTTTAATCATGTAAATAATAGTCACGTTTACCCTAATATGTATGTTTTTCATATACACCAATCATAATAATATTATGTATTTTTAAATTATATATAAAGCGCTTACCTTAATTGACAGTCTTATGGATTTCGATATACGATGAAATTTTGATGAAAACAGTGAGTTGTAATAATGCAAAACTTACACCTCTACCTGAACTGGCTTTATTTATTTAGACATACATTTTAATAAATGTAAATAATAGATAGTATATTAATTTGTTGGAAAAAAATAGATTATCGCTAGGTCAAAAAAATGATGTAAATAAATTATAAGTTAATAAAATAAATTAATAAATTATCATTGTAACTAAGATCAATCAAATCAGACGAAAAACTTCACATCACTATTTTATTATTAGACTAAGACTTCAAATTATATGGATTATTAATCTGTGTACATTCAAATATAGAGTTATACAATTTTGACTTATGCATATGATTTTTACAATGTTAAAGAGCATTATTAAGATTTTTTTTTATTAGGAAGTTTAAGATAGATGGACTGGATAGTTTTTTTGAATGTGAGAGGTGGATTTTTATTTTTGAATAACATTCATACCGAAGGGGTTGAAAAATAATGTCTGATTTTGGTTCTTGTTATGATGAATTTCTGTAGTCTCTTGAAATTATAAGTAAATTTACTGGTACTATTTTTGATAATTTTAAATTTGTTGGAGGGTGAAATGGAATCCCAATACCTTTTTTACCACATCGTGTATAATTTTTGAACGGTTAAAATTTTAAAATCATTAATTTGTAATTTTATTAATGTTAGTATTGGAATTTTTATGGTAGTGAAATTAGCTATTTCGTCAATTATTTCGTTATTGGTTATGTTAATATAAATTCAATATTTTTTTGGGTTGAACTTATTCACTTTGATCGTCTTAGGTTGTTTCATTTTTAGACTGTTTTGAAGTGGCAAATAACATTGAGTAAGTCAATTAGGATTATAATGTCACTTGAAATGTTCATGATTGATTTGGTTTTCTGCTTTGAATATACTAGTTTCTGAAGGAAGCTTGTGTTGTATCGTTATGTTGTTTTGAATGACTGCAAATCCTTCTTCTTGTATTGATTTAAATGCATCAGTATAAATTGTTTTGAAATCAGAAAATTTATTTTGAATAAATTCTAGAAAAGTTGAGATGATCTTTTTTAGATTGGTTTCTTGTGTATCTTAATAAATCAGTATTTGTTTTGATTTTCCAAATTTAAGAAGGATATTTCTGGAATATTATTTTATTTTTGACAGATGTATCGATATTAAGTTATCATTTATATAAAATATTCCTTATAATTATGGCAGTGGGTCACGTCACTTATTATAACAGTTTTATATACTTTTAAATTTTATTTAAACAAACATCTTGTAAAAGTCTTTTAATATAAAAATATTATTAAAGACTGTTTGAAAGTAGATTCTACACATATTCATATAGTTTGTATTTTTACGAACATGTTATTAGCCCCACCCGAAAAAAAAAACTAAAAAAAATTATAGAACTAAATAATATCCAACTAGCATGCATTTGCATGACCTATCTCGAAATGTCCACTATACTTTTTCCCTTCCAAAATCGAAAATTCAGGGGGTTGATAACACATCTCGTCAGCCATTCACCGTAGTCAGAATTATTATATTATATTAATACACATTATATTAATTATATAAAATTCAGACATAAAAATAAAATAAATTATTATCATATGTTTATAGTCCACAAAAAAATAAAATAAAAAGTTAACCTTATATTATAATATACAAAATTAAATGTACGATTTTGTCTGGTTTCACGATTTTTGTCGAATTATGTCAATGTTAGTTATTCAAAAAAAGTTGTTCATAAAATTATTATTATAATCTATGCTAAAATATTTCCTCTGAGCAATGCATACATGTGATTTGTATGAACAACATTGTAAATAATTTTAAGAGATTTTATCAGTTCAAAATAGTTTAATCGATATCTTATAAAAAAAAGGCTAAAAACCCAAACTTGACTTATTGAAGTTATCTATAAATTAGAGCTACCATATTTTATTTGGAAAAAATTCGGACAATGTTTTTTTCTCATTGACATAATTTGTATTTTTTTTTTTTTGTCATATAATTATTACAATACATTGTAATATAACCAATGTTGTTAGTGATGTTATGCCATTCTTCACTTTGTTCTTTAATATAATTTTCGAACGTTTCAAATTGTTCAAAAAAATTGTTTTCATTACAAAATAAATTACTCGGTTTCGTTAGTCAATTATTCAACTTTTTATTTTCTCATAATAATATTAGAATACTTTTTAAACTTAGAGTTTAATAAAATACAAACATAAGTTGTAGCTGAATTTTCATTTTGGGAAAATTAACTGTCTCTAAACACGTTATCAGGACTCTGGAAAACCATACTAAAAATCGATACTATTTCGACCAAAAGTACGGATGTATGTCAATCCAATTATAAATAGCTTTCATTTTTAAAAATTAAAAAAAAATATATATATATATCTATATAAAACGATGTTATAACCACTTTGTGAAAATTCCAAGTAACTACGAATACCATTTTATGAAAATAAAAATTTAAGTTTCTCAAAAATCTATATGCTGTAAATGTTGTTGCTTTTTTGTAATTTTATGTTAATTTTTTACATTTAAAATAAGAAAGCTGCTGAGAACTGCAACCACCTAAAAGTACCAACTAGATCCAATTACCTACCAAAAACTACTTTATAACTTTATATTGCTCAGAGCAATCCTTCAAGTCGAAATCGTGTACACAAAAATACAAAAATCATACACATCATGTTAAAACCGATACATTTTTCGTTACACCAAGAATTTATAAAGAGTAATTAAAAATGTATTATTCATAACAACACCACTGTTTGAAATGTTGAAAGACAAAAAAAAATACACATTGGTTGTGTAAAACGAATTGATTACAACAAAAACGAAAAAAAGAAAAACAAAAATATTAGTATGTACTCATTAAAAGTAGTTATTCACACATACACACACACACACACACACACACACACACACACACACACACACACACACACACACACACACGCACATACACACCACTAAGCAGACTTTCCAGTCACCATCACCGTTAAGGCCACAGGGCTGATGACGTCCAAAAATTACCATCGACAAATAAAATTGATTTTTTTAAAATAATTAAAAAACAGTTATTTTAGAACCACAAGAATTAAATTAAAAATTAAGGAGTGGAGCAATTACCTTAATCGCATTTTTCACGTCGTCTCTGATTCAATAGATATATGGGTACACAAATTTCTGGTCATAAATTATAAATAAATTATTGAATTGGAAATTAAATAACTGAATAAGCCAATATATGCCAAAGTGTGTAAACCGCGGAACTTAAGGGTTCCATTGGAAAATCGCAATGGTTGAGCAAGGTGAATATTGAATTTATTCATTTTAATGAAATTTATCATGAACTATTTCTAAAACATTACTTGAAGTACTTATTGGTATTATAATAAATAATTGAAATATTGAGATTAATTGAACTTTTTTCTAAGAGTTCAGTGATCGTAAAGATTTGAGAACCACCTGTATAAGCATTTAAAAAATAAAAATAAATATTTAACATAAATACAATTGTTTTAAAATGTATTAGCATTGATTTATGTATTTATAATTATTTTAGGATTATGAGCAAAACAATAAATGAATTTGTTTTTCCATGATGTGTTTTTTTTATGTACGTCTGTGTACACGATTTTAACCAGAAAGATTGCTCTAAACTATATCAAAAAGCATTTTTATTTTGTTAGGTGATTGAATATAGTTGATTATTTATTCTTAATTGGAATGCAAAATATTGATAAATATTCAGCAATATTTATGACCTGTCAGGTTTCAATAAACTTAAATTTTTACGACAAAATGTCTTGAAAATTTTTTACAAGGTTCTTCATACATATCAAAAATTGGTCAAAGAAAAAATTTGAGCATAATTTAAAATAATATTTTTATTAATTTTTGAATAAATAAATAATGACAAAATTCGAAAGAAGTCAGGGAACCAAACAATATTAAACATTTAATTTTTTATATTGTTATATAAGGTAAACTTTTTATTTATTTTTAATAACTACAAAGATAAAAGTATTATATATTTTATTTTTAAGTCATAATTGAATAAAATAGTGTATTAATTAGAAGCATCACTTCTTATATATATTTTTACTAAGGTGGGGTCTGGCAACACGATTGATGTATTTTTGAATTGATTCCTCAGATTATTGTTGTGAAAAATAATGTGATCATAAGTTATGATTTTATCTTGGGTACATTTTCGATGAGTTTACGTCATTTAATTGTATACAATTGGTTGAAGTATATTTTCATTACGAAAAGTGAATATTGGTTTAAAAACAACATTATATAGGTACAAATGGACAGTAATCATTATTATACTTTTTGCGATAATAAGTTGAATAACAGTATGAAAAAATTTACAGCCAACATTTTCACTTTGTGCAATCCATTTAGAGACACATTCAAGAATGTAGTCTTTCAAAATAATACAAAGAAGATCCCACTTTCGGTTTTGAAATAAAAAAATGATTCGCTTTAGCCATATGTTCTGGTTGATTCTGTTGAAAGATAATTTAAATATTTAGTTTACAATTCTTTTTATCGAGAACTGGAATCTGATTTATCACTATTACTTGACTATTTTTAAGAAACACGGGATGGTAAAATGGATAGAAAAGAGAGGAGAAAAAGAAAATGTCGATTACAATTTGGAATTGCTATGCTAATTAATAAAACCTTCCAAAAACCAATAATTTCGTAGAAGGATGGAATAATAGTTTTTCATTTTTATTAACCGCTATTCACCCTATTATTCGAAAATTTGTAAGAACTCTATAAAAAGAAAAAGCGCTAAACCGTTTGAAAACTATCTAATATTGTATCGAAGCGGAAATCTCTAGAAAACGGAGAAAATATAATGATACTGCTGAGAGGACAAATACAAGATGTAAAACATTTATTAATAGAACATTTGATGATTATATATCAGGGGCAGTACATGATTTATAATACTTTTCACACATATTATCAGATATTTTTTAAGAAAAAGTACGATAAAATATTACTTTTATATAGTATACATATTATATTGAAAATAACTAATTTTCTAAACAACCAAATTTATTCTACCTATTGACTATACTCCTTTTTTGACTATTAACTAATTAACTAATTAATAACTATTAAAAAAAATTACAAACACAATCGAGAGAAAATAATAAGCCAATAAATTGTATGTAAAAAATAAAATAACTTTGTAACAGACTGGCTCTGGAACTTATGCTTAAAACCTGATTCACTATGTTTCTCTATAATTAAAAAAAAAAAAAAAGAAAAAAGAAGATTGGACACATAGTTTCAGACCCCAAAACAATTTCGGCTCTTAAAAATATGATTTTCGAAAACTTCTTCTTAGTGCATCAATACATAGTAATAAGTATATTTTCTTAACAATTGTTATGAATCGTTACAATAGTGTTCAATAATTTTGACTGTACGTTGATTGATCAGTCAGCTAGGACACCTTATATTACATATAAGTCGATTACACAATTTGTTTGGTTGAGTGGTTATTAAAGTATCATATTTTTTTTAATTTTATAGACGTATGACAATGACGATACTTTGGAGCGAAATGAGAGGGGATAAATGACGCGAAAGAAGAGAAAATTCCTCTAATAAACAACAAATGCGTTTGTAAAAGCAAATATTAAAAGCACATCCATAACTAATCATAAAGGTTTCTTATTCGCTTTACGAAATTTACTAGGTACCTAAAACATTTTTGGTTTACAATAATATTTTATTTGTTTATTGAATAAAAATAATTATTTAATTAGATTTAAATTAATATAGCATTTAAGGAATACACACGAACAATTAGGTAGGATAAATATTTGTACAAGTCATATAAGTTGGGTGGCATTGTAATAATAAATTATGTACATAATTTACTTTTTAACTTAGATCAGGGTCATATATTTTATTCTAACATTAAGACATAACTATTATTTTTTTTTTTTCATGTAGGATCAATCAATTCAAGTCTACAATATAAAGATTACATTTAATTTTCTACTTATGTAACGAACATTTACATGAATTATTGTATTAACATTTCTTTATTAAAAAGTATTATATTTACTTAAATCATCAGACTTGCATTTATTACATTTTTGTTTGATCTGTGCTTTATTTTATTTGATTATATGTTTGATATAGGTATTTCTGTCCATAGCCTTCGTGACCTGATTTGACTTAAAAATTTAATTCCTTGAAAGTTGAAATGCATGCTAATGGTCCGTGTAATATTAATATGAATACTTTTCCTCTAGTAAATTACCTTTTGTCATGTATTTTTTATACAATAATAATTAACATATGTATATATATATATATATTTATAGTTCGTACAAGAAAAAATGTACAATTAAAATGTACACAGAAACATATATCATGGCCATATGAAGCAGACTTCCATAATAATATTTTATTAAATTTACTTAAACTGAGTACCTTTGTGGACATTATTATGTTATTAATACAATGTACATAATTCTAACAGAATATTTGTAAAGAAAAAAAAAAAATGAAGAATTATTGTACTATTGTTGATTCTTAGTGTATACACGACTTGGTATACTTTCATTTTATAGAGTACATGTATGTTATAACAATAGTATGCTATAAATTTCGTTTTCGTTTTTTCAGAATAACAATTCTCGTAGGACCTAAGGTACGACAAAAAATCTGCTCAATTATGGAATCACACCTAGAATATGAAATTTTTAAAGTAATATAAAGTAAAACTATGAAAACTTTCAATGATGATATAAATTTTTTATACTTTTTGAAAAATGAACAATTTATATAGATACGGCTTACGTGTATTAATATATTATAGGATAATATTTTGCATTTTACTTTATTTGACAATTCTATAAATGAACATATAAATACGACTGTTTTATAGTAATCTTTTGTTTTTTAATTCATTAATTTTAAATTTTGAGAGAAACGCAGTGTGTGTTGATTTTAACATAATGTATGTTCTATGATATGTTATGATACATAAAATGGTTTCGACAAGATCGAATTTTCATTTCCATCGTAACTTTTAAAAAATAATTATATTATATTTGAAATTTTCACTTTAACGCTTATATCATCGTTTGGTATAGATAGAAAAATATTAATAATGTATACTTTTGGACTATTTATAAATTATTTAAAAATTATTATGTTTTCTTAGTTCTTTTCAAATACGTTGAGAAAAAGTTTTAAAAATGTATTACAAAGGTTATCATACATATTTATAACTATTTATAGAGAAAATGTGCTTAGAATTTTGATATTCCCGAAGCAATGTGAAAGCAGTTTCCGTGGTGACGTCGATTCAAAAAGAAAAAGAACCGGATGGGCCTCGCTCTGCTGTACAGTTAGGGGTGGAGTGCACCTCGCTTATAGGATAGGTCATTATTATAATGGATTTGTTAAATTTGAATGCAATGATAGATATCATTGTATACGAAGAATGATTCTGAACGGAGTTCATATGTTTGTCTAGGATATAATACATTGTTATTTATAAACATTGTAAAAAGTATATTTTATTTTGAAACGATAAATATATTTTTCAATTAGGATGGGTTGGCAGTTGCACACAGCGATATAGTTTGTCAGTCTAGAACATTCTACATTATATTATATTTTACATGTAATTTTATGTCAATATTCACTGTTCAAACGCTTATAAAAAATAATTGTGCCTATGGATTTTAATAATTTTTGAATGACAATAAGAACTACTTCTGTGGAATCTTCTATTAAATTTTCAAGTATTTTGTACGAGCCAAATTTTTTTTATCATCGATTATAAAAAAAAAAATGTAAAAAAATCGAATATTTTAAATGCATATAAGTAGCTCAAAAATCAATATAATTTTTGAAAAAAATATGACATAAAGAAAATACCAATCTCAACAGTTGGTAGAAATTTCAAAAATCTGCGACTTATACTTTTTGAATTATAACAAATATTTAAAATCGTTTGAGAATAAATCGCTATTTTATGTAATTTCGTAAATATTTAAATTTCAAAACAGTCATAAAATTTTTTCCTCTAATTCCGGTAGAAATTTTTTTAAAGATTTTTGAAGAGTAGCTTATAGATAACCTAGTGTTAAAATTTTGAACCTTAAGTATGAACAAAAAAAATTTTATGAATTTTTATCTACAAAATAACTTGCAAATTATCGTGAATTTTATTTATTTCGTATAAATTGGAACTTTGAGCACTTATAAAAAAAAAATTGTGACTTACGATTTTAGATTTTTTTTATCAGTTAAGGAATAACTTATAAGAAATCTTGTATTAAATTTTCAAGATTTTCAAGGCAGCCAAAAAAATTTTATCGTTATTTAAAAAAAAAATACTTAAAAAAATTGAAAATTTCAATTGTCTATAAATAGCTCAATAAAAGTACTTTGAAAATTTAATGGTGTATAGAGAACGCTAATCTTAACCATTTTGTGAAAATTTCAAGTATTTACATCGATTAGTTTTTGAGTTATAGCAAAATAAAAAATTTGATTATGTCGAAAACTGGTTTTGCGTAAAAACTCCCGTTTTTTCTAAAATTTTTTAGGGTTTTTCCCGTCGCATTTAAAAAATATTGGAAATTTTTTACTTTTGACCCCCCAAAGTACCAAATAGATTCACTTTCCTTTCAGAAAAGTTGCTCATAAGGCAATCGAAGCATTTTTACTGCCCCAAAACGTGTCGACAGACACAAAAAAAAAAAAAAAAAAAAAAAAAAAAAACACACATCATTGTAAAATCAATACATTCTTCACTCCGTTCAGAATCTAAAAAACACACATAATTGTAAAATCAATACATTCTTCACTCCGTTCAGAATCTAAAAAAAAAAGATAAAATATTATAGATATTAAATTAGAAAAAACGATAAAAATCTCAAATAAAAATTACGGTTTTATAATTAAAAATTAATAAAAACTTCAATTGTCGTGCTTAAAGATTAAAAATTGTTTCCAAATTTTTCGTGAGGTTTATTTATAAAAAAGTCATCAAAATTTTGCGAAAAAATTTTACAAAATATCATTTTAACGAAATCATATGTTTCAATAGATTTTCAAGTAAAAATATTGACTATATAGTTATTATCCTATAAATATCATCTATAGTGACTCTTGAAATGAATTAAATACTTTTTTTTTTTTATTTTCCTTTTATTTAGAAATATTATAGTAATACAATTAATATAGTAAAATATTTACATTGTTTTTAGATTCTGAACGGAGTTGATGGAATCTATTGGTTTTACAATGATGTATGTTTTATTTTATTTTTTTATTTTTGACGACATCTTTTTTGGCAGTAAAAATGCTTTGATTTGCTTAAACAGCTACTTTTCTGAAAGGAAAGTGAATGTAGATGATACTCTGGCAAGTCAAAAATCCAACTTTTTCAATACTGTTTAAAAAAATCGAAAAAAACGATAAAAAAATTACGAAAAACCGGGAAATTTTACACAAAATCACGTTTTTACAAATTACATTTTTTTAAAATGCTCTAACTCAAAAACCAAAAAACGCAACAACATGAAATATTCACCAAATCTTTATATTAACGTTCTCTATACATGGTTATTTTTTCAAAGTATTTTGACATATTTTGACTTATTTATAGACAATTTAAATTTTCGATTTTTGTAAAATTTTTGTTTTTAAACATCTATAAAATTTCATTGGTTGACCGAAAACTCTTGAAAATTTAAAACAAGGTTTATAATAAGTTAAACTTATCGTAACTAAAAAATGTCGACGATTTTTTTATAAGCCCTTAATGCTCAAATTTGTATAAAATGAGTAAAAATCACGATAATTTGCAAGTTATTTTGTAGATGAAAATTCATAAAATTTTTTCTGTTCATACTTAAGGTTCAAAATTTTAACACTAGGTTATCTATAAGCTACTCTTCAAAAATTTTTACCGGTCTTAGAGGAAAACATTTTATGACTGTTTGAAATTAAAATTTTTACGAAATTGCATACTATTGCATTATATTTCAATTTTTTTTTTTTATAAATCACGGCTATAGAAACTATATCTATATCTTTAGCCGTGTTATCCATACACCTATGGTGTATATACATATACATTGTATATATCTGTGTTGTTAACAGTATCAAAAATCAAACATAATTTAAAATTTTTTATATATACTATATGTTAATATGAGGTATTATTATAATAACTACAAGCATTATTTTTAAATAATTTAAGTAGGTCGCTTTATGCAACTGCCAACTCATCCTAATTGAAAAATATATTTTTCGTTTCAAAATAAAATATACTTTTTACAATATTTATAAATAACAATGTATTATATCCTAGACAAACATATTAACTCCGTTCAGAATCATTATTCGTATACAATGATATCTATCATTGCATTTAAATTTAACAAATCCATTGTAATAATGACCTATCCTATAAACGAGGTGCACTCCACCCCCAACTGTACAGCAGAGTGAGGCCCATCCGGTTCTTTTTTAATATAATTTAATATAATTGGCGTTAATCATTATAAATAAAAAATAATGAGATTAGGAAACCAGCAGTAAGGATGAAGTTGATGATGGACTGGAGAATAGGGGTTGACCGAGAGTTGAGGAGAAGGTTGGATTCCGGTGAATTAAATACTTATATCAACATTTTAAAGACAGTTCATGGTTTTAAAATATTTAAACAAAATTGTTCATGTTTATTTAAACACTTAAAATTGTTGATTTTCCCCAATTAATATAAACTGATGACACTAGACAGTTTTCACCCAGCACCATTTTTTTCAAGAGTAATATTCCGTTGGTTTCAAGTTTAAAATACTATTACAACTATGAAATTCACCCATCTCTGCATCCCACCCGAGCATCGAATCTATCATCCAATCCAATAGTAGTTTTGAGCATTTTTATTTATTTTTGTTGAGATCGTTTTTTGTTTGCGATAATATCGCGATGCGTAGCGCATCAAAAATGCTTAGCGAAACAAGCTAAATGAAACGGTAATGTGATAGGTGTATCCGACGCTCGTTATTATTTAAATTACACTAATCCGTCCACCTGGCATTGGCACTGTGAACCGCACGAAACGCCACACGGTTGGGCGGAATGTTATAAAAGAATTATGATTACAAAACTTGTTGTGTATTTTTTGCACGAGCAGCGTCGACCGGCTGTAACGAGAAAATGATGTGCCGCCGGCTAACGACCGTTGTTTATAATAAGTAGCGTGTACGCGGTCGCGGCAGTCGATAACGTTGTGATATTACGCGCGGTGGCAGACGTGGGAAAATTTTCCGTTCCGATGCTCGGAGACGCGGTTACGGTGCTCGTAAAGTACACGGAGACTAAATTCTTAAAAATTCGAAAATTTTCTTTCCGAAATCCTTGTACGCACTAGACCCAAAGTGCGACCTTTACGTGCATCGTGGAATAACGTTTCAGTCATACGTTCGCGTGCGGTCCTGTGCGACTGTCCTGCTCGTGCACAGATCACGAGCACACCGGTCTCTAACCTTTTGGCTCGTTCCCTCCGCGGAATCGACAATCGACAACGGAATCGAAAACCGCACACGCGTTCGTGTACCGATCGGTGTCTTTGTCGCACGGCCGGAACGATGATGAAAAAATGGCGGGTGGTGTTAGAGAGGAGGTGGAACGCAGTGCAGTGTATTGGCGTATGTAAAACGTATCGAATATTGTATTTATGTAGTCCCGTTATCGTCGAACTCCATATTACACGCGTGATCGGTACGAGACGTACAAACGTAATGTTACCGCGCGAATCGTGTTCGATCGCATGATTATTGTTACGTTTTGTCCGTGAAAACTTCGGTCCATATTATACGACCGAGCAAACGCCCACGATTAATACGTGTTCTTAGAATGTTATTGCACCGTGTGTATCGTATTATTCTCTTATTCTTTGAAACCGTGTAAGAGATAATGCATATGAGTTATATTTATACACACAATGAACTATCGCAATAATAAAACACTGATCAGTGCAGGGTTTAATTATATTTAAACTCGTGTGCGCCGTACACGCTACGGGCCAAACAAAAGTTTAGCATAATCGGATACATTAATTAATGTAAAAGCTCAACGTAGATATATACATTCACTGGCGTCTGGCTTTATCTTCGACATAACATGTTCGTATACATTCAAAACGAAAGTTTGACGGTAAAACACACTATTGCAATAGATTTTTATTATGATTTAGTATAACGACGGTCACGTAAATGACTTTTGCGCATGTGATCAATTAAGTGATAACTTGATCAATGTTTAAAAATGGTAAAACTGTTCTTCTTTCTTCGACTGTACAGCAAACCAAATGTACACACACGATTTGCTATTGAAATTAAATCCGTTTGTTTTTAAAACCAAACCTTGGCGATATTTTTTAAAATTATTTTCTTTTATATTTAATACACTGTTAATAACTAAAACGTCCGAGTTAGTGTTTACATTTTTATTTTAAATTATCGTTAATGTCAATTAGTACACGGGAATAGAATATGACACTGATAAAAATTAAACATCATAGAACTAGTTCATTATATTATTACTTATAATTAGTTTAAAATTGTTTAATCTCCTTTGTAGACGATTTTTGATAATGATTTTTCTGACAGCGCTTACGAATTTGTTGTAAGTTTGGAATCTTACCCACCAGTTATCATCGAGATTCGGATCAAAGTCGTATTCACTCACGTCCTATATAAAAATAAGAAGCTTCAAGAAAATTGGTATTGAAAATATCAACGTGCATTTGCACTGAATTTCCCAGAACCACCACCAGAATATCTGATAAAAGTGCGTATGTAATTTCAAGATTTTATTCTATTATATTGTGTGTAGATGAGTGAGAACTGTTTTTTTTTACCCTTTCCTAAAGTGAATGTAATCTATTTCCTTCTGTGAGAAATCTTATTAAGGTATAACTTGGCTATAGGTTACAGTTTGTATCCATAGTTTGGTCATTTATCTTTATCTTGATAAAGTTAATAAAAAATAACCATTAAAAACTCAATATAGTTACGATATGATTCATCCGAATGCTTCTCTCACGATGTCCCGTTGACTTTCTGAAACTGTCATCGTACAACACGTTTTGATAAGAGTAAAGTTTTTCCTATATCGAATAATTTATTTTAAACGTAAACCGTAAGTGTATTCGTTCAGTTGAATAAAAATGGTACTTTGTAAGTTGCCCATGCAGCTTCACGCTTAAGAATTTCGTCGGTGACCGTGGTATTTGGTTCTTGTCTAAATTATATAATTTAATATAATTTCTTAACAGTATACCATAATAAAATAATATTGTAAAATATAAATGTAACTTTCTTATGTTTATTGCCAAAAAGTTTTGCTTTCGACAAAAATGTCTTAGAGTGTTGTGCATAAGCTTCTCGGTACACCTCGTCCGGTTCACCTAGTGCGTCTGGACAATATTACATGAATTAAAAACTAAATAAAAGTCGGATTTTTTATTGCGCGTTTTCGTAATAATTGAAGTAATATACGAACTAATTACTTATGACAAAAATGAACAAAAAGTGTAGTATGATCAACGTTTAAAATATACGGTTGTGTACTGTTTAGTATACTTGATAATGACTTTAACATAAGAATTCTTACACCGTAGTATGAGCAAATATTGCCTTGGTAGAGTAACTAGAGATTAACCATACCTTTTTAAACACATTCTTTCGTGTACCGTTTCCACGTTCATAATACTGATAACTATTATTCTATGTATTTAAATCATGCGTTCATAAATGTATAACGAATACTACACATTTTTAAATAATGACTACTCATACGGTTGATTAGATTTTTGTTATTCCTTACTGTTCCATGAATATGAATCCACAGGAGTCATGCATGTCTTATTCACTATCGTTTTTCTAAGTTTAAGTCTGTTAGAAACCATATTATTATCCTTTTCTGTTTGAATATTACGTCTATGTGCAATATGATGACGAGATAAATCGATTTTTGTCGGTTCACGTTTTTCCGTTTTTATATTTTGTATACTAAAACAGCATATTAGATTAAAAAATATTAAAGGAATAAATTTAAAATTCGTATACAATAATACTGTCTTATTGCATTTTCAAAAGGAAATATTTTCTACTAAAACGTCTTAAATTGTATTTAATATTTGCTATGCATGTATTATTGGTAACTTTTGTGAACTAAAATTAATAACAACCATGATTTAAGCTCATCGTACTTTGATACACATACTTCTTCTAAAACGATGCATTTCATTTGTTTTCAGTAAATAATTGTACGTTTTATTTTTCCGAAATCATATGTATTATATAATTAAAATTTTATTTTCAAACCTTAATTATAATTTATTGTATTATTTTAAAAAGGAACAGAGGAAAAAACATACGTCCTGTTTTTAGGTTTTGTCACTGCCGTAACCGTTATAACTTGTGGTTCTTGATTAGGTCCCGAACGATACAATATTAAATCTGTACATAGTGTGATATATGAGTGAGGCGTATAATGTATACTGACGTATACCGAAGAATCACAAGGCACTTTACCTGAAAGTATCAATTTTGGTTAAACAATTTCTAGTACGAATTACGACTACGAAAAATACCAAAGGTTGGATTCACGTTCAAGTTTTGTGACTCGTTTTGAATAAATATACGAAACTGATAAGGATTTGATTCGGGAGCCAGACTCAACTTCTTTGTAATGCTATGAAATAACATTTTGCAGATTATACGAGAAATTTCCATTTGCCACTAACCTCATTCCTATGTCTACATTTCCAAAATTAATGATTCTAGGCAAACTGGAATGCGTTCTCGGCATAGCCTTTAATTCTATAGCCAAGTTTCCTTGACCAGTTGGATTTTTCAAGTTCAAATAACTTTTGAATTTCTGGTTTAAATTTGACATAAAAGTAAACTGCAAATCCAACGATTCACCAGGGGGAATAGTAACCTATTGGACCAATAATTGTTAATAATAATAAAAATACAATAAAATCAATACTATAGTTAAAAACCATTTAATTATATAAATGTGTACAACAGAAAATACATGTGATTTAACATAATTGTATCTACAAGATAAAATATAATGAAATAGTATTTAATTTTAAATTTAAACTAAATATATATATTCATTGAACACTTATGTATATGTATCTTTCCATAATATGCTTGAAAAAAACCTAAAAGAGCAATAAAATATAGATTATTTTCTCCTTCAATAAAATCACGAGAAGAAAAAACAGTTGTCAAATGTTCGTTTGATATAATAAATATAGTGATATTACTATGCAGAAGAAGATATGTACAAGAGTATAAAAAAATGAGTTCGTCTTATGTAATTATAAACTATCGTCAATCAGTCAACCACTATAGTTTTAAATTTTATAGATTTTAAATAACTTGAAAATATGTAAAAGAAGTATATTAAATACTAAATTATTGATTATGCTGATTGTAGATATTTTAATGTTTTTTTGTATATATATATATATATATATATATATATAGGTACTCAATGTAAAGTAGTACTATTGATTGACTTTATAAATGTCTAGTATTGACGTATATAATACTACTTATAATTTTTATTACTAAAAAAATAGTTTTCGTTGTGGTGTAAATAATCAATGATATAATATACGATGGTACCAATAAAAAATAAGAGTGACTATTTGAAATAAATAAAATGCGTCTAGGAATCACTTTTTTCTAATTAATTTTTGCACATTTAATGTGTAATATTAAATCCCTATCGTATTATATTCCATGCGTTTATAATAGAAATAAAATGAGCACAAACAAAACGGTTTGATCGTAGCAATAGGTATTTGCCGTTAGGTTAGGTTATTGTGAAAACGGAACGAATCTATCAATGGTCAAAAAATAAATAAAAAATAAAAAATGAAAAGAGTGAATTTATTATAAGCTCCATACTGACATAATGCTCTGTATAACAACCGTGTGGATATACTACTCACAGTGGTTAGGTTTGGAAATTTAAATATTTTACTATCTGGCGGTTGTATCCGAATGATTTGTGGCAAAACCGTCACGTTTAATAATTGTATTTTATCGGTGTACGTATGCCCTGGCTCGAAATATATTATTCGTGTTTTAGGATTGACACATATCGAACCATTCGTAAGGCTGTTCTAAATTAAACAAAAAATATACGTAAATGTTATATTATAATGCGTTCTGTATATGAAAAACATTATCCTCGCGTATCACCCACTTGTTCGCTATTGATGATCACATTATCTTCACTACTTACGTCATAATTATTATCGTTCATTGTTTCACTTGAATCGAAAAACTTTTTGAAAAACTTTAATATAATAGTATCTACAATCTATTTCACTGTATTTCTATGGAAATTTACAAACAATTCTCTTCTCAACTATGTGATTTATTTGAGTTTCTTATCAAAACAAACAAAATAAAATTTAGTTATGATGTCAATATAATTTAAATAGTTTTGATAAAAATTATTTTGATCGTTTTAATCATTATTTAAGGGGTTTAGGTTAATCGTTTTTTTTTTTTTTTTAATGTTATTTAATACATGTATTTCATCAAATACAAATATACATACGAATATATAAATGGGAAATAAAAATTTCAACTTAATATCGCAAACTGTTAAAATAATTTCATAACACTTTAAGAAATCGATAACATTATAGACATACTATAATAACTACATATTTTGAGGAGATAACGAAGAACGTGTCATGGATTCAGTGAGTGTATCTAAAAAAAGAAAAAGAAAAAAGAAAAAAAGAGATGACTATGTTTTGATTTTCGATCAGATTTATTGACAAGTAACTACTGGCTAGAGGATTGTAATCTTATTTATTTGAGTACATTACATTGGAATTCATTCGAATTTTATTGTCATCCACTGGGGAGTTCGGAGGTTGAAGAGTTAAAGATTTTATCGTTTCTTAAATACAATTTACAGGATACTACTCGGATGGGTGTGCAGTTGCACGCTTTACCATTTTCCACGGTTTTAAGCACATATTTAATCATTGTCGCGTTTGAAGTTTTTCGTCTTTTATTCCACACCACGTTTTACGATGTAATTTTAATAACGCTACACAAAATAACAACTGTATATTAACATGTAAACGTAATCCTGCAATAACAATGAGAGCTTACGTTTGCCAAGGGACCAAATAAGAATACACTAGACTTATTGAAATCGATAAACAACCACTCCCTTTAGCTCTAATTTGACTATATTCGAAATATAAGATTGTGTGTTTAAACCGTTACAAAACCACTCGTAACGTATTTCATTTGGGTGTATCCGAGTACAATTCACTCGAGTTTAGGCTAATCGTCGTACAATAGAGCCGTACAATCGATACACTTTTTTCCATGTGGTGCTAGTAAAAGATGAGATTATTTTTTCACGTAAAAAGTAGAACAATTATATCGTACTATCAGTACAATAATGCCACAACTCAAAAAAAGCAAATGTTCAGGAAATTAATATGAAAGTTTAGAATATTATGACAATGTTTTCATCAAACAAAAAAAAATGTTGACGGCGGATTCATGTTTATAATTTTGTTGTGATTTTAATCATGTGGTTTTTAGTAAACGAGCCACATTTCGTTTTACGGCCAAATTGTCCTAAGGATTTTAACATATACGTTCAGAGCAATAAAGGTAATCGTCAAATATTATCATTACTAATATAAAGAGGTAGATAGCGCCGCTACCAAAAAAAAGAGAAAAAAATTACGAATTCATAGACACCAAAACACAAAAATCTTAAATTTTTAGTTGTGGCCTTATTGAACTGATAGTGCGATATGTAATCTTTATTATGAAATGGTAGAAAATTTGCTGTTTTTACTTATGTAATTTATTAATCAGCGAACTCAGTTTTATCATATATCAAGCCAACTAATGATGTGACCGCTGCTGCCACTGATGTACCATTATATGTCGTGATCAGGTTACCAGTCACCTGACATGGTAACTCAATTTAGTTAAAGGACGGGTCAACACTATATTACTATACATTATAAAATCATTGTTATCTAAAATCATAGTTTTCTTTTTTTTTTGTTGAAACATCTATTAATTTTTTTAATTAGTATTAATGATGGAAATGATAAAGATATTTATTCAGTTTCGGCACAATTTATATAATTGAGTAAGCCACAAAAATGTTCACTTAATTTATATCATCTAAAATTGTTATATATTTTGACTGTGAACAATATCCACATGCAATGTGATCTTATTTAAAATAACTTATGTCTTTATGAAGAAGATATGACGATAATGGATGAGAAGTTTATATAGTAGACAAGATATTTCTGGATTGCCGCGAATGACTTACTGTGAGTTTAATTAATCTAGCAAAGTCGAATAAATTATTTTTAAATTTTTAGTTTTTAGTACTTTTTGTTGAATGAAAATTATAGAAAGACAATAAGATTCATTTAATAGCCGTATCGTATAGTCATTATGAAAGTATATTTATATAAAATGTTTTATACAATTTTCCATCGTTCTATACACATTTAAAATAATCGATGTTCTAAAGAATTATTTTCAAATAATTGTAAAAAAATAAAACAAGTACTTCACACATGGTTTCAATATTAACCCGGTGTAATTTATTATTATTTTATCATTCAAAAAGTAATAATATCATAGACCTACAACGGGTTATTGGTTTATAAAAATATGGTGTGGTAGTTATCAAAAAATATCTGATCAACGATAAACTTTTTTAAATATTTATTACTTTTAATACTATAAATATATTGTAATTCAAATTATTGAGGCTCTAAAAAATATTTATGAGCTCTTCTATTTAAATACTTGTACATCCTTCAAATAACTATAATATCTCATTTTAAAATACAGTTTTTATTATAAGTGAAAATGTTGTTCCATATAGTTTTGGTATAAATAAAATATTATGTTTACAAAATAATATTTGTATATACAACAGATAGGTATATAAAACAATCCAAAATCAAAAAATATTAAATATACAGTTCACAAAAAGTTTATTCAACATAACACTATATTCCTATATTTTAATTTTGGCCATCAGAGCTAGAACTTTATAGTTGCAAAACTCGATAACTGTTTAGTATATTTGACTTAAAGTTGAAGTCTTTTGAAATAAGAATACATCAAATTGGTTAATCTTACTTTCTCGTGTTTTCACGTTTCAAAAATTATTTAATTTTAAAATCGCAGTACAGGTACGAGGTATATTGATCATTAATCTACATTAGTTGAAATACATCGACTAAGCATATAATAATGTAAAAAACAAACACTGCAACGTGTGGACGTCTCGATAATTTTACTTGTCTTAAAAATAATAAATGTGCATCGATTTTGGATAAAAATCGATATACTCATTTTCTGTAGAAATAATTATTTTTAAATCAAAGTTTAAATGATGCGTTATAATAGATAACATAGTTCAAAAAGTTTTATTGAATATTAAATATTATTAAATATTTTATAATATTATAATATATGATCGACTTTTCAATCAACTTGTTATAGATACTCAACAATCGTTATGATGGTCAAACGTTTTAAACACGTTTTTAGAAATATTTAAATACAATAATGGAAAACGTGATGTAACTCTTTAAAATGCTACAACAATTTTAACAAATTCTTAGAACTTTGTTTTAAAAAATAACTAAAACTAATTTTAAAAATATTTTAGCATTCTTTAAACATAGTTATTTGTATACAACATTATTAATTTGATGTTATGCATATCTAGACTATTTATTAAAAGAAAAAAGTTAATAAATTGTTTTCCGTATTGTTATTATTTTGGGACTTCGAAGAAAATCTTGTTGAAAAAAAAAAAAAGTACTCTTCAGTTGCCTTATATAGATGTCTCGCTTATTTTCAATGATCGTCGCAACAGCTTTCGCATTATTAACATAAATTATAAACACATATTCCAACGATCATCGTCATTTATAAATATATTTATTACCTGTAGGAATATGTGTATTTATAAGTTTATCATATGCCCACATCATCCCTTGTAAAATTAAATATTATGCATAATATATGATGCGTTTTTATATAATTAATATATATATATATATATATATATATATATATATATATATATGTAATAATTATAAATATAAAATAACATATACATATATATGTGTGTGTGTTTATTTCTTGCAAACTTGAAAGAAGAAAACATATTATCAACGAGTGGCTAATTCTTTAAACCATTCATATCATTTATCTCTCTTTTTTTTTTACACGGATGCACAACACTCATTGTGTATTATTATACGTGTAGTGCATAAAAAAGACACAACGTATTATTTTATGTATATTTACAGATATCATACTACGGACACCCTTTTTCAAGGGCATACAATTTTAATTGATAAATAGTAAATAAAAATTAATTTATCCGCAATAATAATAAATTAACCAATTGGAAATTCACAGAACACATTTTTATTACAATAGCATGTGCATGGAGCATATATTTACTATTAAATAGTCTTTTGTACGTTAGTAGAATAATAATATGTATTTTAAACATTATTTGCATGGAAATACGTTCAAATTGGCTTTGATAAAAATGCAATCAATCAATTCAATCCTTGGCTGAACAATTTGTACGACTCACAACTCATTGAAGATACAATAATTAATAACCAACCTTAAAAAAAGTTAATTAGCGAGTATACTCCTGTTTTACAGTGGTGAAATGCACCAACTGAAGGGCATCGGCAAAGCTCAGAGCCGGATTTAGATGTGTGGAGGCTTCAGGGTAACAAAGAAGTAGGGGCCCTTTGGCCCAAAATTATTCTTCAAATAAAATGCATAATTTTTTTTTAAAGTAGATTCTTTTATTTTATTAGTATTTAATAAACATACGAGTATATAAATATGTGTATAATATGTAAAAGTTTAATATTGAATTTTAATAAATAATTATCTCGCACCACTCGCATATAGAAAAAGGAAAATTTAATAATATTATTATCGCGCGTATAGCGTTCGCGGATTCGCGTCAATCGTCAGAGGCTTTGGCGGTAACGGTGGAGTTTAGGGCGCGTCGGATTTACTGATAAATAAACATACTGGTGACATAGTTTCACTGAATTACCCATTGGCAATCAGTGTTAGATTTATTTTCATCCTATTGGTCAATTTCGACATGACGGCGGTATGACAGAGAATTTGTAATTTGAAAGATTTTTTTTTTTCCGAAGTCTCTATTATGGAGGCCCTATTTTGTGGAGGCCCAGGGGCTTTCACACCGGTTGCCTTTCCTTAAATCCAGCCCTGGCAAAGCTACACTAGGTTGTAAATTGTCTAAGTACGGCTCCGCGATGTGATCCAACATGAGTCTCGCCTGCGTTGGTGTTCCGCGAGCTATGACATCGAGTTATCGAAGAGGACCAGATAGCATTGTTGTCACGTGACGGACTAACCATAAGGCGATCCGTTTGATAGACCGGCCGGTCCCTTACTCAGAGTTCCCTTCGCGGTACGTGGGGGAGGGGGCGTTTCAAAGACAATCGCATTCCCTCCACCCGAAATCCAAATGCTGGCCGCACACCCGTTCGTACAACGCTCGTGGTCGTCCGACGACGGAATCATTTCGTTTAAGATCAATCCTTTCCAGTAAAACGTATCGAACCCGTACGGGAAAATGCCTGGCTTTGAGGCGAAGGAGGACGGGGTGGGGCTATCTAGCGTCATCCGAGAGCGCGCGCACCCCCTGCCCGTCTCGCGGCATGTGTGTTCGCGACGCTTACTTTCCGATTTGACTATTCGCGGGGGGGCACGCGGAGGAGGACGCGGTGTTTCCCCGACGGAGCACAACGGTTCGCCCGCGAACGGCATGCGCGTCGTGGTCGGCGGCGGCGGTCGAGCGGCGGCGGCGGCGGCGGCGGCGGCGGCGACGGCCGATACGCGCGGCAAATCGTCTACCGGCGGGCATCAGTGCGCCGTGTTCACCGCCGTCGCCGTGGTCGTTGGTCGCCGCGCTCGCGTGTGTCTACAGCCCGAAGCGTGTTCACCGCCGTCTGCGTGTGTGCGTTGTGCGTTCACGCGTGTCACACACGTCCCGATCGCCGTCGCCGTCTTCGTCGAACGTGCCCACCCGTGCATGCCGCGGACGAGCGGGTCGCCGGATTCCGGACTCGGCCGGTGGTACGTAATAACGAAATAACGACGTGTGTACCGTGTGGTGTTCGGCGTTTGCCGCCGACACCGAGCCCGGTGCCGAGAGGTAATAATAACACGGTTAACGTTGACGAAACGTCGAGCCCCGCGGGTCTGTCCGTCGGAGTTTTTCGAAAGCGATTTCTTTTCTAGTCGACTTACCAAGCTTATTAAAGCTTACCGCTGTGGTGTAGCCCCCCCCCCCCCCCCTCGTAAAGTACCCGAGCACCGATGGTGGACAGAAATCCATCCCGCGATCACTGAGACGTTTCACGTGATCTCTACGTCGTCGGAACCGATGCGTGGCCAGAATTTCACGTGGTTCGTTGTCGGCAACGTCTTATACGGTCCAGGCCGAATACGGTTCGTTTTCCGTGTCATCGACGACGATGTTAACAATCGTAATGCACAAAAACGGATGCAGACCATCACTGGCGGTCAGTAACTAAACCACTCGAGGCCCGTGTGCGAATCCATGCTTTGAGACCCCTAATCATAAAAAAACGTTTTTGCACATTTGACCTTTTGAGGTCCCATAATATATACAGTTCGAGTCAGTAGCGTATCAAGTTACTTTTTTCGGAGGGAATTATCAAAAAAAAAAATTGTGTATACGAGACGAATAACATATCAAATCAATTTATTCGTTATTTTTACCTTTTATTTATGTATTATTAGTTTTTACTATTTACATAAACTATCAAGTGTAATAACACGTACTTTGTTTTTAAATTATAAGTTTTTTTTTTTTTTTTAACTTCAAACACATTTCAAGGGGGCATTGTAACCTCAGAATCCCCTCCTTCTAGGTACACCTCTGGACACTCGGTTTTTACGGCACTGACTGTGGTACAGCTAGATCGTTCACTTCGGGAGCACTAAGTCCCATGCATTAGAACGACCTATTCACTTCTCTGTTCATAGCGGTGGCTATGGTTTGGATTTTTTAATCTTTTCCTCCGTCTACACACGCCTGTAACAGCATTGTTACAGCGGATTAAGCAAGTCTTGGGTGTGACTTTTTATTATCCGTTCGAACCGTTGACGATTTCCTTGTCCTCGCCGCCCGAACGCGGGACAACTACGACATCGAATTACGCGTTTCCGTATACGGTGTACGTAATGATATTGTTTCGGCCGCCTCGGACCACCTGGAACGGATTCAGTGCATGTACTACTGAAGTAGTCCGTGCTTGGTTCGTTATCGAACGGATAACCGCCTGTCGATCCGTACCCGTTAGTTGACTTGATGGCAATTACGTTCGATCAAACGGCACTTGAATAGTGTGAAAAAACAAAATGAAATTATCAATATCGTCGAGCCGCGAGACAAAAAACAATACGTCTTCACATCTCTCGCGTGCGTCGTTGTAAGAAAATTTATCAATTTCCATAAATAACCGTCCTGTCGAGGGTCATTTCACGCGAGGCCGTAAATATTTTCATGTCGGGCAGTGATATTTCAAAAAACGAAAATATGAAAGATATCGCGATAAACACGTGCACCCGCGCTGTTATTCCGCGAACGATCACGATCTCGCATAATGGATCTCTAACAGAATTTCCGGCCTCGACGGTGATCGATACACGTAGGGGAAAAACAGTCGAAATATTGTTATTTACATATTATTATAGTTATTGTTACATTGCCGTATGTGCAAGTTATGTGTAAAAGATTCCGACTAGTTTTTTGTTCCATCATTACCATATCATTATAGTTTTAAACACATGATGAATTTGGATTTTCTGTACGATTTAATACTGCCGCGAATCACCGATACGTTTTAATCCCCTCGCTGTACCCGTCGTCACAGGAATTTTATTTTGCGATATCAAAATGTATACGACGAACACATTTTTTTCCAATTGGTTTCCATTTAAATGATTCTTATTATTCAAAAGGCTTTATTTTTAAATAATAAATTTAAGATTTATTTGAATTAAAATATTATTCAGTTATTTCTCGGCAAAACATTATAATTATGACTTAAACGATTTAGCAATCGCGGTTCAAAGGTACTTACAGTTCTGTTACCATGATTTTTCCTAGTCCTGTATAAAAAATTTACTATACCTACGTCTATAATTTACATTCGATGAACGTTATATAGGGACGTTCCATGGTTAATTTCAAAAACGCGTTTCGTGTAAAAAAAAACTAAAATCGATTCACTTAAATCGCCTCACGTTGTGCGTGCAGATTATTTATTTAAATCATATTATTGCTATTGTTATGATTATTATTGTTGAATATACACGGCGGAATGATGCACATTGAGACCGAAACAATAAAATAATATGCAGTATACGTTATAGAAATTACCAAAAACCACCGTTCGACGAACCGATAAAATAATAATTATCCTCGGTAAAATATCAATTGTTTTTAGTTCGCTTCAGCATCCTGTGCAGTACTACATCAGTATTAATAACAGTATAATGTTTGTGTGTGTGTATGCTATACAACCATGAGTACCATTTCAGATAGAATTCCTTGCAATGTTATAAATGTATACAATTGTGTTAAAACTATGATAAGTTATGATGATATTAATGGTTATTAATTTATTTTATGTTTTTTATTTATGGTTTATAACACACCGTGTTGACTTTTATATTTCAGTAGAGTAAAAAAAAAAAAATCCTTTGAAAATCTCACCGCTCAGTCGACCGAATTATTTAGGGTCCATCGAGTATTATTATACTATATAATGTAGTTGAAAAATGAACTTGTTTATTTTTCTTTCGTTCGTCGCAGATGACAGAGTTAATGATATTGATATAATATTTTAAATCGAGCCATGCGAAATCAGCATAATAATATGAATTTTTCCTCTTCGTTCCCGAGCTTTCTTTTAGCTCGAAATAATTTATACTTATGAGGTGTTATTAAATATTTTGTTACGCAAATTTTGGGTATTATTTTATACCATCGATTTTTAATTCCGATGAATAAAAGATTCAAAAGAATACCATATTATATACGGTTGATAATAAATTCCGTATATTTCATTTGAATTATAATATGATTAAGCACGTAATCCTTAAAAATGTTTGTTTCAAAATGTATTTTAAAATATATTTAATATTTGAATGTTACTCAACCGAGTGCTAAAATGAAATTTTGTACATCATGTATTTATGAGTGTGCTTATTGTTTTAAACAATAATATAACTCGCTATGATACATTTAATCTTATTATCATAGTCTCACTGATATATGTATTTTATACAATGTTTTGATCAGAATATATTATTAACTTCACATGGGTGTAATTTATAAATTAAATAATCGTAGGTTATAGCAATTAAAGTGACTCATGTTAACTTAGTTTTTAGTCGAGACAATTTTTCACATGTGTTTATAAAATATTCATGTATGTATATTCATATTTAATTACAAACATACATAGTTTTTTATATAGTCCTATAAAATATTTATTTTTTCCAAAATTATCCATTGATAACTATTTTTAAAAAGTTTCAAAACTTGCTGAGTATATAAAATAATTAAAAAAAAAACGTATTGTGACTTTATAAAGTATTAACTAAAATGTAACCATTTTATGCTATTACTCCGTTTAAAGTATTGTACGAACTTTTGATATGAATTCTAAAACTTAAAATTAAAGGAAGACCGTTATTCGGTACATTCAGTCATTATTTCCTTCGTATCATCATTGTATGTATATTAAATATAAATGTTGGCCAACCATATAATCACGCTCTAATTGAGCTCATTTTTCGTTTTGTCGATCTAAAGCATGCAAAACGTTCGGTAAAAATTAATTCAATAAAAAATGGACATTATGCATTTTTTGAAAACGAGTAAATAGGTTTCAGTAAAAAAAATAGGAGTCTGTTGTATTATATTAATTATTAATATTTTGTTTTTAGTTCAAATTTTTATTGACATTTTCATTAAACTAGTTGTTGGCGTTGTAAACATTACCAGTTAAATTAAATTTTAACTGCATTTTAACATTTTTAACATTTTAACTGTTATAAAGTTACTTAAGCTTCTTTATCCATTATTTTTACAAAGTTTTTCGCAGAGATCACTTGAAACAGTATTCTCTCAAAAGCTAAACAATTTTTCAAGCCCAAATGGATCTGTAAAATAAATTAAAAAGTTTAAAATGCTCTTCAAAATAGCATATACTATTTGTTTAATAATTTGCATTATTATAAAATGTTAATAAATATACAAATAGTGGACTATAGTTTTTATTAAAAAAATTTGGATTTTTACTTTAAAAAATTTAAAATTAAATTAACACGTGATCTTGTATCATGACAATAATAACATAATTAAAAAAATATATATTGTTATTTCAATATGAATTTGATTTAACTGAGTAGTTATATTTTGTATTTAATACGCTATAAAAGATACCAAGACATAATCTGACAATAATTTACCAAAGAGTTTGAATTTTATTTTATGAAAAAGTTTTTAAACTGGCGCTCGTAAATTGTTTTCTAATATACGTAAAAGCAACGATTTTCAGTACGCAGTGGCTATACAACTACTGCTATCAGCCAAATTTACATATATATATATATATATATATATATATATATATTTATAGGTATATTATGTGAAATTTTTTATAACTTTCAAACTCCATTGAACATACATAAAATAAAATATGCTCCGATAATGTAATCAAATATTCAGAACTTAAAATGTATTTTGTTTTCGTATAATACGTACACCATGCATATATTTATGTTATTAATTATATGTTCTAACTGTGATAAATTTTGATTGGCTTAAGTAGCCCAGTCTATGATTACAACTCTAAATTTATGTATATTTTATTCTCATGTAGTATAAACTGCCGGTGCTGTCGATAAGTATTGATTTTAATGAAATATTAATGAGTGTGCGTTTAACTATATTATTATTTAAAGTTAAAAAACTAGTAGAAAAATCAGAATATAAAAATAGATTATAATAGTTTTTTCTCTTCTTAAACTTAAAAATTGTGCGTAATTTATTAAATCCTCAGTCCAAATTTTATATTGTGTGCGTATTTATACATATCAAAATATCATTATAAAAATAATCTCAATAAGTGCTTAAAATTAAAATTATGAGTTTCGAAAATCAATTTTTAGTGTTAACGAAAAAAAAAAACCCATACATCAATACCATAACCAGTATATGTAATTAATAGTTTTTACGATAAAAATAATCCCAATAAGTACTGTGGCGTTTATAGATGTAACCGAGTAAGCGTGAAAGTATAGATTAATCATTACAACAGTATACTACATATGATTTAAAGACTAGTACGTATTTCCACTAATATTTGCTAAAAGTATATTTTAGACTCAAGCTTAAGTATAAAACCGATTGTAATGAAGATGGTATGTAGTTCTACACGCATCGTTAGAACTATGAAACATATTTCCTGATAGCATTTTAGGACAATGGGGCGTATTGTCGTAATGATTGCAGTAACAATAATACTACAAAACCAGATTGTACTACGATTTCCATCGTGTATGAGTATAATAGAATGCATTCATTAATCATTAGTGTTTTATAATAGGTACCATTATGATAGATTTCAAACTTCATTCATGCAATTCAAATCAATATGGAAAAGTTCACAAAAAATGTGAGAAAACATTTTATGTGAATATTATATTATTATAATACTTCTACAATGGATATAAAAATATAATACACATAAGTTATACGTTTTTGACGTGGGAAAGTTTTCATTTTGATTAGTAAAATATGATAAATAAACTTATTGTATATAATTCAGTCACGAAGAAAACTCATTATCTAACAAATATATTTAAATCAACTGTGTAAAGTCTAAAACTATAGGTACACGAGAACTTCGAAGATATTTGTGTTTGATATATATTTATGTTTGCTGTCATAACAGTTAATTTGTTTATAAAAATTATTGATTTTCTTTTTCTATCAATTGCTCCATTCAACTGTTTGATCATATCGACTTAATGATTCTAATAGTTACTCTATTACTATAGTTACTAGATTACTCAATAATCAAAAACTATTTTAAATTCTAAAAATTGATTTTGGTAAAATTAAAAATCCCAAAGATAACAGAAGATTCTTAGTTTCTCATTTCACTTATTGATTTGGATTATTTGATTTGCACAGATAACGTCGGAATAATTCTATAATGTAAAAATAATAATACATACAATTTTTATTGAAAATATAATTTAAATTATCAGATAAACTAAAAGGGATTGAATTAAAGTTAATGGGTTAAATAATGAAACAGTTGTCAGAAACATCATAATTAAGTAAAAAATAAAATCTAATTAGTTCAATCAGTATTAAAGTCTATTAAAAATGGTTTAGTTTAATTAAATGATCACGTAAAATAAAAATTAAAACAAAAATAACTATAAAAATCCTTTGTATTTTTAAATTATAATAGTCAGATTATAGAATATAGTATTAATAAAGTAATCACTTCATTTAAGCTAAAAAAGTGTATCATTCAAAATATTTTTAACTATAGTACTCAAATACATAATATATATATATATATACGTAGTGTAGTTCCAGACGTATTGGTAAGACAATTTGTGCTTATTCTTTGTATTTTTCATTTTTTATATTTATAATTTATTATTGGATGGACTCTTCACTTGAAATTTATAAAAATTTAAAAGTTATTGGAAATTCAATTTTATTTTTACTTCATTGTTTCCATGAATCAAATTGGATTTTCTCTAACAATAAATTTTAGTTTCATATGCAGACGTTTAGCAATAATTATTAAGTCAAATTATGTGCTTAAATTAGTTTTTCCTACAGTTTCACTTTAATATGTAAACTTTTTAGGCCTGTGGTGTTAAAAATAAGAAAAATCTTGATGACATTTATGTAAAGTTATAGTAAAATACTTCAATGTTCTAATTTTAATTAAAAAATAATACCTCTAGCCGTCATTTTCGGGTCCTTAAAATGTTAGTTATGAAGAATTAAGACGCCATGGCTTTTAAGTACCTAGTATTAAACCATTTTAAATAAGACCGATAATTAAGAGTAATATTGTTACTATGAGTTCTTCTCGGAATCTGTTTTTTTTCTCTTTTTTTTTTTATAAGATAGCTTATACAGTTTATTTGGAAATTAAAACCACTCACCACTAGCCCTGCATCTTAATAATCTTCTAAATTTTACTTACTATTTTTATCATATCCGTCACTCGCGTGATATTACTTATTTTTTAGATCTTTATATAAAACGAAAATGCAAAATCTTATCAATTCACAATTTATTATACTTGATAATTTTTTTTTACTTTATTTCACTTTTTCAAGCACATGCTATAGAAAGATGACGCCGGGCTTAAGTTAATCATCAAATGTCAACAATTGTTATACGATATTTAAGCTAACTATTTTCTGTATTTTCATTATTTTTTTCAATCAAAAAAGACAACATATTAAATACGATGAGTTATTTTTTTATATCATGGAACGATAAAGGAAAATGGAAGTTCATGAATTCTCCATTAAAATTGATTGTTTCTAATTAATCATACTGCGTATTTTATTATATATAGGTACATTTTATGAATAATATGTAGAAATAGGTATTATGCCCCGTCATATAATACGTCAAGGTGCACCTTCTATATGTAATGCGTATAGAGAACGTGACATAATACCATTTCAAGTATATTAACATAAAATTGAAAATACACACATACACACACATACTCTTACATGAGCATCGTAGTAGAATTCTCGATGCAATTTCCTGCTGTACGTGTAAAATGATCGTTGTAGTAATTATGATTAAAGTAGAATATACATATAACTTTTAAATCCTATTTGTAGATTTTCACAGCGTGGCAAAAACTCAGATGTAATAATAATTTAGTTTTAGCTTGCGTGCGTGCGTGTGTGTGCGTGCGTGTGAGTGTGTGTGTGTGTGTGTATGTTTGAAGTGCACATGTACACGTGGATTTCGAAGAGACGTATTAACTTAAAATTGCACGTAAATCGTCATTGATTTATTCATCTATTCGTACGAAAGCATGTTAATTTCATAATCAATGATAAACGCAATCATTTGACGGTGTGCTAGTTAACTATGCTCATCAGATTGTAACAAGATTTACATTACTTCGGTTGACATCTTCCAATGGCTCTAAACAATATCAGTTTTGGTAAGCCTTTAGAATTCAAATGTTTGTGTACACTGTTATTCCAATATTTAATTATTGAAATTACCCACGCTTTATAATTATTTTATCGAATGCACATATCGTATTAGTGGATGAATGCGTAATTCTATTATAGGTGATGACATAAGTGTCTGAGAGGGGACCCACGTCACAACTTCTATGAAGAAAAAAAAGGTTCAAAAGTCATTAATGACTTACTACAAAGGTATAGAGAAAGATGAATTAATTAATTTATATAAACAATATAACCACATGATTAATTTTGTAACGTTTAAATACAAATTAATTATTTGTATTATATATATATATATATTATAATATTATAGAAATCACTTTTTTTTTAAAAAAAAATTTAAATTCCAACCAACCAGAAAAAAAAAAATTGAAAATATGCAGCTAAATATACAATTTCGATAACGATGGTAATAAAGTGAAAACGATATTCGAAACCGTGATAATTCAAACATAATACATAACCACTGGATTAGTAATTTACTAGAATATTATACTAACGATAACTATGCCAAAACGGATATTTTAAATATGTATGCTTGTGCGTGTGTACGTGTTGCATTAATTAAACTTGTTTGGATCATCATTATTCTATAAAACATATTTAATTCCATGTGTTATTGATCCATAGTTTTTTGTTAATACACTACGTTTAAAATTATTCATTATCGCTTCATTGTTATTATTATGTTTCAGTTAGTAAAAACGATCAATTCAATTTTATTTTAACAGTTATAATTATTTAAAAACCAATTTTTGTATTTAGTCAAATTGTAATAATTTTGAGACCTAACATCTAAAATAGTTAAAGTAATTATAATTGCATTAAAATTAAATTTATTTTTAAAAACAATATTTAGAGATGGTTTGACATTGTTTTTTACATTTCAAAAGATACTCATTGAGGTATCTCTTTTGTTTTAAAATTCAAATAAAAATCAAATAGTTGATACAGGAATAAAAATATATATATATATATATATATATATCAAACTACGCTTTTATTATTAATATTTTTAGATGACTTAATAACTTTGTTGTTATATATATATATATACATACTAGTTTTAACAAATTACATTTTACAAAACGGTTCATAACAATGTAATTAATGTATGTTGCAATTATTATATACATTTAATTATTTTAACTAACTTTTTTCCTTTCCTAATTTTTGACAAAAATGTTTATAACCGATTCTAAATGTTAGAAAAATTTACGTTCACAAGTAAAACATTTCTTGTGTAATTGGTTAAGAAATGTATAAAGTTTCTGAGAGATTTTTGGCGCGATAGGAAAACTTAATTAGTTTTCAGAAACGTTAAGCGAACAAATAAAAGCTTTACACTGTCGTTCAGAACATGTGTTTTCTTTTTTTTTTTTCTTCCTTCATTTCAGCTTCCAAATTATCAAGTGAGTGTTATTTTGATGTAAACCTTTTAAAAGGATTTTTTTCGGAATGACATTCTATAAATATAGATCATCCCTATAATATTAATGTAAATGAGTTGGAAAGAAAAAATATGCTTTACGATAAAAATGTGGCAAACTACCAAATTGTGAGTATCGCAATTCATCAATGTATACTATCGATAAAATCCCCAGAGAAAGTATATATACTTAGAAGAAGTAAGCATTCATCGTTAAATGTTTCAAGTTGATAAATGGAATATATTTTTAAAAAATTCGTTCAATTGAAAAGTCTCCGAATTGTCAAATCCTATGAACGCATGGGGTTTTATGTCAGTTGTTCTTATAATAAATATATAAAGTTAAAAAAAATTTTTTTAATTAATTCTTGTAAATTTATAAATTATATACTCAATATAGTAAAAAAATGTTCTTCGCATGTAATTATCTGAATTTTGAAAGTTAAAGTTTAATACGAATTCACATGCAATTGCGATAATTTATAATAATAAATAATTTTCTTCGATTATAATGTCGGTACATAAAATAATATTGTAAAATCTATAATTATACAAAAATTTGTACTACTTTAGTTAAAATTTGAACAGTTAAATAATTTAAATAACAAATAATAATATTATTGATTAGTATTATATTATGACATATTCCGTATACAATTTACAATACAATAATACTTGTATCAAATATTTCAAAAATTTCGTAAACCAATTTATTCAAACGCCAGTGGTCCAGGGTCTTTTCACATCTTCTGTTACTAAACAATATCATATAACATATCTAATGCATAAACAATAAAATTGACAACTAAAGAATCTAAAACAGTGGTTCCCAACCTGTGCATCGCGGTGCCCTATGGGCACCGCGAACTCATTTAAGGGGCACCATGACTCATCGAAGAATGAAAAAAATTATTAAATTATATATTAAAAATTTACAATTTATTGTAGTTGAATAGACAAAAAATTGTTTTACGTACAAAATTACTGAGCATACTATCTGTATATCTAATATTAAATATAGTATTTATATTTATGCGAGGCAGGATTTTTGGCTTGTACAGCTATTAAAACCAAATACCGCAACCGCCTTAATGTAGAACCTGACCTCCGTATCCAGTTGTCTCAAATTGAATCAGATATGGTCAAACTTTTAAAAAATAAGCAGCCTCAAACATCTCATTTATAATTAATAATTATTATTAGTTTTTCGCTACTAAAGCAGTATTTTTTCTTTTTACTGTCAACTATAAAATCATAATTCGTTAATAATATGTTCAATAAAATTATTTATATCACTTATGAATGAAAACTAGTGTTTATTTTTATCGCGTTCCTTTTGATATTCATAGAAGAGCACCTAACAAAATTTGTACAAACAAAAGGGCACCGCCGGCGAAAAAGGTTGGGAACCGCTGATCTAAAATATTAAAATATTAAAACTATAGAGAAACGTCGATGATAATCTCGTTATTTTCAAAACTTAAAAATCGTTTCAATTGAAAATTATGTGTTGAGGTAGAACCTAAAAATATTAAATATATTTTTCTAACAACAGTTGGCTTATTTTTACAATTTTAGATAAATTAGCTGTAAAATAAATTTATTTAAAAAATGTTAAAAATAAAGTAATTTTTAAAAGTTACTTGACGTCAACAAATTGTACGTATACCTATTATTGTGTGCTTACCTTTTTTTTAGTTATGATTGGAATTATAAATACAGCTAGTTAACTACGAAATATGTGGGTATACGGTAAAATTTAATTTAATACGTAAGTACTCGTATGAAATGAAATACCTGTCAGTGGCTATTAAAAATATTAAAATATTACGAATGTTATTACCCGCGAATGCAAAACACCAAATTACACGAGTAGTTTTTCAAAAATAATTATTTTATCTCTTATCATAGTATAATATGTATTTTTAGTACGAAAATTAAGTAGGTTCCAACATTTTTGGAAAAAGTTTATCTTGATGGTTCTATGTCATTCTAATTGGACTATTCGTGATAAAAATACATTACGTTTTGTAAACTCGGAGGAAAGGGGGTAGTATTCCGTACCGAACGAGGAGGCTATTTTTTTATTAATTAATTCGATTGACCATTATTTTTACTGGTGACTTATAAATTGTATAATATTTTTAATAGCAAGTCCGCATCACTAACCCACACATGTACACACACAAACAAACACATACATAGGATAATTAATCGTTTAGGTCAAGCAATTTAATTTTAGATTGCATCATGGAAGTCAATACAGGTATAATTATGAATAATACACCCGAAACCAGGTACCTTTGACCCGAGTGAGTACCAATTATAACCAAATGGTCACGGCATTTTTGGATAAATTAAGGGTATATAATATAACAAATACATATTTACATATTATTATATACGCATATCAGCTAATATAGGTGTATTGAAGTTTAACAAAAATAAAAAAAAGAACTATATGAAAATTTTTATCGAATCGACTACTAACCTTTTTTTTTTTTTTTTTTTGACATTGTAATGACACGAGTGGCTTTATTTTTGCAGTCACACACACGCAATACTACTAGTTATTGTAGTAGCGGAATTTTCCCTCCCCCCCCAAAAAAAAAAAAACGTTTGTACTTAGTCACGAATTTGAAATAAAGTTTCGAGATTTTACGATTTACTCAAAAATAAAATTATATACTCAAAACATCATAGAATTTTTTATTGCAGAGAACTAGAAAATTGAAAAAAAAAATGTTGACAACTTAGAATGTTCTAGATTTGGCTATATAGCATTCGAAAAAATATACAATTTTTAATTTAGATTGCAATTAAATCATTACAAATAATCAACCTGCGAATTAGTTTTAAATGCTCATTGTTATTTACAATAGTAAATTACTATTTTTTATAACAATATTTTTATTTTCATTTGGTTAAGTTAGGTTATTTATTGCTTATGCTTTAAAGTGAGTTATTGCGTGTTTTAGAATACATTTTTTAGAAAGAAAAAAAGTAACAATTATCTCTTGAACATTGATTTACTTATATATATATAAAGAAAGACCGTTATAAGTCATTAAAACTGCATTACTGCTAAAAAAAAAAATAAAAGAAAACAATTAGAATACTAAGTTATAACATTTAAAATGATAAAAATATCGTTTAGGACACAGTATTATTTTTTAACTGTAAATTTAATTAACTACCCGAATATGCCGATCGACATATAGGAGAAAACATTATAGGAAATCGCTCACTTATGTAAAACACATTATCGTTACAAAAGTAATGTGTTTCTATAACATAACAATCTATTTAAAATCAAATCATTATAATTTGTACTTTAATTTTTGCCAACTAAACAAATTCATCCACAATCGCTATAAAAAAAAAAAAAATAAAAATCAACCTACGTAGTTAACGTAATAAACTACCGAGTAACAACCTATGAGATTATTGCGTGAAATTCCAACATCTCTGACCGTAATCAAAGAATTTTGGAACAAAGCCAATTTATCTTGGAACATTATTCTGCATTTTAATAAACACTGGTACACGAGTGGTGTTATGATTAAATTGTTCCTAGCAATTTTTATCAAAGTATAAGATATACCTACGGAAAAATATTTTATTTTTATTTTTTTTATTTTTTAATACAATTCACTATGAATAACAACCAAGTTTTTATCGCGAAAAGAGTAAAACTTTTCGTCTGGCAAATGGTATTATTGGCGAGTAAACATTTTATTTATACAGACAAAGAGAAAATGTAAATTTCTTGAGGCTGATTTTCATGCGCAGTTATAAATATACATTCTCCAACGTAGTACTTGAAATATTTTAACAGCATTTAAAACGATTTCCTAAACAGCGATTATTCATCTAGCCAATCGTCAAATTTAATTCAGCAATGAATAGTCGAACATATTTCCAATCTGACCCGGAGAGCATTTGTATATCGTACATGATATTCATTATGCATTTCATAAGAATTTATCTATCATAAATTAGGTGAAGTACGTTTTTTGTTTCATTGTTAAATATAACTAATAGATTTTTCATGAATATCATATAATATTTTGTTCATGTAAATTATATAGTACGAGTTTTTTTTTTCTCTACGAATCTAATATACACAGTAAAAATATATTTAAAAAAAAAATTATTTATTGCCAGAACAATAATTATTCCACTCGTAATACAGATATTCAAGTTTATTGTTCGTTCACCATATTAAACTGTTTGTAGAAATGGGAAGTGTACACGCCATAAAACACTGATATGTACATTATTTTATACATTTTTTATTTATTTATTTTTTTTTCATAACACATTCCTATCTTTTCAATATATTCCCAAGTCACTCCGGAACACTCGACGCGGTTTCTCGAGACTTTTGTGTACTTTGCGACGTGTTCATTAGACGTTTTCGATATCTTTTCGTCGTCGTTAACCGTGTGTTCAGTAAAGGACAAAGAGATAACCATAAACCGATTTTATACTCACACTATTTGGCTGCAACGTAAATCGGTCGCTTGTTTAACGTTCGGACGAACTTGAGACAACTTTGAATTAATGAGCCGACCTTTTGGCGTGGCATCGCAAAGGCAAGGCCGAGACAACAGCTAGTGAGGTACTCCTTTCAGAGAAGAGAAGGGTATTTTGTTAAAATACCCGAAAACTGTTCGGGTGGGAAAACGTTTGGGAGTCAACGTTAATCGAGATTAATGATTGTGCAAAATTGAAGGACTTTGCAGGATAGATTATATTGTTCTCCCCGTTCAATAAATGCATACAATATAAGTACACATACGTCGAAAATTTCGTCATGCTTACGTGAAAAAATAAAAATATTCTATGAGTAAGGTATACATTTAAAATTGAACAAAACCTATTTTGCCAACAGGGGTGGATTTTGAAAAGGATTCAACATTACATGATGAGACGGAGGAAAGAAGATTATTGAAAACAAAACCAAGACAAGGGAAAAATATCATTTTGAAGGTAAGTACTTATGTAAGCTGTTCTGAGACTATATGTAAATATGTAAATATTTTGACCTGAATTATCGTAATATTTGAAACCATATACATTATCACTTATAACTAAAAGAAAAATTATTCTGATGTTACTTACCCCATTTGGGTATTATCAAACTGTAAAAATTGTTTCTTTTATAAATTTACAACTTTTCGTAATATATAATTTAAAAAATATACATATAATATGTAAAAAAAATTATAAATATTTATTTTACATTTCTATTTATAAAATATATCAGTGAACAGTTTTGAAAAATGTGTTTATTGTGTTTTATTTTTAATTTTGTTTAAAACAAATATTATAAAACACTGATTATTTAATCAGGGAGATAAACATATTTGGCATATTACTATAATATTCATAATTTTCAATCTATATTAACAATAACAATAATAATTGACGTTGGGACATTTAACTAACGGATGTTAAAATTTGAAACATATTAAATTTTCAATTAAGGATAATATAAAAATTTAATTTTACAGTAACAGAATTAGAACTAATGCATCAAATAAAAAATAAATATTATGAAAAAATCCTCAAACATTTTATGCATTATATTTTAAATATGCAAGTAGCATATTTCTTGTTGAATATGATATTCGAACATTTGTTTAAAATTTAATCATCAATATTAATTTTATTTGAAATTAGCAGTATTGTATAAATATCCAAAATATAAACAACAATGAATTATATTGTAGGTGTTCAGTATGTACTGGTAAAATATGATTAAAAAAATTCTATGGATAAAAAAAAAAAAAAATATTTGAAATTTTATTTATAAATATAATTGATGGATAGAAGTTGATGAATAATAATGAGCCATCATCAATAGTCATTTTTCAAAGTATTTCATTTTATACAAATTTAACTAGAATTTGTCCAAATCGTCAATTGAAATCGTCAGATATTTAATAGTTATCGTATTGAAATGCATAAGTTTTTCTTCGAATGTAATAAATATTATTCACTTGTTTGTAGTGATTTTAGAAGCTTTTTTGTTGTAATCCTATCAATCAGTTTCGATTTATCCAAAGTTTAGTCTTAGTATATATTTTTCTCCGTTTATTTTCATTTTTTCTTAATTTTTTCCGATATAAATGAAAAAAAAAAATCACAATATTTTAATATCGACAGGTGAAACTTTTAGATAAAATTATAGCTATAGCTTTGTACCTATGGCGCGATCTGTTTAAATTACTTAACGTATGCTATTTTATAAGCATTTCATTGTATCACAAAACAGATACTATTATTTATTTTCGATTATAAAGAGTACAATCATAATATGAATATCGACTTTCAAAGTGTATAGTTAATTTCTCTTTTAGTTAATGAAATGAAATGCGTGTTTTAAGTATATAATTATATGACATTGATATATAATAACTGTAATAAAATAATAACAACAATAAGTCCAATTTAGTCCTGTGTAATCATAATAATGGAATCCAATTCAAAAATGTCAGTCAATTTCGTTGAGGCTACCAACGTACACACCTTCGTATGTACCAAATATTTTCCAATACAATGACTTAAAACTAAGTAAATCAATGAACTGTTCAGAATAAAGTATACAAACGTGTCCATCAAAATGTAAGTACCCATAGTAACATACTCATATCGCATATGTCTACAATAACTCCTCTGAAAAACTCAATGTAATAACTAAAATTCAAATTGTGTATAGATCAATCATTAAATTAATTAAAGAAGTATTACCAATGGGTGGCTTCCTAAACATGTTATTTCTGTTAATTTAATATTTTTTACGGATTTGTTCATGATACATTTTTTTTCGATCAAAAATAAAAACGAAGAACAAATATTCAACTAACTATAAACAATATTTTAAAATACGTTTTACTTTTTATAACATACTTAGAACTGGTCGATGTCTGATTTATTATTTCATAAATAATAATTCAATATACAAATAATAGTTTTCCATAACTTCTCATTCCAAATGCCAATTAATTAAATTCAAGTGAACGTGTTTTATAACATTTCTCTTCGTAATGAAAAGGCATGCCAAACATTCATGTTATTTGAATTCTATGAACAATTGTTTAATACCCAAGTGATATTAATCCAATAATAATATATAAGACTTAGAGTATATATAGACTTCATATAAAATTGATTCAAATTCAACGTTATTTTAACTAAGTCCAATCTGAAAAATCAAAATCAAACGAAAAATGAATAAATAAAGAATTTAATTTATTTTGATAAAAGTACATTTGATTTGATGACATTCCATGGACTCTTTTTGGAATTTAAAACCTAAGTGAATTAACGAGAAATCATTTATACGCCGAAACATAATATCGCATCGTATCGCATGCCTGTGTGTACGCGTGCAAAAGAAATGATGTATTACGCCCGAGGTGGTAAGTGATAGCTCAGACAATAATTGTGTGATGGGGTGAGGACAACGGGAAAATATTCGGGGCGAACGTTGCGTTTCCAAACGTATAATATTCACTGCATGAAAGACGATTTAAAAGTATATTATCGTGTAAGAGTATCGCTTTTCAAAAAGGCCTCAGACAAACGTAACGTCCGTTTACCACTGACAACCAACGGACTACGGGCGACGGGTCGCATCGCATTTCCGATAATATCGTGTGTTATTATTCAAATTTAGGCATGGGCGTATTCCGATTGGAAGTTCTTGAGAGAGGGGATGTACTTAGCGTGCCTACATTTTTAATACCATCTGCACAGCTTACACATACTATACGTCATCGGTGCACTTGGATAATTTTGATCGACATAAACTTGGCGCCACCCAAAAATTTAACCCGAGTCGTGCTTACGCATGTATAGGTCATTTCGATCCCTACTCAAATACTTTACATCGGTCGGAGCACGTGAAAAAAATTCCCCTCCCTCTTCCCCACTGATCGCGCGCGCGTGCTGCAGACGTTTCTCATAAATTAATATTACCGCGCCGAACCGCACGCACGTAGAACTTTTTTGGCCCAGGTATGATGTCCCATCGTTGTTTAATGCACGCGCGCAAAAACCTTATAATATCTGTTTCGCGAAAAAAGTCTAACCAGAAAGTTTTCACGCTCGCAGCGCCCTACCGTGATAAATCATTTGTGGTTTTATTTTAATTTTTTCATTACTACTCATCACCAACTACCATTATTATTATTTTTTTTTCTTCTCAACATTACATCTCAGTATACCCGACCAGTATATAATTATTATTATTATTATTATTATTATAATTATTATATAAGAACATGCAAAATGTGTTGTATCTGGTAATGTTTATTCGTGAATGTTATACCGTGTTTTATGTCGAAAAAAAAAAAATTAATAAATAATTTATAATAACAATAATAATAAAAAAATAAGTATTTTAACAACTGTGAAAACTGTAATACTTAAAATATTGTATATCTCACTAATAAGATATTTTCTGTTAGTTCATGTTGCATGTGGTAGGAGCATTCACTGTAATCGGATAATGCATGTTTCATAACCTTTGTATTTAAAATCAAATATTACGATTATTTTTCCTAAGTAATGTAAATTTAATGTGACTTATTTGTGTAAAAAAAAAAAAAATCATTGATGAGCGATTAATCCCGTTAAATAAATATATATATATATACAAGCTCATTCGATTTAAAACAGAAACATATTGACATTTTTTTTATTATATTTCAAATCATGTCTAAACGATCCGTGACAGTTGTTTTCATCAAATCAAATCATAGGTTAACACTACACGTACTTTGCCTGTCATTTAATGTTTTCCAAATGTTCTTTTTATATTTATTTTTTTCGTTATGATTCTTTTCTCTGTTGATTCGCCATTGTATTTGTAACAACAGACCATTTTCATGATTAAATACACCTTGAAATTCCACTGAAACGAATTTACTCCATGAAAACACCTATAACGACAAAATATTTTTCCTTTTTTCGTAGGGCCTAACGGGCTTAAAATTGTATTCGTTCATTAGGAGAAAATTATATCATCGTAGGTTTTTAATGTTCCTCTTTTATGGCAAACACCAGTATAATACCTCGTTATGCTTTCCACAACAGTGATTGTTCTTCAAACTTAAAGCTGCTTTATATAAATTTTAAAATGCATAAACTGATAACCTATTATACTGCATTGGTTGATGATACCAAATAAATATAACTGTACTAAATCTATATAATGTACTGTAAAATCCAAACATATATCTGGCACGCTTATTTATATGATTAAATTTCGTATATTTTTTAAAAATTTATCGATGACTACAACGTGAACCAGATAATTTGAAACTCAATTAAAAAAAAATATAATAGTAATAATAATAATAATAAAATAAAAGGGAGTATAAAAGAATGAAAATAATACAGAAAAATAAAGCTTCCTGCTTAACCTATATATACATAAATACAATACGTTTTGATGTGTATAATAATGTCACGTAGCGAATTATAATGGGTATAAAAATGAGGAGCGAAAAAAAAATTTACTGTTGTCTAAAAATTAGAACGCACGCACAAGACATTAAGCATAATCTCGTCACCGGTTTGTTACAACATACACCTAATGCAATAATAGTTTACTAACTTTATCACTGTCCAGATGTTCCTCATTTACGCGTTTAATATATTATTTCGTAAAACCCTCAATCGTGTTACGGATAAAAATTAATATAACAATAAAAATACAAGTTTGATGTATTTCCCTTTTCCGGAGAAAATATACCGTAGAAAAGTACTATTAATTGTCTTTCCAATATTTATGATTAAAATCATAAGACGGCGCTGTGGGTATGCAAATCTACTACGTCAGTGACTACATAAAAATATTATTATATTTGTAATAATTATTGTTATCGTTACCATTGGCTTAATGATTGAAGTCGTCATAACTCCTAATAAACTAAATAAAAAATAAAAATACTTTTATGCGTGTTTTACCGTTGAAAATATATTTTATAAATATAATTAGTTTTATGTTTTTTTCACGACAGTTTTTTTTTTTTTTTTCATGGAGATTTTATGGTTTAGTTTTATAGAGTTTTATGCTGATTTTTATGTTTGGGGTTTGTTTGTTTTTTTTTTTTTTTTTTGTATTTTTTGTTCCATTTTCAGCGTGTTATTGAACAATTTTTATATTTTTATATTATTTAACAACAACCCTTGACACTTACCATTTTTTCTTTTCACTCTGTCCTTTTTGAATGCATGGTGACACTATTTAAATTAAATTTTATAACCCCGCGTGTCTTTTTGAAGGCTTCGGATCAAATGATATTAAACTTCCAAGTGTTTTGACGCTTGGTTGATTCAGACAATTTTATTCTAAATAGAAGTTTGTAGTAGTTATTTTATAAATATAAATTACTCACGCCATGCTTCGTATACGATTATAAGTATTATCATTTCAAATGATTTAATCGTTCTTGAATAAAATATTAAAATAGAAAAATAAATAATTTTTATAATATTCATGAATGTAACTTATATAACTTTATTTAAAATACATTGATATAAATGAGTGGAAATCGCGCTTGTCAAATATTGCTTTATTTTCTCCATATAAATTATTAAAGATTTATCTTACGAATTAATTCGATCAATGAATATAAAAAATTTCGAAAATCCCTTTAAACTGTAACATAATGATAAATCTAAAATAATACATTAATCAGTTTAAGTTTATTTTTATTTGCCTATAGTTTTATACACCATGTAATATATACTAAATACAATGTTAAAAAAAAAATAAAAATATTGTTTCATTGAATTTTTTTAAATTTCTTCAGCACTTTTACGGTAAAGGTTACTCTTTTGACATTTTCATTACCATAATTTTACGGTAATTAACAAATACTATTTATATTTATACTTTCAATGATTAGATTATGTTGACAATATGGGTTTTAAAACATTTTACTTTGTTTATTATGTTGTTAAAATATACTACTAACCATTCAATAATATACAAAACTATAATAATACCATGTTCGAATATGTATCTGAATCTGAGCCGAGTAATATAATTTAGCGTAAATGGTATTCGGATTTCAAATAGTTGTTTCAGGTTTTTTTTTCAGTGAAAATGCAAAAAATCACAATGCCTGCGAGGAAATATTTAAAAAAAAAAAATCCATTGAACAAAATGGAAGTTGTAAAAAATTAAATTGTTTCCTTATAGCGGAAATAAAATTATTCATGAAAACTGTTCATAGTTAATTTTAATTTAAAAAATAAATAAATAAATAAATAATCAAATATTGTTATATAACGAAATATAATAATAATATTATAAAGCGTTTATTTATAATATTTGTATGTGTTTGACGGAACAAGAAGTATATATATATATATAAGACAAGTAATTTTTTTTTAATAATTTTCATTGTACAACAATTATTTTAATTATTATACATTTAACTCAATCGTTTTAATAATTAATTGCTTAATAGCTTTATTGTAATACTATTATTGAAATATTAAAATACAAAACAGTTTCAACGTAATCGAATTTAATATTATTTACATTTTATTCTTATTTTTTAACTTATGGTTGTTAATTATTATTTATGTTTGAATGATTTCATAATTACACCTTTTGTATGTATTGATAATATTTTATGAAATCATTTTGTGTATTTTACAAAATTAATATTGAAAGCCATATTTTCATCTATTTTCAATTTTCAAAAGTATGATATTATTACTATGAAGTAAATCGATTGAGGCGATTGATAAATCTATTATCCCGAATTGATAATATTCTTTTAATATATTTTTATTTTAAACATTTTTCTTTTATATTTTTTGAAAGACTTAAAAGCTAGGTACCTAAGAATCCCATTAAAAAGCACCTAAAAATGTTAAGGTGAAAAGTTTCGAGTGTACTTTTTAATAGTCTAAAAGCTATAGCAAAAACACATGACAAATGTTATGAAGTTTTCAAAACTATTACACGTACACTAAAATATGACTTGTATGTAGAATTAGCATCAGAACATTTTCACGTCCAGTGGAATTAAAAAAGTAAATATATTTAAATTTATTGTTATTATTAAATATTAAAAGTGAATCAATATTGGAAACTTCAAATGGATATACTTTGACCACAGTCAAATTTTAAGTGAAATTTAATTTCAATAAATCCCTGAAACGTTTGAATGAGAGACAGAAAAAATTATCGCAATTAGGACAAGCCTTATTAACATACTCGTATATATGAGACAAAAAAGAAATCGAGTATATATTCGTACAAATATATGCAGAAATTTATCACTCTACTTCTAGCAAATAATGTTTTATTCCATTTCAAATAAATTATATGCTTACAAGAGGAAGAAAAAAAAATTTCTTTCCAACACTAATATATTTCTCGTCGAAGAAGGGGAAAATTATTTCATTTGTTCTTGTATTATTAACACCATTATAATGTGTACGCGTTAAATAAAATGTAATTTGTATTTGTTATTACAAACGAAACAATGCATTTAAAATCGCATCAAACAAGTGTCATATATTTTCAATGGAATATAAGACATTTTATATTGGATTTCAGATATTTTCATCAAGTATATTTTTTCCCTTTTCATCGTTAAACTTAGCAAATACTTTGAATAGTTACTGATTTGATATACTTTACTACAAATACTTATTTCAACAGTAGTGAAATACTCATTAAGTTATATATATATATATATATGTATATATATAAATGTTATAAATACTTTATTTTAACAACGAAAATTCCAATTATAATGAACACTATCGTAACTAATAATTAAATCTATCAGAAAACGAACGAATAAACTATATCTACGATGCATATAACCTACTTTAAGTAGGTTTAAATATTTCTTTTATAATTTCTATGAGTTTTTAATTTCATAAAATAGTAAACGCAAATGGGTTGATAAAGAATAAAATAATATAATATAGTCAGTAATCTGATTGCGTTGTAAGATTATTTTTTTGGAATTGTACACAAAGAAAACCGTAGAAGTATAACTTTTATTTTTTATACTCTTCTTAGCGTGACCAGCACATTATTTGTTGTTGAAAAAATTTTAAATATTAATCCATTTTGAAAATAGGCAGTATGTATAGTGAATATTTAATTACGGGTTTCATATTTGAGATTAAAAAAGAAAAAACCACGAAACTACCACTTTTCTAGATTTTTCTGGCGTGCATATAGTAGGTGGTACTCCTGGGGCTAACTATATCCAGTCCACCACTTGCACGCAAAGTAAAAAATAAAAAAAATAAAAACACAGAAAAACTGTTCTACGAGTTCTGAACTCCGTTTATATTGCAAGATTTGGTTTTTTTGAGTGTCGTTCAGTTATACGAATTTGAAATTTTGTATTCCATATTCGTACGTACTCTTTTTTTTACGGAAATCAATCATTTTTTTTTAGAAAAAATAAAGTGATATTAGACGTCCAGGATTTTTAACTTTATTGGTTATTAAAAAATAATAATAGAAATAACACAATATAATTAATAATAATTACTTTTATGATTTTCGTACTGATAACGGTATTAACTATTTCGCCCATAATAAAATGAATTATACGAGTATTTGTATTCGTCCGTTTGACGATACATGAGATATAATATTACATCGTTTGACCGATGTACAAGTAAATGACACCGAGACCAAAGAAAACTGTCACCGATTTCCAAACGTTATGCATTTATGGAATACACGATAACCAATTGGTCGAACTTAAGTCAATTTAAACGAAGAAATCAACAACCGTCCATACCTACGTCATACGATACTGCCACGTGGTGCCGCGATGCACTGTTGCAAGCGTGTTGTGTTTTGGATAGTGTCTGATCTCGATATATTATTATTCGTTTTGTGTTTACCGAACCGCTGATTGGATACATAAGGTGTCGATTCCGGTGTGTTCGTTATTCAACGTACACGCGTATGTGAGTCGTATGACTGACAAGATTTCCGATAACGGCCCGTTGAAAAGCTTAGCCTAACCACTATGTTCGATTGGGGTCACTGCGTGCACGTGTTGTGTGTTCGTCTATGTGTGTATGTATATGCGTGTGTTATTGTTTGCGCGCGCGTGTGTGTGTGTCATTTTATCGAGAGGTCTGCGTCACGTGAATCTCTTCTACTCGATTTCCGATTGTTTGTGTGCGCGCGCACACGCACTATTGTTTATGCCCGGATGCTCTACAATATTCTAAATTAAACTTGTCATTTATACATAAACACATAATGCATGCGTCTGTGTTGTGTACTGCGTTTCCTCCGTATAAGTGCTGGTGGTTCAGGACAGACTACATATTACTCAGTATCCACAGCGCTGCATTATTCTACTCTACCGAACTCGTCCATCCGAAGTAGAAGAAGTTAAACGAAAATTAAAACGTATCGTAACTGTGTCGTACAAAAAAAAAATTACCTATTGCAAGATAATACGAAAAACATTAAATTACAATCTAATGTTATGTTCGTATCTCGTTGAAACGATAACTGACATAATCTAATCGTCATTTGAAGAAAAAACAGTGAATCTTAATAGCTCAGAAATTCCTAATATTGTTGTGTGAACAACAGTCATAATTTAAATTTAACTCAAACGTACAAATATATCTGTAAAATTTTTAAATAAACGATTATACATATGATAAGCTTAACATTCGAGTTATTATGTTTTATTTTTGACGCTAATGAAAAAATAAAAATAAATTAATTTAAAAAAAATACCTGTATAATATTTATAAACCCCTCATGCGTTATGATTCATTATTGAATTTGTAATAGTATTACAATAGTATTATTTCATTGAATTATTTGATACTTTCTTTTTTTTTTTTTTTTTTAAGTTGCTAATTAACCTAAATCAATATGAAACTCAAACATAATTTACATATCATCTAATTCCCGTCGGATTCGTTTCCGAATCGTATCCATCTATGATTGCGTGGATTAAGATATTCGCATGAGAACCCGGTCGTCGTCTCTCGAACCTCGAATGGTTGTTTCTCGTGAGATCGTTGCCGAACCGCTCGGAGAAACGGTTTTGGCAGTCGCGGCGGGTTAAGGCCAAACAAAAGGACGAGTCCACGAGAGGTACAAAAACCCGTGGTCGTCTTGAGTGAGCGGGCTGCCACTCGTCGCCAACAGTACGGAAAGTGGATCCGGGGGTCCACATGGTTTATTCAGTAGCAGTAAAACACACAAACCGCCCCCTCGGCCCGGGAGAGCGGTCGTAAACATCGACGACGTGCGGTTATCGTCCAGGACTTCTAGTGCAACGGGTCATGCGCCCTCGCTCGACATCAAACGTACGTCACGGGATATACGTGTGGGCACGCGGTTCGTTGTGCGCCAGCTTTCTGTGTTCTACCCAATGGTTGAGGCGCACGGTTTTCGCGATGCAGCCGCAGCGTGCCGAGAACGTCGGAAGAATAAACAAACAGAAAAATCGATAATATAAATTAATGAAAACAGCATGTTTATATGTGCACGAACAACCGTAACGATCGAGACCGTCTCAGGACGGAGGTCGGTCGGCCGACGTGACATAGGCAACACGTGAGGGATGCAGTTGGCTGCATTAGCATCCCCTTGGATTTAAAAAATAGAAAATAAAATTTAAAAATGTAGAATAGAAGCTATAATTATCATTATCGGATTTTCTAATAGCCTGCATTACTTCGTAGCCGTCGAAGAAAACGAAAAAATGTTGTAGTGTCGTAAAATTTGAGAAAATATTCCTACATATTTAACTTAAATAATTTTTACATTTTTAAATATCAGCCCCTAGCAAAGTAGCTGATAAGCGTCGTCCAGGCCAGGGTGCGATTTTAGGTCCATATTTCGCGTGAAAGTGTTACAAATGGCAAACGCTGTTAGTGCTAAATGTCCGCAACCAAACGCGCATAGCATATTGCGTTTTTCGCGAAAACGATTTAAGCCTGTTGCCAAGATAATTTATCAGCCAATCACATGAGTTGGGGAGCTTGTGCTTAGCCCACCACCGTTGCAGGACGTCACAGGTCGTCTGAACGAGGGGCTGACGCGTTTGGTCCGTCCTGCGTTATTGACCGTGACGACGCGATCTACTGCACTCGTTCGAATCGAATATTAGTTTCGTTCGCGCACGAAATAACGACGTACGTTGACGAGACGTCGCGGAAAAGGTAACTCTTCGGATTACGTGTTGAAACTATATTTGCACGCATAGCTGACGTAATGGACGCGCGGACATTTAATGAAGATCAAAAAAATTATCGATGCACTTGATTTGGTTCCGTATCACGCAAAGCTTACCCGCCGCACCGGTAAGTGTTTATTTTTCGAATGTAAACCATCATTCAGAAATTCAACAGGCGAACCAATCGTTTCATCATTGCAGCTCGTCATGTGTTCACCAATCGCCGTTCTATTTCACAAGACGTGTTAGTTATTCGAACATTGCATTTTCGTAATGAAATAACGATTCACAAACAATGCAGACGGTCGTGTGCGGAAATATGTTTTCCTGGGAAATATTATTACACTATGTCGTGGCATCTGCCAACGTGCTCCGAACATGAACAATTTATAATCTAATATTATCATATTATTAGCGTGCGTGTACGTGTATACGGAATTGAAAACATCGCCTATATCAATTGGAATATAAATTTTATCATTTTATCCTAAGTAATAGCTGAAATCATTTTGTGAGGGACACGGAACGTTTCATGTATGCGATTACATGCTGGTGTTTCAATGTATTTTTGCTTTGGATGATTAGTTTTTCCTGCAGCCCTACAACATTTGATGTTTATAAAATATTCGTATACAAAGAGCTGTACACATATTTTACTCGTATGTAGTTGCATAATTTAAAAATACAAACAGTCGTATTTTTTTTTCATATAAAGATATTGCTTTTTTTCTGTTATTGTCAAAAATGCTTTTAACGTACTATTAAAATTTACACCAAAACATGAGTCTAAATTATTTTAGTTTCTTCTTAATATAATTGGAATTATCTGTACCTATAAATAATTGTTTGATTAAAATATACATGAAGTTATCTTTGATTGATTTAATTACTATAATGTTGCGAAAAGTTTTCAATTTAACTGTTTAAAACAAATGTTTTGTTTTTTTTATTTTTTTAATGATAAAAAAATCTGGTTGCTTAGTAATATTCTACACTTTGTTCAAAAACAGTTTTCATATTTAATTTTACAATATAAATATTATTTTTTGGTTCTGAAAATTCTTTGATGATCAAATAATGTTTATCATTGAATTCATGTTATAGCATAGATATTAATATAGTACACGAGTACATGTCTCGATACAATCAATTTCGAATATAAGTAGTTTTCCGGAAATCCTATTTTAAAATATAATTTTCTTGGACTCGGAATTCGAAAAAGTTTTCTTTAGTATGCAGTGATGCAACTTTCAATACGATGCAAATAAATTATATTCTTTATTTTTTAAAAACACACAATTGTGCATGAATTCAAAACGAACGAGAGTTGCAACCTTAAATATAAGTATTTCATTTAGTTATCCGATATACCTTAAATATATATATACCGGCATTGTATATTTATGAATTTTATTAAATAAGTGAAAAAAAAGATTTTATATACATCAAATATCAATAATTATTTCAACTCTTATATCAAATATGAACTGAATATTTTGTTCATTATATTTGCATTGGTTGTTTCCATCACAAAGAGATTATTATTATTAATTTATTAATTAATATAATGGTATTTATTTGTTTTGTATTATGCTATTGATAAACTTTCCGAAAAATGTTTATTAAATTTTGTAACCATGACACCTTTAGTTTTAATTCAATGATCTTCGTACTTTTTTCTTTTATTTTCTTTTTATTGTATCTGCAATATATCTTATATTTTATTGATTTTTATCGTTAAAATAACCATTACAAATAAATACCGAAACATTAACAAAAATATATAAATATTCATTTATTATAATTTGTAGGAACGCTGTATATAAAGATGGTAAAGATTTTTATATTTCTTATTGAAGCAGAAAGACGAAGAATAAAATAAATTATTAAAATTGCTATTGTTTTTACAAGCTAAATGAAAATTTTATGTTAGTTTGATTCCATTAAATAAAAACGGTTGTTTATTATTAAACGAAATGATAATGTTAAAAAAATTTCATGAGTAAATGTAATTTCATCCGATTATACTTATCAAAAGGATTTCATGTACCTAAATCAATACCATATTTAAAATATTGTGTCTATAAGGATGGAACACGTTTCCACTAGAAGTGTATCTGTGCCGTTGTCAGCAAATTATATTTTTTCCTATACGTGTTTTCATTAAATAGATTTTTGCTACAAAATTCACTAGTTTAATGTATACTTCACAGTACTATGTGTGTTAGATTTGATTATGGTGCAAATTAACTCTGTAATAAATTTAATTATGTTGACCTGTTAAAATAACCATTAAACCATTGACCATTAAAATAAAATATGATAGGAATAATTTAATAACTTCCCACCAGCACCGAAGAAGTGAATCATTATCATATCTACATAGGGTATTATAATATATCTATATATTCTTGAGTCTTAAACCTAAAAAAAGTACTAAAAAATGAGTTTCCTCGTATAATTTTTTGCCGATCGAATAAGATAATTTGGATAATTAAGACGGGTGGGTGGGTTGTCCAGTATATGTTTAAAACACAGTGTTTTTCGATGTTGATTTGGAAGCCACCGTGATTTTGGAGCCATTTGCCTCATATTTTTATCAATTGCAGTGCTCGAACGTTGGCCGATAATCGCGTTCGTGTTTGGCGCACTACGGAAACTCGACGGTTCCCAAAGGCCGTACAGTTCGTTTCGCTCGCGGCAATGGGCCAATGGTAGAAGTTTTCTCGGGAGTAGCCACAGGTGTCGTATGCATTGTTTACGTGAAAAAACTTAAATTAATATCTAGCAAAAACAAATAAATAAAAAATAAAAAAGTAAAAAAATAAAGTACCATAAATAAAAAAATAAAAAATAAAAAAATTACAGAAAAACTCGGGCAAGAAACTTTATAAAGCCATTCCTGCTGAAATCAATAAGGCGAAAACATATTGTGTGGGTGTACAATAGTACTGAATTTAAAAAAATATATATGTAGGTATTGTATATGTGAAAAAAAAATGAAAAATAGAAGAGAATAACGAAACCGAAAAGAAGAAAAAAAAAGTGATTATGAAAAATTGTCTCCGTCAGCAGCTGATGTTAATAATATTATATTGTAAGATTTTGATTTTCCGTCTTTTGAAAGTCATTTGGTTGTATACAATGATTACCACAAACGTTTCACGTGTTTTTATGATTCACTACCAAACAAAAAAAAAAAAAACCCAATCGTATTGTGAAGGAAACTTATTATTATTCAAAAATGGAAATATGTATACATTTTTTATATTATGTATACTATTTGAACTACGATTATTCTTGTATAAATTCTCATTTTTATTTTTTTTATTTTACTAAACCATTGAAATAACAATTTTTTTCATCATCGGCTATTCTGGAATTCCTCGTTGGCTCTGGAATCTTTTTTTTTCCCATCCACCGAGACACTTTTGTACAATAACACAACTTCCAAAGATTTGAATATAAATGATAGTGTGCGATTCATGGTTTTCTTTAATAAATTTGTGAAATAAACTTCCCCTCCGATAACTGTACGCATTGTCAGTTATTTCGGAAACAGTAACGTTATTATTATTATTTTTGAATGTGAAATAAAAAAGAATTTAATTTAAACATAACCGTCCTATATTTATACTATGCATATATATATATATATATATATATATATATATATATATATATATATATATATACATGTATGTTTATATGTATACATTATTATACCGTCGGACCGCCAGTTGTTTTTAAATAAATTAACATTTTATACTCGTATACTTATAACTATATTATAATGAACATCAAAATCGCATAAATTATAATATTACGAGTATTACGTACGCAACCCAACGACAATAATCATGATTATCGGTTTCGTTAAAAACAAAAATTTTATACCATGGGAAAACGATGATTAAAATTATCTGACAAACGATATCGGATATTTGCAGACTTCTCGGTGCACGGATACTTGGAATGTATTTCTTACTGAAACTTATCGAATGACCATCTGCCATGTGTTGTTCTCAAATGAATGGACTTAAAAATATTTTTCAGTTATCAATCCTGGTCATCTATAAAAGTCATAAACTTCAAAATGTTGCAAAAGGTCTTATATTTTTAAAATATTTCATCGTGATTCTTTCAGTCCACCGGTAAATATAATGTACAGAACATTGAGACGTGCATTTAAAAATATATGTGTAGTATATAAATGCGTGTAATACAACTTTCCAAACACTCTGCAGCGCGGTGAATCGGTTACACATGCAACACCTGTCAATCAAAAATCTCTTCACTTGTACCTGATTTTACGAAAAAAATTATTTTCGTTCCGATTGCAGAGGCCGAAACAAACAAAGTTTAAGCTTATTTCTTTTCGACATACCTCCCATCAGCTTTTCACGGCATTACAACATTTCCAATATAATAAAACACCTATAAACATATATTATACGACCGTGCAAATGAAAAACTTTATTTTTAGATTACCGTGATGTTCCTGTCAATAAAATAAAGTTTACTTGAAAGTCGCCAAAATGAGTTACAACGATTACAATATAAAATGTTGACAAAATCAAATATTTCAATAAAATACGTTCAATTATCATGTGGTATAACTCAAACGAATTTCGATCAAACTATCTATGCGATTTTTGCCGTTTAAAAAAAACTACCATAACGATTTGATACAGTTGAAACATAAACCGATATTTATATGTATTACCAATCACGCTAATAGAGTGATAATATTAACTATATAACAATACGAAGGTTGATCCACCCGATTTTATTGCTCAGAGTCGTTTTTTAGAACCATTGGTGTTAATTTATTAATGCATAAAAGATTCATCTAAATCAGCCACTCATTCCTGAATCTCAACCAACCCTATTACATCGGTTTTATTTTATTTTCGCAGTACAATTAACTGTATCGACGGGACCGAATAATAGATTCACAGTGATATTAAATTACTATATCGTTTATATTTTATGTTTATCTCAAAGCAAAATTTCAACAACAATTACAAATATTTGAGTTAGTGAAACAAATATTTAACCAAATTAACAAAAATGTTGTGATACTCAGAGACAATATTGTATATTTTCTTCTATTACTCTCATTCAAATATTTACAATGTATAAACAGTTAATGCCGTTTATCAATAAACTAATCTATTTGTTGAATATTAATATGTTCAAGATTTATGAAATATTTTTGTTAAACGTATTTAAAATGAATCTATTGTGATTTTAAACATTTTGAAAAAAAAAATTATTACAATAAATAAATAATTTTCATAATACGCAAGTGAAATGTGTTTGAGTCATTCAAAATCATTTGAAATCTAGCGGTAAATGTTCACGAACTCATAAATAATTATAAAAGAAGGCTAACACGATGTATATTCGTTGAAATTTTCCTATCCATCTTAGTACTGTAGTACATCGAATCAATGGCAACTGAAAAACCATGGACTGTGATTAATATCAAAGTTTGCGAACCATGACTATTAATCAGCAATAGAAATGCATTAGCCATGAACGTTTCATCGTCAATTGCTCATTTACTCATTATTAAACTCGTTATTATTTACAGACGAGCGACTTAATTATTTCCATCGATAATCATTTGTAAGGAAATCAATTTCCTTCATACCGTCACCGTGTTATGCACCCCGTTGTAAAACGGTGTAAGTTCATTTGATCGATCAATTTCTACAAGTAAACTCATAGACATCCAACTTTGGTCCGACTAGTGGCGCGTTATTTGCAAGTACGATGCGAACAGATTCGAGTGTTAAATCCTTTTACACGTTTAATTAGCCACACAGTGCAATTAGTACAGTACATACAATGCATGGATGATTAAACTACTTATTAAATAATGAATATGACGTACGGCCCGTTGCGGATATTATTCCACGTATAAATAATGGCATTGTCGCTGTAATGTAACTAACTCTTCTAGGCTACAATACTGCTCGTATTTAAAATCGCCTAACTAAACAACTAAACAAGCCTATCGTCGGTCGGGTGAGCGCATAAGAATGTTCAAAATTAATAACATTAAGATTGCATTACAGTAGCGATGCAAAAATTCCTTGATGATTAAATGTCAACAAAAATGATGAAGTGGACTGAATTTCATATTAAACTCGTACCCAGCATTATACTATTAAGTTTGCACTGGTAATGTTTCGAATGTAATGCAACAACACCAAGCAAAAATGGTATTATGATCAAAAATGTTATAATATAACATATGTACATGTGTTATAACATTGACGATAAAAAAAATAAATATACATTCAAATCAATAGGAAACATTAATAGAAAGAGTAATACTAATTATAGACAGCATTTTCGGTATGATTAAAAACATATTCAGTTTGTATTGTTTAAAATATAAGTCAATATTGTTGTAGGTAAAACATATATGCGTGACCCAAGGGAAATAATAAAAAAGTTGACGTTTGGTATGCATAGTTGTACGTCTGATTTTCTTATGCTATACTTTTATTTCGTTGACAAATATTTAGAAATGATTGAAAGATTTTTTAAATTATTTTCTTTTCGCATAACATAATTGCCTTAATAATCTGTGTTATTAGGTATTGTTTGTTTTTTTTTTTTTTTTATTGTAAATAAATCTGATGTCGATGGATAAAAAGATTTAATGATCGGGTGATTTATTGAATGTAAAATATATATTTTAAATGCACACGAAATGTGTGTTTGAACTCTCGGTATTTCCATTGATATGCAAAACGTAATTTGGTCTACGAATACGATTTTATGTGAAGCGCATAACAATTATTTCGATCTCACCATGACAACATACAGTGCATATACATATATAAATATATACTCGTTGTGTAAACATGCAAACAGTGCACTGCGACGATAATCATTCGTAATTCGTTTGATCTATTCTAACGTCATAAGATACGACTTTTTGCGTACATATTATTTACTTTCGGATATTTACGTTCACAAAACACATTGATCTCGAATCGTATAATTTCACGTCGGAAACGGAACAGTAAGTATACTATATTATATATATAGAACGTTAAAAGCGTAAATTCACGTTGAACGGGTCGCCGCGTGCCGTTAAAAGCACACAAAAAAAAAAAAAAATAATAATATTAATAAAGTAAAATTAAAAAAAACTAAATAAACGAGAGTTCTTAACTCATCGTCTCGATTATATGGAGAATTAAAGGAGTCATTAGTTTTAAAAAATTACATTAATTAATTATAATATTATTTTTATTCCTTGAACGTAGCTACGCATTTAGTCATAAGACGTTTGCGCTCGAAAGCATTTATTCATCGCCGACGGGAGAGTGGACAGTAGTAGGCGCACAGCTGCCCGGAGTCGCGGACTCGACATTTGGTAATGCAGTTCACTACTTAGTGTGTTATATTAAAACATTCGCGTTCAAGAAATATGAGTGATAATGTACGCGTACAGAGTGTGTTAATAATAGCAGTGAAACGAATAATTAACCTGCTCAAAGTATATTACTATACCGCTTTCTAGACATTAAGTACCAACACATTTTCTTCGCGTTCAAAATATATCATAACACCATGCGCTTTAAATGATTATTATACATCAAATAAAACGTAACTCGACCTCAAGTAATTGGTCCGATGGCGATTGATTTATATTAGTTTATATTACGCTTCCGTTGAAATTTCAGATAACCGATGAAGTTATCTATTTATTTATCAATCGCGTGACCATTAAAATAAATAATAATAAATGAAACGGTAAAGGAAATGAATTGCACTCCACGAAGTATTTTTCGTATAACATGTTGCATACAATAAAATAATACGACAGTGTAACGGTCGTGTAAACATTTATAACATTATTTAATGTAAAATCGAATAAACGGGGAGGGAAGGAGGAAGAACGTCGCCGACTGATATTGTTATTATTATTATGCAAAGTGGATGAAGTGTATAAAAGTTTAGTGCAGCCTAATTTATTTTATATTACAGTGTACACCGACGGTCATAACTCATAACGGTACCATCTGCTACAGCGTTCCTATTTGTGCTGCGGTAGGCTGTTTGTCCCCCCATACGTACGAGAGACATCGCACGATAAACACGAACGACCATACGTGAACGGCGAGATGAGTGTATCGCGGGTGTAGTGGACTGTTTCGATTTCCGCATAGAAATCTTCGCACCGATAGTCCGCGCATCTTCGCCACGTCCGTATAACGATGTCGAACCGTAAACATTTGAATACCGACCAGTAGGTACCCGTACAGCTACCGCGAACTTACCGCTCGTTTCGAACGTGTAGGTACGACTATTACGACGATCACAAATATTCGTTTCCCTTCTAACCATCTCGTTGTACTGCGCGAGTAATATACACCTACAAAGGGACGATCCGCGCTGCTGCCGCGTTGCGCATAGATCCCCCCTCCCACGATAATGATAACAATATTACTGCTGTGTCCGTGTCCGTGCACGTTTTTTACAATCACGTCCGTTCAGCTAGAACACGCGTTCGCATTCGTTACGGTTATTGTACACGTTTGTAACGTTGCGTCGGGGACACGCGCGTATTTAAATATTACGCGGTGTACGCGGCACAGCGAATAAAACCGCGCGCGTATCGCGGACAAACAGAATAATAATGTTAACGATGATTCCGTTTCGCGTACACAAAAAGCGAAATGCACGTAAACAAATCGTTTGGTAAACAAATCGTTCGGTGTTATATCTCGATCACCGGCAAGACTTTAAATATCGATACGCTATGGGAATTTACATAAGTAAATAGGATACGACCGTTGCGCACGGTCCGCGAAACACGCACCGACTACTCCTACACAGTTTCGTTTGGCCGTTTATTCAATCGAACGTCGTTTCGTCGCTTCCGCGCTCCGCGGGCACGTGATATTATTAATACAATCATTCGTCCCTGTTGCCGGCCAACCGCGAACAGCGGATGATAATGTTTCGACGCGATCGCGCTCACCTCGCGGCACACGTGAACGAAACTATCCAGCACGTTTTTGTTCGGTTCGTATGGATATAGTACACCGCGGATCGTTTCACGTGCACCTTCGCTATAAATAGCCGCAGGGTGTTGTAATTTAACGTTGCTCGCGCGAACGATACGGAGTTATCGGTTGACGTTTCATAAGATCGAATTATGATTTCAGCACGGGTACACTATATCTCACCTGAACCCCGGTGTAGTCATAATACGCGATTGTATTACTGTTATTCCAATGTTACCGCGTCGGTGAGTGTTTGTTTTTCTCAACTCTCGTAATATTGTTTTGAAAACTGAAACGTTTACGTCCCGGCGACTTTCCATCGCATCATATTTATATGTTCCGTGATTTCCGATTGCGCAGCACGTGGTATAATTAATCGTGCTACGCCGAGGACGTTTTGATTTCAATACAATCCATCAAAGTCCCGACGGTGGTGAAAAATGTCGTTACCTTTTCCCGGAAAGACCTAGCGCGGCAGTGTAAAAGGTCGTGGAAAAAAATGAACGTGCGGACAAAAAAAAAAAATAAGCAAAATAAAAAAAATAAAATAAAAATTCACCTACATTTCGCTTGCGGTGAATATAATAAATATATGACTTTTAAACTTCCGGGTAAATCGAGCGTTTCCGTACGGAGTGTATCAGTCGTAAATTTCAGTCATTTGTGAAATTTAACCCAGCACTATGGTTTAGTATTTAATACACCAATAGTCGGTCTCCAATCGAAAATCTGAAAATTTGGCGCAGGTAGATTTAACTGTCAACCGTATTGAAATCGCATCAACGACGTGTAATCAGACGTGAAAATGGCCGGTGCCCATCGACCAGTGACTATGCGCTATACAATACAACCAGCTCCTTTAGTAAAATGTTTCAAAAGGAGAAAAACCGAAAACGATATTCGTTTTCTGAAGTATGACTTCAACAAGATGTAGGTTCTCCGCGTTTTCACTGCTCGTTATTCACGCGATATTAAAATACAAAGCGATGGTTTGTTATTGCGTTTTTATTATTATACGTTTCACGTTATTGCTGCTGTATGCGATTCGATTCTGAATACATTTTCAAACTATTCCAATAAGAAAAAAACGATATATACCGTACGGGTAGCCGATGCATATCTTATATGTACACGATTTAAGTATTGGGTTTAAATTCCTACCACAAGAACGCAGTGCTACAGTATTCACATTAAATTTAGCTACTTCCAGACATTTTACTTGTTGCGCCGAATTTTTGTTCATAACCACGAGCCGAATACCATGTTTGTTCGTTTTAAACGTCATATATTACTAATATGCCTATTCGAATTATATGTGAAATTTATCGTATGTACATTTTTTTCGGTACAATTAAACGCAATAATATTATAATGATATGTCTAATTTTGTACAAATGTTGTAATTAACTGTTGAGCTATTGTGTATAATTCAGTAATTGTTGATCAATAATAGTTCTTACTGAAAGCATCTAAACAAATATATGAAAATAACTATTATGATGATATCTGGTAGCTGGTAAATGCGTATACAAAGGATCTGTACGTCATCGGAAATATTGTTAATGTATATCGCATAAGTCTGCATCCACGCAAAAATTATTATTACCACTACGAAAGAAAATTTCATAATAACGAGCAATCATAATTTGTTTCTTTTTAATGTCATAAAATTAAGTATTCACGATTCGATGTAATTAAAAAAATCTAAGTTTATAATAAATGGATTATTAACCTTTATTAATTATGCATATAGCAAAAGAAAATAATCGTTTTTTCGAATACGTGCATAATATGGTAATAAAGAACTAGAATATTATGTATATCGTTGTTCACAGTTGTATTTCGATATATAATTTTATAATGTGAAGGTGGAATTAGTTATTTCTTGTTTACAACATAACAAACATAAAATAAACAGAACAATAACTAATTTTATTATATAATTAAAATTAATATTGTCCCTCGGAAGAATGATAAATGCGTACATATGACGGGTTTTTTTATTTTTATTTTTACGTGGGATGTTAGGAAAAAAAAAAAAGAAACCATTTGAAATTTATTGAATTTCAGTTTTGTGGCGACTGTTTTATAGCATGTCATACACTATTTACTAGAACCTTACAAACATGGATTTAGATAATAAAAATATAAAAACTGTCGTAAAAAAATATGTACCTTTATAATTTCGCGATATATATTGTAAAAAGCTCAAGAAAATTAAACTAGATAAAAAGCAAAGGAAATATGAAAATTTCAATATCTTTAATAGGATGAAAACTGTTTTTGAATAATATACAATTTATATTAAACGGAAATATAAGCGCTTAGTGAACATTTCAAATCAATGCGATTATTATTTTTTTAGTTCCGAGTATTATTTGAGTAACAAATATTTCTCTGGTCGAAAACTAGTATACCGTATATTCTAACGTTAATTTTTGTAGATTTTTGTCAGTTTATTCATTATTACTTTCAATACCCTTGAGAAATTCATAAAGTAACCGTATTCAAAGTACCAACTAGACAGTGTAACATATTAGAAATATTCTATGATTAATATGATTAAAACAATAATTATAGTAGAAATCGTATATAACCCTAAAAAAAACAGTGACTCACAAAATAATAAACGATTATTAGTGGTGATAGAATTCGATTCTCGGTTGAAATTAAAGTTGTTTAAGATATTTTACTCCGTTATCGTCAATTATTAAGAAAACTGTTAAGATATTCAAAAAATAACTAATCCTCTCTGTTCTCAAGAGAATAAAAAAAACTTATATAACCTATTTTCTATCTTTTATTTTTTATTTGTTAATAATTGGAGCAGCCTTTCTGTGGTAATATTATGCATATATAGATACAAAAGAAAAAAATACAACATTGTAAAATCAATACATTTTTCATTTCAGTTTTTTCACTCAGAATCCAAAAATATATAAATACATGGACAATGTGTAATATTTACTAGAATTATTCAAAAAATAGTGCATTATATTAAATTACAAATTTAATTATAGAGTATGATTTTTTATTGGTGCGTTACAAATATTGGAGATAAAAAGTTTTTTTTTTTTATTGAAAAATTAATTTATTATAATCAACTACTGTCAAATGTGAAGTTAAATGTTTTGTAATTTTATACAATACTGAATTTTGAAATGAAAAGTTTGTAAAAAAATAAAAGCTATATCTTTCTATGGGTTTATGATTAATTCTCGTGTATCACTGAAGATTTATGTTTTTATACTAATAATTCAGCTAATTTATCACAGAATCTATCATCTGTAACTAAAGATACTCAACTTTAGAAATTAGAAATTTTTTGAAAACAAGTTACATTAAGCAATGACCCAAATCGACATATCGAACCTAATTTTTAAAGTAAAATATTTATAATATAGTTTGAGTTCATTCTCTAGGGATCCTGGGGAAAAAAAATAACCCAAGAACCCTGACCAGTTTCCAATATTTACTTTTGAAAAAGTAATGAAATATTTAAATAAGTATTGTTGTGGTCGTTCCCTCTTGCGTGCTATGACGAATGGTTCATAAGATGACGAAATTTACAATTTACATTTGAGTGAAACTGATAGTTGTTTATCCCTACCAAAAATGTACACCTAGTAAAATTATAAACACAACGGAAAACATTTTTAAAAAAACATCAAATATACGTATATATTTGTCATATCAACAGAGGCGAATTTTTCAATGAACAGAATGGACAACTGTCTAGGGTGAAAAATTGTATGGGAAGGCGCAAATTTTATAGCGCTTTTTATAAAAATACATCATTCATACAAAAAAATTAAAATAAATAAAGAATTCCTTATTTTATATTCACAAAAAAATATGTACTATAATATTTACATAATTGTCCAAAATGTCAAGAAATGGTTTTAACAATGATGATTCATAAAAATCGTCATTGTACATTTTTGTTAAAAAAGACCGAACATATATTGTCATTTTCTAAAGTATACTAAATAATTCAAAATGGCGAAAAAATTGTCTTTAATTTCAAGTGAATTAAGATATTATATTATAGAAGAGTAATTGGGGATTGGTTCACGAAATATCGGTAATGTATACTATTATATTTAATAGTTGGAGCGTTAAGTTTTTAGTGCTTATAGCCCTAAAAAGGTTAAATTCGCTTCTGGATATAAATTTTACGATATTTTCAAACGTGCAGTTTACGTATGCTTCAGGAAAAATATTCGATCACGTACTTAATAATACGAATGGTAAGATTTAAGCACCCAACTTTCTCCCCGTACGCATATATGCTACTAGATGGAATAATATACAATGGAGTCACGATAACTCAAATCACATAATTATTTTTTTTTCTCTTGCTTTATGAACCTTTAAGGCCTTTTGCAGCTTCTACTAAACTTCTCAACTTGTCACGATCAATGGCAGTCTCGAAACTTGCTTCTTCGTCCTCCATTCTTATAAATTTCAAATCACATAATAGTTCGATTTTATTTTCATCCCCTAATGAATTTTGTAGATAGAATCTGATTATTAGCGCATGCACAATAACATAAGCATATACTATGGGTATAAATATAACAAATAGTTACTTCGAAAATTATGAAAATTATGAGTCTCAAAGTACTCAAATATGATCATGGCGAACCAAACAGTGTTAATATTTAAATCTGTGGATTCTATTGAAGATTTTTATATTTTTATATTCGAATCCGTAGGCAAATTAGAATTTTTTGTTTATAAACTGCTGAAAAATCAAAAACTAATAACAAATTATGTCTTTATTGTACATTATAATTAGTACATACTTATAATACGGTTTTATTTTTTTTAGTTTTTTTTTTAAAATTTGTGTACACAAATTTATCATAAAAGTTTTATCGTAAAATTTTAAAAATGCATTTTATTACATTGCTCGAAATTTCACTTAATTCTGATAAATTCGAGTTAAATATCTCGAATTATATATATAAATAAAAATGTACATACCTCGAAGCGAATTTTTATCTCCTTTCAACTTACCCTACATAGATATATAACGTGATTACGTGGGCTTGTACGGCACACCAGCCCCCACTTTTACACACACACACACACACACACATCCCTCTAATACGGTTAAACATGAACGTTTGTCGTCATGTGCTTTCAGTCGAATACAAATAGAAAACAACCATACGACGACGGTCTGTGCGAATGGTCGAAATTATATAACATGGGCTATGAACGATTTTCGTAAATCGTGAGCACAGCCACATTTCAACATTTATGCGATCATGTATTTTTTTGCGACTACAGTCGTCTTAACACGTTATATTATATATTATACGTTACATGTAGGTACAACAATGATGCAATGCTTCATGTTCTGTCTTGAACGTATCCATGAAAACTGATCGGTTAACTGACGTATGTTTATGATTGTGTGAGTGTGTGTGTGTTCATGTGCATGTTCTTATGTCGGAAATCACGTTGGATCTTCATGATACACTCTGTACATATGTCATAATGTTATATAGCATAATGCGCATTATACTTAAACGTACATCGAGTCGGGTTTTTCTTATCTGTTTTTCTTAAAGTGTATGCTATACGTGTTCCCTCACAGGAAACGTTTAGGTATCCACGGCCTATCAATGTTTAGATTATTCACCCTTTTCGAACTTCCAGAATATTTAACATCAACTTCGTTGCGGTTATTTACAGTAGACATACGATTTCAAATAAAACCCACATTAATTTCGAGATGAGGGAGGGGGGACAACCGATTAATGAACAAAATCTGTTTCAAAGGTCAATTTATTAACTATTTAGAATAACAGCTATATACCGTATATTATGCGAGTATTAATTAAAGAAAACGAAATGCTGTTAATAATACGATCAAATATATGTTTTGCTTATAAAGTTAATAGGTATACGTGAAATATTATCGTTCAAACGATTCAAAAAATACGTTTAAAACAAAATTATTTCAATTGTAAATCCGAATTCATAGTGTTGGAATAATTTTTAAACATAATATTATGATATCTGAATAAAACACGATATTATTTTTGTAACCGAGAGTTACATGCGCTACGTGGTAAACAAATATTGAAACCGTAATAGCTGAACGTTGAAATAACTGCTTGGAACGCACAGCGGTGTAAGACAAGATGAAGTAATAAATATTCTAAAAAATAACACGTAGGTACACCCCATGATGAAAGCAATTTAAAAACATTTTGATTCCGACGTTTTTTTTTTTTTTTATAACGATACAACAGTTGTACAGTAGTTACCACTGTGTATCATTATCAAATTTAATTTATTTATTTATTTGTCTCGCCAATTTATATGTTTACGCGATGCAAACAATATCGTCTAACCTAATAATACGATTCACTGTTCGAAATGTACATCACGCAAGACATGCAAGGCGGTATGTGTGCACTGTGTACTGAGTGATAAAAATTATTAATACTAACAGTTGTACGACGTTGCGTAATGTGACAACATTACGCGATCGTCGTGTTATATGGTATGCCCTCGTCGTACGAATCGTTTTTCAATAATTCGTAGTTATTTCTGTTCAGGTCGATTCTATGAAATAACGGCATACTGTTAACATCGGAGTATGGATAGGTTATACGCACGTGTTACCCGGTCGTTCGTTCGATGATAAAACGACTCAAAAATGTCGGTGTCGTCGTTTCGAGACGCACAGTGGTGTCGACGACCCCATTTAACGTACGTATAATTGATTATTAAAAAATGAAAAAACCAAAGAAAATACGTACCTTCACCCTTGTGTGCGCACGACCGTACCGAGAAGAGTTGCGGGTGGTGTGATATTATTACATATAAGCATTTTCGCTGAAGGGTGCGGATAACGAAATAATCGTTTGAAACCATAGGTGTTCATACTGTTATTTCCCTAACCGATTGAAAAAATATTGAATGCGATCGATTTGTCGGCAGTTGTATGCACATAATAACGTGTTTGAGATGGATTTAAGTCTCGCAAATACCGTGGTATCCACCATCGTTTTATCAGTGACCGAGACATGAATCACGATTGACCAATTAATCCAAACGTTATACACGGGATAGGAACACCGAATTGGTCGAATCCCTAAAACCCCAAATGTAACTACAACAACATGTACTCAGGTACGTTTTTGAGTGGGTGTTGAGAATGAGGACGTTGTCATGGTTTTATGTTGTATAATAATTATCTTTTGCGTGGATAATCAGGAAGGATATAATATTCTGCACAAACAACTAGAATTCACTTTGAGAATTCGATAACACTGCTATATAGAATATTCTTAATAAGTTATGGTTGTTTGATGCAATTCATTTACAGACGTGAAAATTATAATTATCTAAATGTGAAAGTATAATTTGTAAAATTACTTTCATCCTATATTTTTATTTTTAGTTTGAAAATATTACAATCCATCGAAATCAGTCAAAAGATTTTAGATTCAATAAAAACATAAAAAATACATTTTTTTTGTATGTTTAGTAAATATTTTTTGCGTATTTAATAAATTTTTTTTCTATAGGTCTAACCTTTTTACATGCATATTTTGCTTTTTTAGCTTCTAAGACTTTCAAGTCTTATTAATTACACCGTATAAGTATAAATTCGAATGGTAATTATTATTCGTTTCGATTTAGGCATCCGATTTCGATTCCCTCGTTAATTAAATGTTAAGCATGCTACTTGTGCCATCCAATGGAATATTTTACAGCTAGGTCGGTGATAAACGTGATGATACGTATTTCTCCACGGAGTTCTTGAATTAGGAAAAAGTGAATTCGTTTGAAGACCATACGTTCCAAAACGACATCGAAGATCTCAATAATCGTCTTTTCAGGAATAACCTTTATATTTCTAGTTTTAACATTATGTAGAGAAATCGAGCGTCACGTCCAATTTGAAACACCGAGTATATAACGGTATATAATATAGTTTTACGTGGGTTCGACATAAGCACACCAGGTCAACGGTTCGGAACGAAACTGAAAGTGACACACACTACGATTATAGTTAAACTGAAATCGTCGCGAAACGCGCACGGGCTGCCATGAATTATGATCAAGTGCACGCGCAACTGTATATGTATAAATAATATATATCATATGTATGTGCGGACATATGTATTTACTATTGGAACGCAAAAAAATCACATTCCGCCATCGCCGCCGCGTAAGCCATCAACGACGGTCCGTGGCGGGTTCGAACCGTCCGACCTTTTTTAAGCCATCTAAATCCATCGGTTCGCGTCGGACGTAAGCGATCGCAGCACGGTGGCTGTTCTCCCCCGTTGAACTGTTGTATATGTTGTTGTAATGAATTCTTAATCGTTTTTTATACGTGTATTCCGAACGGACGCGAAATTCGATCTGACGTACCAACGGAGGGGGGAGTGTCAGGGATCAAACAGGCGTATTCGGAGAACGCAACGGGTCGGACGTATTCAGTGTTCGTGAAGAACGTCGTACGTGAACGCACGTTTAGAGCGTTAACGTTAATATTTTATGAACGACACGCGAACGTCACTTGATTTTTTTTTCAAATATAACGTGAACGATGTTTTTACTTTTAATGAATTTGAACGATTTTTAGGGCGTTCAAATTTGTTCAACATTTTAAGAATATAAGTATAAATAATTGGTATTGATTATAAATGTGTTTGAGAGTAGGTTATAAACATAAAGTGAAACATACCCAATACGTTTTGTTAAGGTTCCAATTATACGGAATACGAGTTGATGATTAATAAGTATAAAATAAAAAAATCTAAACGAACGCGTTTATTTGTCCGTAGAACTTGAACGTGAACGAGTTCAATTTTTAAGTGAACGTTCCGAAAACTAGATACATTCCATCGCAATGTCAGATCGATTCACCAGCGCTGTTATACGTGTGCATGTTCAATAATGTGCGGGTCGATAAAAACGATCGAATCGCCGTTACCGATGATATTGTCCAGTGGCGCGTTACATTAACACAATCCAAGGATCCAGCGTGCAAATCGATCGGAAGAAAACGCGAGGAACGAGGAATTAATGTCCTTTATTGTACACACTGTTAGTTTCACTTATGACCATTACCGTAATACGGGTGTATACGGAAACGCAATATTTGCTGCTAATCATGTTTCGCTTACAAACCACTGTATAGACCATTCCTTTTTTTGTGAATTACAATAACTTGTGTCATTCCTACGGTTTCGCCGACCGAAAGTCATGTGTCGTCACCGACCACGAACCGAGACCTGGAGAAGGTTGAAACATTATGGATTTTGTAGCCATATATAAAGATGAGCAATAGTAGCATATCAAATAAATAAAACGTCAACGTCATTTATGAATCGGAGAATAATTAGTATATTTTTGTATAATTGCTGTTAGCTGGTTTCGAGGAAGCCTGACAGACGTAGAACTCGATCTGATTGAAAGTTGACACCAAAATTGAATAAATAAAAATAATTAAATAAATGACGATAGTTCTCACCGATCATCATTTGACATTATGACCGATGATAATGATAATAAAAATACGAATACAGCAAACAGAAGCATAATCTTGCGTAAGAATAATATAAGATGAATGCAAACGCCTAAATATAAACAAATGCAATTCTAGAATAGTCATACCGATAGAATTGAATATTATAACTATACCGGTCATGGCATAATAATAGATCAAAAAGAACAAATACATACGGAGACACAAGTTTTTATATGGATCCGTGATCGCACCGAAGGCCTGCCGGAAAACGCCTTCATCTGTAATCGCACGTGATGCTACGGGACGGGCGTTTAGAAAAAATGTTTCAGAGTTCTCATTCGTCGGGCCGTTTGCAGGCGACACTACAAAATGACGAGCAAGAGTGGGTAAAAACTTGTCCTGCTCGCTGGATCCGGTCGATATTATATAAGAGATACTATGCACGTAAAAGAGTATTTTTCTGTGCGTGTACTATTGTTGCGCGGGAAGATGGTTATCGATCGGCAGGTACATGGGTCCGCGGGAATACTTTAACGTACGTGACACGTAATAATAATAATAATAATAATAATAATAGTATTTGGAAAGTGAAATGATAATGTATACAATAAATGTTTGCCAAAAATGGTCGTCACAAACCATTCTAAAATTGAACGTGCGAAAAAACACACCGATTTCGGAACAAGTTGCCTTGATAATTTTTAGATATCGCAGTCGAAAATCCAAGGCAACACCTATTTCACGTTGTCTCAGGGGTTTCGAGACGAACGTTTCCCTAATTTCGTGCTGATCACACCAACGGTTACAACGATTTTTTTTGCAGCCTGTTCGCTCGGGGCGCGTTTCCTCGTCGCGTCGGTCGACGTATCGTGCGCGTTACCGGTCTTACTTCCTGTCCAATTCGTTTGATCACGACCGCGCGAAGTAATATGTACAACAGTGCCGTTCGCTTAACGCGTGTACCGACGTTTTTCCCGATCGATTATCGCGTGGCGCAACACGATCGACGAGAATAAAACACGCGTCGATCGACCGTTATCGTTTTGGACGCGATTGTAACGCGATTCTAGGCCGCAGTCCGCAACCGTTATGTACGTGTTTCCCATGGTTACAATGTAAACGCTCTACTGTATTTCGGAAGAATAATAAAAATATACAGTGTTATGTTTTCGTCTCGAGTCGCGGCCATCCCATTGCCGTCGGGTCGACGTGTGACGGGAACGACAGAAAGAGCTTCTGGCGATCACGCACAGCACGGGCGCGCGTGATACCGAGAAACATGACGAGACTCGTCGAAATCTCTCTCTAATAATACGTTGTGCGCGCGAACGTATACTTTTTCATATAGCGACCAAGTTCTATTGACAGAAAAAAAAAAAAAAAACCTTCACGCGTTTCGAATAGCATACTGTGTATACTATTGTGTGTGTATACTTTGTATATATCTGTGTGTGCACACGCCTCAATAGGTTGCGGAAACGTAGTTTCCTTACACCAATATAAGCACAGGAAATTCTACTAAACGCAGGTTAACGTGGATATTTTTATCGATATTTTATTTCCCCGACGGAAATATCTACGAAGTTTCAATTTTTCATTTCTTACATAATCCTATAGTTGCATTTGACAATAGTGTCTAAGCGGATTTCGTACACTGAAAACGTTTTGTTTTTCACTTTTTGTCGTTTTTCGAAAATCATACGTTAATGTACACTACAGCACAAGTTCTGCCTGTACCTTGTTTTATAACATTCATCTCGTACGGTTACATGACAATCGCATGCGTGGTATGTTTGTGAATGTCAAACTGAATGGGAATATTTCGAATAGTTATCCCGATTTCGACGGTATTAGTTTCCGTTGACGTTAGATAAATGTAGACATATCATGAGAATTCATAAACATTAGACGCTCGCTTTTTCCTCTATTTGATGAGTATTTTTGAAATTGTTTATGTATAATTATATACAATATTTTTACAAAAACGTCATAATTTGTACGAATTCTTATGAACTTAAAGGTTATTTTCTTATTTTTTTATTCAGCAACATTCTAATTTGAGAATGTTCCGAAGAACAGCTTTTCTGAAAATGTTGATGGTTAAAAACCAATTGTTAAACTAGTTGAGAGAATAAATGTATACAAAAAAAAAAAAATATTTGATATTAAAAATATTATAAATTTATAATGTCGAGATCGATAGAATTAAATAACGGTCGATAGTAAATTTTGAAGAGGATTCACGATGTTTTTAAATTCTTTGAGACACTTAGATAGAATGTCAATGTGTTTAGAGGTTGGAAAATAGAACGTTGGCGTCAACGACCGTTTGTCAGTGGGATTATAAGTTATTGCGGAGTAAAGGAAGAAAGTGGATATTCCTGTTTTGTCGTTTACACTTATTTATGGCGTATAAGAGTCTTTTTTAGACTGATGTATACTTTATAAGAATCCGTGTTAGCAACTGACCACAGAGCGCGTTTTACAACGTTCGTTGAGCGTATAATTATAGTCGAATGTGTGGATCAGTCCCCAACATTTTGAGGTGTATACCTTATGCTACTCCACCGGGGAACATAAAATATTTCTAAGCAATAATATAAAAGTTGTTATAATATCTTATACGCGTAAGCATCTGCAGTTATGAATATCGCGCATCATTTGTAGGGTTTTGACATTATATTCATTGGAAAATTTAAAAAAAAACGTAAAAACATACTATTGTTTCAATAATATTATTCAGTATCACGACTTTGTAGTATAAAAACGTTTTCTTTCCTTTTCGAAAACGCATAAGTCGACCGATAGAACGATTGTTCTCGATGCGGAAAAAGTATTGTCCCCTTGCATTTCGCTGCGGTTCCGACCATTGAGTTACAACCCTTTTGCTCCCTCGCTCTTTTATACGGCAGTTGGCGTAACGTGATTTATTGTTTCTCGCCGCGTGCACGTACCCGCGTAGCGTGGAATCGAACTACTGCCCCCGTATGGGATCGGCACGTGCGGCAGACGACGGCAACTACGGCGAACACGGGTCACACGCGAAACACTGTAAAAATCGGTACAGAGTCGTGTCGAACGCGAACAAAATCGCCTCCACGCTTTCGACGGAAACGCGTTCAGACGAACGGCCGTTTTACCGACACGGCGCGACTGCCGAAACATATTAACAAATGCACTAGTTGCGAACAATTTTTTCCGTGTGATATTATAACGCAATGGCAACCCGAAAACACAAGTTGTATTTTAAAAGAAACCGTTATTTTTTGATAACGCGTTTATGAATACGAGTCATCATTGAACTACTCGTCGTAAAATTTGGGGCAACATTCTTTTTCATTTTTTTTTCAAACCGTTTTCACATACCTGTCTACAAATCTGTTAATGTTTTTCGTATATGTTTCGTCCGGAACTCGGGTAGTGCTTATTAATTTTACGTCAGCAATCAGTATGTTGATAGCATGAACCGTGTCCGCAATTGTTTAGTTTTGTCAACAAAATTTGTCCGCAACTCGTATGTTATCTCGTTAGGTATTCTCCGCAACTCACGTGGCTTACATCACTGTGTGCGCTATTCGGAAACTCCCGAACCAGTCGTTCGGGCGACATTGATACGCGACGGCGAAACATCTAATCGGCGGATATTCAGAGGCATCAGTTACGATGTCGAGAGTAAATGTTAAATTTAAATGTTAATTTTTTTTAAATAAAAACAAACAGTCTAACATTTTTCGGCGCACGTGATTGGCATTCGCTGGACAACTGCGCTGCAGCGTTCTCGTCAACGTTAGTGCATTATAGTTTTGCGGTCCACGTGTATTCGAACGAAACGTACGAGCACGACCGAAAGTGTATGTTGCGAAAATCGAACAACGTGTTCAGAAATGACAACGGGTTGAGAAGGATTATCGTATGTATTTTTTTTTATTTAAGTCAGTTTTCGGAGCTAAACCGTATGGCGTGCAGCATCCCGGTGAAATACATATCCACGGGTTCCGGAATAACGGACTGGAAACGGTGAAACATCGGCTGGCGGAGAGGGTCGTGACCATTGAGTGAGTTTTTAAACTCAGGGACCGTGTCGTGAACGCGATAAGAACCTATATATGTATGTTCCGATAGATGTCTGCAAATTATACTCGTGTTAATAATACGATACGAGTCTAGTCGGCGTGCAACACGTCGTTATAATCCCATCGTTACACTTCAAGCGTATTGGGTGTCAGTGTTGTTATGACTGTACCATTACATGTCTGCATAACGTTAGGACATGTAAACTTTACCGTACGCGCATCCACGATCGTCTACGAAACATTTGCCATCGGCGCATATCCCTAACCTCTGCGTGTCTCGAATACGATAGATTTTCACTAGTGTCAGTGACGTGATCATAAGCGAATGTCCACATCGGGGCGTCCTCCTATTGGATATCGTTCTCCTCTGAGTGAAACTTGAAAACAAAGGGTAATAATAAACAATTACCTTTGGTTATCTTGCTGACTTTTCATAATTGTTTTTTTTTTTTCTTACGTATTATAGTAAACCACTTAGTTATTCGTTTTAACAAGTTTATATTGCATATTTATGCTTACTATTATAATAATAAAACGAAAACGATAAACTATCTCGTAAAAAAATATTATAAAATCGTCGTTTTATTAAACGGGCAACGGTCGCGGCGCGTGCTGTTCTAATACAACAATCGAATTTTATTTTCGCTTTTCGATCTACTCGTATTTATTAAGATTTCGCTTAAATGCGATTTTCTCGTAAATTACAACGATGTTAAGCTACAAATAGCTCGTGTACACTGTGATAATATTCTCATAGGGCGCAACGACAAAAAGTCTGAATATTTTCCACTTTGAAACAATCGTGTTAATAGCTTTTACAAGATTATTCGTATAATTAAATTAACATATACACTCGGAATAAATTAAAAACGAAACAAGAATTATTATCAAGTATATTATTATGTTTTACGTTTTAAGTTATTTCGCCCGTGGACGAGACGCATCCCGTGTTGTATAATAGCTCGGGTTCGGTACATAATGGAATTAAAGCGCGAGTATTATGTTATACTATTAAAATATTTATTAATATTACAATTTCGAGTCTGTGTATTATACATTTTTACCGATTTTCCCGTATTAAATATCATACTTTCATACGAGCATATCAAATTATTTTCTTGAACTTTAACATTGTATAACTACTATAGTTACACACTAATCGTACATCACCTTCGTTAATGTTATGTGGCTCCCGAGTATTTCGATGTATACAATTCTCGAACTAATTTCATAGTTTAAACAAATAAATATGTCAATCGTATCTTTTACCTAGTTATATATTATAGGTTTATTACTCTAGAGTTTTTAATGTTTTATAAATATATAGAATGTATAGAATAGTGAGGTATGCATTTTTTTTACGTGTACACCATGCGTGCAAATATTCATTTTTTATTAATTAATATTTCATTCTAATACCATTTTTAATTTAAATTATATCATATATTAACTACCTAAATTGATCAATCTCATTAAAATTTTGTTTTCATATGTATCAACTGTCATATCTATTGTAATCATCAATTTTATTTGTATGTACCCCGTTGTACACATTGTTTGACTTGTCACCGCGGTCGCCTCGGATTTATCCATCGGTACGCCATTGCCGCTTCACGATGAGTGTAAAATGCAAAAGCACAGTTCGAACTGATACCATTCACTGTCTTTCAGGTTCCATAACAATACCTACCCGGGCTGACTTGTGCAGCATGAAAAGGCAATCTTCATCCTGCACTCAATATGCGTTATATCTCAATGATGCTATGCTTTATATGCCAGAGTTATTTCGAAATTGCATCGATCGATATACATAAGACAACCTGTGATGCAAAATTTGGAGTACCTTTGGAACTGTGCCATTTTATAACAATCATCCGAGACCCATTTCCCCTTCCATATTTAGTTGTATTTATCATCAATATTATTAATATCTTCTCTACGAGTGACAATTTATCACAAATAAAGTTATTTTCTAAATTTTATCAAAGTTATATTCCATTTTAAATAAAACATACAGGTGTATGTACGTTTTTTTTTTAAAAAATGCATATCCCTACTATAAATCATATTCTTTCATGAACGTTGGCCAATCAATAACCGATCCAAAATCAAACCAATAGTTCGTTATTTATTTATATGTTTATATATTAAGTAATTTTGAGTCTTAAAAGTAAAAATAAAAAGTAGAAATATTTCTGCGTTCATACGGAACATTGTATTAGCTCAAAATGTTTAAATTTTCAATTACAAATATTTTTTCGTGACAAATATTGTTTCTCGCAATGTAACAGTGTATTATGTAGTATCTATACCATAGGCGAATCTACAGGGTGTGCCTGGGGTGCCAGGGCACACCCTACGACTCGTATAAACCTGTGTAGGGCCCATAATACTCATTTCAGTTACAACCGCATTGAGTCTAAACATTAAACATTAAACAATTTATATTTTAATTTTAATACATTTTTTTAAAATGTATCTATAAAAAATAGTTGTTAATTACTACCAGTTGTATTATATACTTAATACAATTCTTTGTTATTAATTATAATAAAATTAAGATATTATATTAAACTTCCAAGAATTTTAAACATAATTGATTAACAATTTAACTGTTGATTGTTAGTATGTCTAAAAAAAAAAAATTATTGAGTAACATATATTATACTTTGCAATAGTTGTAGTTTATTAAATTGAATCATTTTGAAACATAACATGTGTATTTTACAGCATGAAAAATAACATCTAAACTAGGTAATAAAAATTAAACTTAATATTATTTAATATTATTAATATTGTTATTTCAAATGGGAAACATATTTAAAGTGTGATAACTGAGAGATATTTTGAACTACAGAGGGCCTTTTTGAGGTAAAGGCACACCCTGCTATGAATTTCTAGATTCGCCTATGATCTATACAATTTAACGTGCGATATTAAATAATGCATTGATGCATTATAGTTAGTCAACATGGTGCTTTGAAATCACTGGTTATAATTGATGCAAACGCATATCATTGTTATAATAACATGTATAATAATATCAGCATTATAAACAGTTATGTATAGCAAATTATTTTTTTTTCACCCATACCTTATTGTACAATGAAAAGTTAAAAACACTATTGACACATATTGTGATATTTTGAAATCCTATGCACTGGTTAATTCGTGAACTATCATGACAACAACATCGTACATCAATCCGAATAATAGTCATGAAGTATAATCAGAAATCTTACACGACACGATCGATGTGCAATTAGTTTATAGATACCTATCGGCCGTACTCGCTACAGGATATATTATCGTTGTGCGGGCGTAACGTTTGTTTTATCGTGCTCAGTACCATTGGCACCTGTAATATACGATTGCATACGATTGTCCCTTTTAGTAAAACGATTGAGTACGTTTTTACGATTGCGTACGATTTCTCTCCCTAGGCCTTAAAAACATTTTGATTGTGTACGAAAATGAGTTGCCAACGTGTACTATTAAATTAAATTAAAAATAATAATAATATAATTTTAAAAAATCATTATTATAATATTATAGTCAATTAAAAACATTATAAGATATTTAGGTATAAAAAGTACAATAAAAATACATGTTATAAGTTATAAATTAAAACCTTGGAATCGATAACCAGTACCTGATAAAAAATTTAATACATTACCATATATTTTAAATTGGTCGTATAGTTTTATTACATGGTTAATTTTTTAAATATCTTTAGATAGAATAGCTTTGGATATATTTTTTGTATAGTGAATATTTTTATGTTGGTTTCAGCCTGCATTTCTTTCAATGCCTCAAGCACAAAGTATATTGGTGGATGTGCGTTATAGAATTGAGCGTTAAAAGTTCTATGGAAACTCTCTGGACCATTTGTTGTTCTGACATTAAAAGACGAAAAAATTACGGAATTAATAATTATCTTAGTATTTTATGACACTTTATTTTCATGCATCAGAACATAAACACATATTTACGTGAAAAAACCACAGCTAACTCTTTCCCATGTTCTGACATTATAATATTTAAAGAATTCTCCATAGTTACCGCACTATTACTAATACTAAAACTAAATCCAGTGACTTATCGAATGACAAGTTGGTCGTATACTAATATAATGATGTTAAAGTGGGACACGCGCCTGGAAATCCGATATAATAATCGGCATTTAATCTTATCTCATAGTATTTTATAGATTACCAATAAGTACCTATTGGCCTGGAAATACTAGTCTCGGTAACGTTTATGAAATTGTATAAAATATAAGCAATCGTTTCTTAAAACAAGTTACATTACAAATGTTTACGATTTTGAACAACGGCTACGTTGCACTAAGTATTGGTAGGTAGAATGTACGCAAACTTAATATTGAAAAAGGTCCATACGCAATCGTAACGCACTCATTGGCACATAAACACCAACATTTTTGAGGATGCACAAATTGTAAACCGTTCACAAAACTCGCAATAGCTTCGTCATCACCACCTAACCTTCATTCACACTGTATATTTTACAGTAACACTTTAGACGGGGAGAAGATCTACGTTATAAACTTGGAGATGCACTAGTTCTCTGTGCATCCATTTTCCTCCAGTTGCGATATCATCGGTACACAAACCACGAAGCACATTTGTCCACGGTGCACTACAACAGTATTGTATTATACGCTATACACATAAGATATTCTACGAAATAATTTCAATAGAAACCCGAACGGTTTTTTTCTGAAAAATCTATAATTGGTTTCCATTACAATAAGATTCACGAACAATATCACGAAATGTACATACTAAACACTCTTACACACGTATTATGTATCCACTAAGAATTATTTTCTAACGATAGTTACGCAGCGCTAATATGCTGAACTGTATTCACGGTATACACGCCATTGCTATACATGTAACAATCGATTATTATTCACGACGGTTTTCGGTTGAATAATTTCACTTCAAAAGTTTAAAAATCCGGCCGACCGATATCGAATGCGCCTGTTAAGCCCGTACGCACTTAAGTCATCGGTCGGTGTGCTGTGGTGGTGGTGAAGGGTCGACGATGGGGTTGCGATTATGCTTGAACGTAGTTTGCGTGACAAAAGCCGTTCCACAAGTGGTAATGATATTTAGACCGTCGTCTTAATTGGTTCGTAATGGTTGTGAATTTATTAATAATAAACATCCTCGGAACCCGGGGAATTGGATACACCGAACAAAAATTATGTAGGCCATTAATCTTTGAGCAACAGTGTGCAGAGTGTGCAACGCGAAATAAATGGCAATTTTCTCGATACAATAAGTTAGGGAACACACACGGAGCGGACTCTATGCGCATGGCGGTGTATATAATATAATATATGTACACAAGGTTAAGGTAAAAAATGCATTGTGTGAAATTAAGGGGTCGATTCGTGGGGGAAGAGATGATACACAAAAACCTAAGACCTAACGTTATTATCTGTCATCGCAACGTACCACCACATGATATCATTACGTTTAAAAATCAAGTTTACATTGTTGAATTACGTGCATTGAATTTACGTGTAAGTCAAACCGCCCAAGAACCATAAAATTAAAATGTATTATGAATGTATATTAAATTATTCGTACGCATAAAAAACTACAGACGATATTGAATAAACCATACCATAACGAAACGGAGAGTAACGTGAAAGATTAGAACGAAAAATCGTGTCTACATCAAGTGGGATTGACGCTATTTTATTGGACATTATTATTACTGTTTCTTTATTTTTTCAACTGGAATCGGAAGGTAAAGTTATTCGGTACCAAGCATTAACCAAACGTAACGTTCTCCGTTTTACACGAGTGTTGCGGAAAATAATAAGTTGTGAAACGGAATGTTTTTATCGGTTAGCGCGATCAACTCTCCGTAAATCTCGAGCTTTGCGATTAGAAAAAATACCAAGCAAGCGTACAAATTGTGTTTATATTTCTGTATATCATGCAGCCGGGTGGCGATTTTGCTTTTCTACCTGATGACCACGTAGAAAAACGAAACGCCTTAGATGCTCATAATGTTATTTCATATGTATATATAGCGACTTGAAAATGCCTCAAGTTTAGTTCAGTAATTCGATTCGACACACGTGACCGGCATTCTGTGGCATCTGTATAAACGTGTTAATAGTGAAAGACACAAGTTCGAATTTAATGTCGACGGGCCCCGTTCAGAGAGTACGTGGACAACTGCACCAGACAAAAAACATCTGTACACCGGCTTAGTAAAAATATTACTACGCGCGATAAAAATTCGATCAGTAAAATAATCGCCATACCGCACTTATTAAATATTATATCATAATATCGTGCGATTGACTTGAAAAATTTAAGTTGAAGTTAAACAAAGTCTAATAAATTAGGACTTCGTTTCTCTGGTCATAATTTAAAGCTCTAAAAAAATAAAAAGTTGTTCATAATACCAGCGTTTTCCATTATTGGTCGAATACTATCCAATACCATATAAAATGCAGAACTTAACACCACATGGATTTATAAAAAATTTTTTATTTCAATTAATTTAATGGAAAATTATTCAAATAGTAATAATAAATGTTAATTAATAGAAAACAAAATGAATCGTCAGTTGAAAATAATGAATATAAAATTAAATTATCATTATGAAATAATGTAGGTATACATATTGGTTAAAAATGTGTTTTGTAATGTATTCCAATACTGTCATTTCGTCTGATAATAATAACGAGATCTGATGAACCAGGTCACCTTCTCAATATCGATTGCATTATTACCGCACTGCTTCACAATTCATCTTAAAAATATAATAAAAATTAAAAATTATCAATCTAAGTTAAATATGTATATTGTACTAGGTTTTTTAATACCTAGTTTTCATACGTAAAACTTGAAAAATAGATGGATGTAGCACATTAAACTCTAACCGAAATTGACTGTAAAATGATTCAACAACTTTTATTTTTCCTTTCATATCATAGGTTATTCAAAATCAAGATAGTTAAAAGGTCTATATCAATATAATTTTCAATAATTTTCAAGAGTGGAAAATTCCGAGCATTTTAATTTTTGATAATATAGTTAAAAACATCACAAACCAAAATGGATAAATATACCAAAATACATTTTTGACCACTTCCCGATCTCTAAATATCTTTATTCAGAACTATAATGGACTATTCTCCAATGCTAAACGCAGCACAAATGAAAATACATGCATTAGTTGTACTATTTTCAAAAACAGTACTCACTGTGGCATGTGCTCCGACATAAAAATCAAAAAGCAATAATCGTAGATTTTATTTGTTGATTTTAAACACAATATATTTATCCACATACCAATATGGTATTATAAAGTTTTAGACTATAGGAAACTGAAAACCCAATGAAACGTAGTATCCACTTATTAAATCATACAATAAGTACTGCTGAAAAAATATTTTGGACAGTATACAAATATTATGTAGACTAACAGAGTTTCTGTATGGTTGCAGAAAAAATTATACGTTTATATTTATAATTATGATTATTACATTCTCAAAATCTTAACAATCAAATATTTCTTTAGATTTATTTTATTAAAACGTGCAGTTTCAACTTTCTGGATAACATCAGTTGCAAATGATGAAATAGTTGGTAAATTGTTGCGTCGTTCTTGATACATATTGTCGAAGAGCCTTTATGTCATGTGAATGTACCTGGAAGTGTTTTAAAGTTTGACAACTATTTTCAATCGTTCTACGTTCAAAAGCTGTACAAATAGTTTACAATATTTTTATTTTATTTTTATTCACCTTCTGTTTCTGTGGCATTGGTCATAATTAGCGTGAACTAAAAAATTATTTTCAAATTATTGATGATAATTGTGATAGTGCATTTTTTTTCTTCCACACATCACTAATCAAAATCAGCCGAACTTTTATTTGTTCAAAAATAACAAAAATTAAATATTTCATATTAAATTGAACTAATACTACGAATTTTACCTAAAAGTTTCAATATACTAAATTTTATGTCTCGCACAAAAGCTGAAATAGAACTAAATACAAATTTCTACACTAAAACGATGGTTCCCATTTATCATGAAGTATGGACTCCGAGCTAAAACTAAAATTATTTCAGGAGCACTATTTTTATAAATTGGTACTAGTTAAAGAAATATATTTAATTAAATATTTGACTTTACATACAACATTTTGCAATTACCTTTTACGATTTAATTATGAGTTACTTAGATTAGTTTTTGTATTTATTTTCGAATTATATGAAACTTTCTTTTTTCTTCATAATCTCGTTCAAATACAGTAACATTCTTGATATTTTCACTTCTAAATCAGTGTTAATATTAAGTTTATTAATATTTTTTTTTTCACGTTAATGTTAACGTTTAATGTTGCCTAAAATAATGTTTTTCTAGTCAGAAAAATATCAGAAATTTCAAACGATTACGAATTTAATAATTCCAATAAAATACAATTTCAGTATTTCACAATCAAGGAACACACAATGTGCAGCTCCAGGAAACTATTTTTTGTGGGAGTAAGTCAGTCCCTGGACAAAAACTTTAAAAAAATACACGTTTTAAATAACAAACAGATATTTTTTTTTTAGTCATAGCAAAAGTACCTAAAATGTAATCTATGTAAATACATATAAATATATATATATATATATATATATATATATATATATATATATATATATATTTCAATGTCTCTATGTGCATTTATTAAACATAAATTGGTCAACCTGTCTTCAGTCATTTTTGAACGGAAGCATGTTTTTACTCTTTTAGAGTTGAACAAATTATTTCTGTAGTACTGTCGTTTACCTGTTAACTTCCCAATATTTATAGGTAGTAATATTTTTTAATATTAATATAATTGAGAAACAGTTTTATTATAAGAAACTCTTAAGACTAGAGTGGCCGTGGCTCTCTTCTCTTCCTTGGAGTTGCTCCTGAAAAATGCACACCACCAATTAGGAACCACTGCACTTAAGTATAAAAATTTGCACCAATAGATTATAATATACCTATTATACAATCTTGTAAATATATATAAAAATATATATAGATTATGCTACTAAGTATTTAAAAATCGTTATGCGATAAACGACTAGATGAAAATATTACTTTTAAAACTATATATTTTGGAAAAATATTTTAATTTATTTCAACAAAGAGGATAACACATTTTAAATTATTAGTTATTATATTTTGACTTAAATTACAATTGTGTTAAAATAATACTGTTCAATTATTTTATTGTGTACATTCCGAATAAGAATAGGAACTTGACATTGTTTTAGGAAAAATGTGCTTCTTAGATCATAAAGAAGGAACCCTTCTCGAAGAGTACATTTGAGAAAGCTATAATTACCAAAACCGTCTCTCCTAATGACAGTCTTTATATCTATTTACCACTGTTTGTAAATAAAATGTGATACAATCAGGTTCAACCATTTTACCAATACTAATTGAAATATCTAGATTCTTTATGACAGTCGAGACTACCTTACTACGAATTCATGTATGAAAATGACGAATTTTATACACCTAATTGTGTACATAATTATGTGTTCAATTTGAAGCGATAAAGTATAAAATATTTGACATAATATAGGCGACCAAACTAGAAAGTTTATACGAAGTGTTTTTATATTAATATTAATGCGTTATTTGAAATTGAGTAAAATAACACACGTTTAAGTTATTGGCGAAATTGTATCGTATTGGATAAATAGTGACATAGCCTCATAAATTTTGGTGGTAAAAGAAAAAAAAAGAAAATTTATTATTTCTGTAGATGTATTCGTCGTGTATGTAAAATAGCGCAATTATTGGGGTGGGTGATGAGGTATAGTATAGCTCTGCGACATTTAAATATTACGGTTATTTAAATTTTTTAGTATGCTATTTAATATATTATAGTCATCGTTTATAATTTGTCATTGTGTCATATTCTTAAGGAAAATAATAAAACACACATTTATAATATTTTTTCAGTTTTATTTATTTGGCCATTTATTTATTATTATTATTTTTTTATTTTTTTTTGTAATATAATCGCATATCAAATATTAACAATATTTTGTTTAGATTAAAATTGTAAGCAAAGCATAATATTATCGTTTATAATATTAGTGTAAGGATATCAAAGTGATAAAATTACTATATTTAATGAATGCACATTGATAATAATAACAATATAATTCAAAATTAAATGACATTAATACGTTTATATTTTCACGGTTTTTTTTTTTTTGCCATGTATCTGAAGAAAAAAAATGGAATAAATATTTTAACTTGGGTTTACTTTTTTACTTAAAAATAAATAATGGGAGAACATCGTACATCTCGATAATATATTCAAACATAAATATACATTTTATAACAATAGAAAACGTTATGGAACTCCTGGGATTCTTTTGTAATCAAAGTGGTTGTAAATGGATTTTGAATGATTACACCGCCGTGAAATACACATAGTGCGTTCATTCTTATTCGTTTAATATTAGATAATATAGGATTTAATCACCTGTGTTTACAAGTTAAATATTCTCAAAATTGCCCAGAGAATATAGTTGATTACAACAGAGTAAATATATTCTTGCAATTTGAACATTTTAGAGGAATAGGACAATTCATCATTATAATAAATAATACGTCAAATGTAATAAGGTTTCAAGGGAATAAATATTTTCTCGAGACATCGAGTTACGTGATAATTTTCAGAGTCTAATTAGGTTTAATGTTTGGAAAAATCAGTAAAATACATTTGGAATGGTACATATAATGTATAATTTTCAAATCAACACGAAGAAAAATTTAATATTATGTTATCCTCGCACAACGCTAAGTTTTCAGTATGAATATTTATATTTAGTATGGAAAAGTTTCATTGCGATAAATCTGTAGTACATAGTACATATACTCGAAGATATGGCATTTATTTTAATTTTTTATTTTTTTTATCAATTTTAACATTCGTTTCAAACAAACAATATGTTGACATCAACACATAAACCTGTATTCAGTAAATTGAGCTTTTTTTTTTTATCTGTGGCTCTCGTATTTTTAATTATTAGATTGAAAAAATATACATGTGTATACATTTCTTGAAAACCTTCTAAAAACAATAGCAAGTATACAATAGCGATTCGTGTACACTCTACGGAAAAATAAAATAAAAAGTAATACGAAGTTTTTGTTCTTTCTACTATTCTATTATATTACCTCTTTGTTAAAATATAGAATAGATACATACGTACACATACATATTAAATATACATATATATATATACATACACAAAGAGGAATAGAAGTGGAAAATAAAGAGTGATGAAGTATTTTTTATTTCCAAATGAAAAAAAAAAATTATTTTATTTTATTATGCCTTGTAAAATTGTATTAACGAATGATTATTGGATGATAAATACTTTGGCAAATACGTTGTGAACAACATTGTATTAGATACGACAAAACGGTGTTGAATCACGTGCAGTACCTTATTTTATTTTTCATCAACTATTGCGATTGTCATGAGCATTATAGCAGGGGTTATTACTAGGTCAGAGCAACAATTTAGGCTTTAAGTATTATTTGAAGATTTGTGACAGTAAATTGATTAATTTTTCAAACGTTATCGGAAAAAATCAGTAAATAAACAAGTGATGGCTTAATTTTTTTTGGTCGAGTCCAAAACTGAAAATCACTTATATAGCTCTTTAGCGATAAGTGCATAGTATTATTACTGTGGTAATCGATATTTTACGCAAGTGATGACGAAGTAACATTAACTAAATACCAGTAGAATATGCGAACTCTTTATCCCTTTTTCTTATAAACTGATACAGTTTTGTGATCTATCAGAACAGATCGGTTGTGTTCGATATCAAAGAACATTTTTGATTTATAAAAGTCTATTGCGAGTGTATATTATTAAGAACAACTATTTATTATTATTAATTTTAATTTTAATATTTAATTTTTTGAACGACACTAATGCAATCACATCGATTTTTAAATGCATCACGTGTACTTTTGTATAACTGGTACAATCAATTTAAAGATCGATATTTTACTATGCTCAAATGGATGAATGTATTTAAAACGGTATTGATATGTGCAAGACAAAACATGTGTGACGTGTCCTCGAACTTTCCAGTCTTATTGCAATCCACTAGGATTGCATCATCACTTGTGATCTACAGAGTTGTCAATCGTATCTGAATTCGAGCTTGAACTTTATTAAAAATTCAAAGACATTTGAGAGAATCCAAAAAGTTCAAAAGCCCGTTATACATAAAATTAACAAGAACTGATATTTCCGTGTACGAATATTTCGTATACTTCTGTTACCATATATAGTAACACGAAGGAAAAATAGTCACTAGTTATATACGTTTAAGCGTGACCTAAGTCTACGGCCACGTACTATACCCTTATCGTTTTGGCATCGACAATAGTAGCGTGACGCGATTAGTGAGAGGATCAGTGGCTACAAGAAAAATTAAAACTTACTTCTTATATATTTTATAGACACTATTGGAAGTAGAATATCATTAATGATCAATACTCTTTAATCCAACGAAAAATGTGTTATGACACAACCAAGAATCTCTAAATAATCCTTAGGGGTTCGGTGAAATGCTATCCCAGTAAACTCGATAAGACGATGGACTGTGGAAACTTCGCTTAATATATTGATTTTTTTTTTTTTTTTATAAAGTAAAGCTTTAAGCCATAAATATAAACTCGATCAATTTTACCGATTTTCTATTCCTCAGGAAATCACTCCTACGGCAGACGCCTTTACTTTATTGTCCACGCGTCATGTTTTATTATATATAAATAAACTTCAACTTCTTTTTTATTTTATTCATTTATTATTATGGTTATTTTTATTATTTTTATTTTTTTTTTTTTTTGTTTTTAACCCACGCGCACCCTTTGACCGACAGGTGTGAGGAGGAATTATTGCCACGTCTACGCGTGTTTAGGGTCAGCCAAGGAACACGCAGTCATGGGAATAATAACTATACAGAGGTATAAATCCGCTTAGAAAAATAGAATTCACCATCGTGTTGGGTGTGGTATTTTTTTTTTTTTTTTTGGTAGTGAGTTGATCGAACGCGTTACGTGCAAACTGATAACGGACGCTTGGTTTGATTATCGAAACTTCCAAACGATGACGTTTCGTCAACTTAAACGGTCTATTTTATAGTTATTCTGTACATTGTGTGATTTAGATTTCATTTCACTGTTGACTTATACATATGATAACACACTAAATGGCTTTTTATTTTCAGTCAGATATAGCAAATGCAAATGCAAGAAGTGAAATATCTTTCCATTAAAAGACAAAAAAAAATATTTACAAAATCATAATTACAAATCTATTAATATCTATCTTGTACTGTAACTAAATTTTAAGTGAACAGTGATGTAAGTTATTCCAAGTTTTGCGCTTCCTGTAAAATAAAAATATATCTAAAATGAAAAAATGAAAAATAATCATATCGTGGGTCGCATAAAAAAAATAAAATATTTTTCACCTGTAAGACCATATTTCAGTTAACATTTTTCAGTTTGTGAAAATCGATAATAATTTTCAGCGAAAATATCTAGCTTAAGTTTTCATTGCAAGGCTTTGCTACCAGTGTCATTATGATTTATTAGGAACTCTCTTAAAGCAATGTAATTACACTGACATCGATAAATATTCATAAATTAAAACAAAATAAAATATTAACGGTAGTAATACCAATCAATACACTTATAATTAATATATCAAGGTACTACAAAGTCTGTAACAATCGTTTATGCGAATAGCCTGGTTTTGTAATGCTGATTTGTCATGAACTATTATTATATCGGTGGCATTCTTGCGATTTCTGGGCTAAGAACTAAACCAAAAAAAAAAAATAAAAAAATGAATTTTCGCCGTTCATCGCAGAACACGATTTCGTTAAAATAATAATAAATCGACCAAGTCTTATAAAATACTAAATAACGAATGTAGAGTCTCTTTCGTCTCTAATTTCATAAGACTTTTATCGTAGTTGACTCATGCGAATAGTACGAATATTAGTTGCACTCGGACTTGCAGCTTACGCGAGAAATTGGTGTGAAAAAAAATCGATTATCAACTAAAGCAGACGTTGTTGGTGAGCCGGTTATCTTCATATTGGTAATATGGTTCAATCTTATTTTCATTTGCATAAACCGTAAAAAATGTGGTTTTAAAATTAAACTTCAAAATATTTTTTTTTTAATTTTGTGCGTTCTTTCTTACTGTAAAATTGGTAATTGATAAGCAACATTCAAATTTTTCGTAATAGCACTGAACCGTGTCCCATATTTTATTAACGATAAATCACAAAATATTAATACAACTTTCATGCGATTTCCTAGTAGATTTTTTCACTGCGGTTTGATCTAAACTATATTATTATCCAATAGTTGACCCGTGTCGCAGCTTTGTATGGTTAGCTCTACACATTTGTAGTAAGTTGTAGTACGTTTTTTTTTTTTTTATATCTTTTGCTATTCCGTAAAATTTGTTCAAGGTAGTGAAATGAAAACGTATCGGGGCAGAGATATAATGACGCATTTGTCTAGGGAAAAAATGATAACGTTTTTAGAGTATTGAAAAGTTAATACATATCAAAATAAACTGTTTCGTTGATTTGAATAATTCGATGATACATTAAAATATTCAACAAAAAACCCAACCTAACTAATCTATCCAACCACATTTTCGTGTTTTATATTGTAACACAAATCGAGGTTCTCGTCTTCTATGTCGAATAATATCATATTAGTTCGGATGAACTAGTTAAAACAACATAAATATTCACCGATTGAATTTAATCATTTCCCAAACCATCCGAATGTTATAATCGTTTATTTATGCGCGTGAACATTTTTTACTCGTGAATTCTATAACAATCGCCCCCCGTCCACTTCCCCCCGGTGGACGTCTATGTCTAAAGTGGACGGGAGGGGACAAGGAATAAAAACGCTTGACGAGTTCGCAAAGCCAAACAGTTTCATAACACTTTCCCAGCGCCAACGGTGTCGCACACTTCATATCGGTGCACGGTCGATTTACGTACTCGGTGGTCACGGATCGAAGTGCATGGGTGTTGTTCCGACAACTTTCGGCCGCTCAGTATCCCCGGGCGACAGAAAACGATGGTCGGTGCAACGATGCCCATCCCGCGCGCTTTAACGTTCTCGTCGGAGTGATCTCGTTTCACCGTTTCGTGAATAATACGACAGTTCGTCTTCGGACGCGTGACGATTGTCAGTTATCACGGGACGATCAATGCACGACGCTCGATCACTGCTGAGTGGACGGCGGTGCGGCGTGCGTTATGACACCATCGTGTGACGTGTGTGTGGGGGGGGGAGAGTTTTTTTTTTCTCTTCGTTAACAGGAAATCTCTGGAAAGCGTATCGACCAACAAATTCGACCACATGCCGTTTACGCAAGTATTTTCGCGACGACGACACGGAGTCGGAAGTATAGAACAATATTATCGTACCGTTTTTGCACCGCGCGGACGATTCGCGACGCCGACTGTTTTGCGTACGAGTGCGCGCGAATCGGCTCGAAACAACACATTTTTTCGTTTTTTTCCATGCGTGGTGCTTAAAACCTACACAGCATACGTCAGCCAAAATTCTTCTGCGACGTGATTTCGCGACGAGTTATGAACGCTTATTTGCATTTTCAGCACTATTCTTTTGAGCAATGCGCGAAGTTTTCAATCGTACCTTTACGTTTACGCAACCGTGTTCCAAGCTCTAAATGATTATTTTCGCCGTTTATTATTTCATAATATATCCTAAATCACGGTAAAAAAAAAAAAAAACATAAGATTTATTTATGACATTATTTGTTTCGATAAACTTAAGTAACTGATAGGCTTAAACTAACGTAAGTCAAATCAAATCGATCGAGTTTTATAGTAAATCTACGTAAAAAAAAATATTTGTTTTTAAAAATCCGACTTCTGCTCGATTCAAATAAATACATCTACTCCGGTAGGCGGTTCGACGTAATAATCATGACGAGCGTTGAACTGCAATCGATGGGCATCGAAAACCATTCGGTTTGAGATTAGAACTGCACTGACGTACGGTACACGGACGTACACAGTTATAATCGTGTTTTTACTGTCCGTAAATTGATTGCGCTGCGAACACAACACATTCTCTCCTCTTCCGTATACACGAGGCGTGCGTGTACATATGCACGCGTATGGATAAATAGCGCGAAATAAAATAATAAAAACAAGCGCGCACGAAAGCTCCCGCAGGAAATTAGTTTCGTTCGGAAGGTGCTCCACTACAGCCAATGACGGCCACGAGGGAGACCAGACCGAGCTTGCGCTGCCGACCCGCATAAAACTGTCTTGATTTATTGCCACTCTTAACAACCTGTGTAGTACCCTTTCCACCTCTACAAACGGTTTTTATTTCTTTTTTTTTATTTTTTTTCCTGTGGACCTCCGCTACCCTTTCAATTCTCCAAAGAATAAATAATAAGACATTTGTCTCTCGCCAATTTATCTGTACCACTCTACGTAGAACGTATACAATTATAGGAAACTTGTGTTTTGTTATTATAACGAAACAACACTGGCCGTGGGTATTGCAAAACATATTAACATTATCATTATTATATTATTGTTTTTTTATTTTTTGTTCACGAAACCGGTGTTACGCCCTTTGTGAGCTGTTTCTTTTTAAGTAATTTATAAACGCGAGTGTATAGTTTATAATGATTTGTGTTGAAATTTAAGAAAATAAAAATGATAAAGTACAACACTACTACAATAATTATACTAGTCATAATAATGATAATACAACCATCTAGGAGATGGAAATGATTAAATAAAAATTGCTCTCCTTAATTTAAAATATTTAGTTGATTTTTTTTTTTTTTTCTTAATTTTTTTTAACAAAGGATAGCAGCCGTGTGAATGTACGATTCGAATGCCCTGCGATTGGATACCACCACGTTATATTATTATAAAGGTAATTTCTGTTCGCATGAAATTCGGACGAGAGCTCATAAACATCATATAGTAGAGTGTTATTGATAATCGTGATACAAAGCGAGCTTAAGCTATCGCACTAGTATATCATAAGTCAATTTAAAAATAAAATATCTCGCGCGAATAATCTATAAGTAATAATACATCATTATCTCCGACTGGTATGATGTTGTTACGTTGTCGTATGCAGTCAATGCGTTCATCGTTTCTTGATTTATTTTCCTGTCTATCCACTGGATTACAATACTGATAAATTGAACTTAGCGAAAATAATGCTAAAAATAATTTCATTTTTTAAAAGATAATTTGTTTTGACTTTCAACCAATTTACATAAAGTTGTTATTACGGCAGAGAACAACATATCCTTCCACATTCAACTTTTCTCTATTCGAACCTTTCCAAACACGAAATTAGTAGATTAGAAGGCAAGCATACCAGTGAGTGACAATCAGCATTGTACGATGGCAGTACACTACCATTACAACGATAACCGGATAAAGCGATACGAACGTTACAACGGAAAAGTTGACGACTTTCAAAACTTTACGATTTCAAATCATATCCCAAAAATTGTATGGAATTTTGTGAGTCAGTTCAATATATGTACAACTACGCAGTCGAACAATGTGTAATGAAAATCGAGGTATGCGATCAGGATTTTGGGGTTCTAACAGTCATAGAATCTTGTCTATTGAGATAATCACCTATGTTGACTCCGATAAATATTCAGGTAATCGACCAAAACAATTGCCCCCTAATATTTTAACCAACACTACGTTCAGCAAATTAGAGCAGATCAAACCCACTTTCACGTAAAGGGACAGCATATAAAATATCGAAAATATTTTCAAATAACACAAAATCGTTGATAACTATTTGATTTGTAAAAAATTACATGTATACTATAAGCTGACTATGATTTAAACCTTTGTATAACTATTTTATCTGTGAAATAAAAATAAAAATAAATCTTATATGCTGAAAAATATTTTCTATTTATTTACAAAAAATAATGATACTCATGCCTTACAATATTCGTACATCCCTTTTACAATTTGATCATTTAATATTAAGCAGTAGCAGTATACTGATGTTGATACTAGAAACGCCTATTTTGCTTTGAACTCGATCTTCAGGTCAACGATAGATGTTTGCATATTGTAATTTTGTCTACTCATATCGATAACTATAATTGAAGCATGGTTTTTGAGTGAATTAATAGAAATGCATATATGATTTTTGAAATTCAATAAACGCTATATAAAACGTAGCTACTTTATTTTTGATAAAATAACTTTAGACATTTTCGCAGGGAAATGCATCAGAGATCAAATGCATTTTATAGTTTTTAATCTTGCAACTATCGAAATGTTACATAGATTTACTGCCGATATTTTTTCTATACTTTAGAAACCCTTTTATATTTTAATGTGGTTTTCCTAACTTGTTGGTGATTTTACTTACCACGAATGCATAGTATTTTGAGGTAGAAATGGATATTCACTCAACTCCTACGTTCTAACGGCACATATTTTTGATTATTCACTACCTTTAAAAGTATAGTTTTTCCTCTATAGCTTACACGAACTATAGGCATTCTCCACGCTATTTTCATCATATTTGCTTTTAAATATTTTAGTTAAGACGCATTGGCAACAGATATATCATCAGCCTTAAACATTTTTAAAAAGTTAATAGCCAGCAAAAATCTGCTAATTACTTGTTGTTGACAGTGGTGGACATTATATAGATAAATAATTAATTATATCTAACCTTTTCTGGATAGTTATAAATACAAAATAATAATAATAACAATATATTATATAAGAAATGGTTATGTATTGTATTATTTTAGATAAATAAAAGTGTAATCTAAAGGAATTTATTTAGATAAATACATTTTTAGTGATAATTTTTTACCCGCAATAATAAAATAATTTATAATCATCGTAGTCTAATCTATAATAACTAATAAGGTGTTATAAAACAACAACAAAAATGTAATTAAATTAATTCTACATTCATAAATACTATTTTTATTACCTAATTAGTTGTTTTTAGATATCAATACAATATAAGTACTCAAACACACCATACACAAAATATTATTGGCTTATTTCATAATGTTATTGTAAATTGGTCTCCATTTCTGTATACATATATTATATGTATATTCAATTATGTATTTAATTATGTTATATTATATGTAATTATATTATATTCATATATTATACAAAATACACTAGTTGCACATAGAAATTATTTAATCCAACTCCTGGTTAAATTATATATAGCTATAATTTTAGAATTTTATTCATCCATAGTGAAATATTTATGATAACAAAAAAAAAATGATATTCATAAAAATATAATAGTATAAAAACATTATGCTCGTATTCTTTCAATTAACCGCCTCCACCGGAATATAGTCGTCATTCCTCTCCTTCTATCTGTTGTTATTTTTTCAATGGTCATTCATTAATCATTATATAAAGTTATTACTTGTCAGTTGGTTTCAGTGTACTATTTAAATATGGAAAAATATATAATTTAATTCAATTATAAAAAATAAAAATTACGCAAAAACTATAATCGTACTGAATTATCAGAACAGATAAATGAAAATTATGTTAACTACACTCGCGTGCAACTAAAACGACTCACCTCTCTAGTGTGTATAAAAATGGAAATATTTTTAAAATAACTAAACCGATTTTCACAAAATACATTTTTTCTGAAAGCCTAATATTTTTTTACAGTTAGTAATTACAGTTTCCTGAAACCTTCTGAATACTCTTGAGACTGAATATTGGCTCAGGTTTAGTCGGTATGCGACTTCTCGTTGACTAAATCCTGCTTGCAGCAGAGCAATAACTTGTGCGGCCTATTCTGGAGTAGTATCAATGATTTTGATTAATAAGGTGAAACAATTAATAAGACGGTGTTCGTATAATTATATAAAGATAACGGCGGGTAACTCGCTATTATTAATAGACTGCATTTTGCTACGATAAAGTTCAAATAACGTTAATTTGAAAAATATTGTATACATTTCCATGATAATGGTGTCATTACGTTGTAAAAATATTAGACTTTCAGAAAAAATATATTTTGTGAAAATCGGTTTAGTCATTTTAAAAATATTTGCCTTTTTGTATACACTAGAGGGGTGAGTCGATTAGTTGCACGCGAGTGTATTTGGTAGAAACATCTTTCACCTTTTTTTATCTATATATTAATTGTTTTATATCTTATTTTTATCTAAATAATACTCATTTTTATTTTATTTTATCTATATCTTAGATACATTTATACTGATTTTTATCTTTACCTATATCAATTTTAAATTATCTGTACCCAACACTGGTCGTTGATTGCAGTTAAATTAAATTACGTTTATAATCCTCTCAGAGACCGAATAAATCAGTAAGGTTAATGCATTCATTAAAGGTGTTCTTTTAGATAAAATCCGCATTAAGATTTGTACAACTATTTTCCCAAAAGCGTTATTATGATGATTTATATCTAATTGACTGTATGACCAATAATCATTTACCGTAGTGGTTATAAACGGGGTTCATAAGTTTTTGAATTGAGACACCATTTAACTCGTATTTCATATCCGAAAAAATAAATGATAATTGATTGTTTATAAATCGAACGTCTTCGCCAATACTTTCAGGCTTAGTTATTAATCCTTCTATGTACATACAAATCTCACATAGTAGTGTAAATTGTATAATTTAATGCAATGTGCACTTTGCATTGTTTGATAGAGCAGATGTTAAGTATGGTTGGAATCAATGATAATCAACTTGAGATATTCTACAATCGTTGACATGTTGACCTGCTACGTTTAAATAAGTTTCATCTATAACTAAATAGCTCATAACAAAAGAAGAGAAGCTAAATTATTTTTATTTCTATTTAATTATTTTATTTCTATTTGATTGACTGAGTTGTTGACAATTTGATTCTTTTAATCTAACTGGTTGTTTTTACACTTGCGATCTTATGTTAAATGTTTATATTATAAAATTGCAGATCCGTTACGAGCGAAGGCTTAATATCCTTATTGAAATGGGCTCTCTACGTAAATATAACATTTCATTGTTTTGATAATTTGAAATTATACAGACATGAATTATTGTTGTGCAGCTTAAAGACACTATATGTGTAGGAATTTTTATTATTTTATAACGATGTGGAACATTTAAATAAAATTAGTGTACTGTATGACTTTCTCTACCACTAAGCTGACGACCATATTTAATTTTTTGTATACAGTTTATCTGACATATTAAAGTTGATCAACGTTTCAAACTGATGCATTAGCATCGTACATTTTACTCCGAAATCCAGGCAATGAGTCTATTCTATTACACATAGATCTTCTTCTTCTTCTTCGCCTTTCATTTTTCTTTTTTCTTTTATTAGGCATAGATAAACCTATTACATTGTTACACTTCATCTCGCGCTTCAGCGTATTATTATTGGCTTTCAACTCGAACAATGTAACGGTAACCGATAATAACTGTTTGATTTCATCCTCTATTACGGTTAACTCGTACGAGTCCATTGATATGGTGTAAAAATCCTTTAGAAAACCAACACCATCACTCTTATCATCATCGTACAGAACACCTATATGATTATTTCTACTGTCTATGTTCAGAATTGAATTATTCGTCGTGATTATTCGTCTAATGGAAAAGTTCGAGCGATTTACTGATTTATGTAGGCGGAAATATTTCGTTTGACAATATAGAATTTTCGTTTAACATTATGGTACACACGATAAACATTTTAAACAAATGTGTCCAAAATTTGTCATATTATATTATTTATATCTGTTGTAATTGTATTTAATTTCACATTTGGTGAAATACTTTTGTAATATTATTAGTGGCGGTAAATTACTTAAACTGTCATAATACTCGATATGTTTTCCGATTTTTCTTTACACTACTCGGTTCTTGTATTATTCTTTAAATCTAGATTGATGACCGCTTACTTATCGCATACTTTGAATTTCAAGTAACTTATTTCTAGAAAATATGCCAATCAACAATAGTATTTTTAACATACGTATACACTATATAATCTCATAGTTATATAATGCTCTACCGGGTAACGTAGTTATTAGTTTTATAACTCATTTTTCCTCAACGATCCTCCTTTATACGAAGCAAGGTAAAGTCTACTCCCTTTTTCATACTTGTACTTTCCATTATTATACGGCGCGAGATAGAATTTTTTGCCTAAATTAATTGGAGCGTTTTCATTAGATTTCTTCTCATAAATAGTTTTAACTATATTTACAGTACCACCCGTAAACAATTCTTAAGGTCGATTCGCACTATACGGAACGTCAACGTCACGTCACCGATCGGCAACGTCACGTCAAAATATCTTACTATGTATTTATACCGCAATGTTCACATACACCGGCAACATTACGTAACGTCAACGTCACGGAACGGCAACGTTTATTGAAAACTATATTTTGACGTGACGTAACCGATCCGTTCTTGTCCTTACGGATAGTATGAATGTCAACACGGAACGTTTCCGTCAACAATTTAAATAAACTATATTTTGAATGTGTAAGCTCGTTAACTAAAAATTATAAAATTGACTTTGTGACATCCTAAAATATTTATAGAAAGAAATTTCTTCATCTTCTAATTCTTTAAATAATGTGTGAAATTCTCCTACGAATTTCCTCGCAGTAAACATTTTTCGTACCCACGTTTTCTTAGTAGGATAAAATTTTTTTTCTTCGTCGTCCATAATTAAGGCAATCATTGCTAATTGTTTTTTAGTGAACTTCGGCATGATACAAATACGAATATTTAATAAAAAAAAAAATGAATTTAAAACACAGAATGTACTAGACCTAGTTTAACCTAACAGAATTCTGGACTGGATGGACTGATGGCTTTTCCGTGACGTTACCGATAATGCGAATGTATTCTATTTTTGACGTGACGTTGCCGATCGGTGACGTGACGTTGACGTTCCGTATAGTGCGAATCGACCTTTACGCGGAAAGTCCTGCAAAAATAGATATTAATAGTAACATGCCACATGATTTAATAATAGACATAATCCTAGGAATTAGATTTTTCTTTTTCTTCAATTTAGAAATTTTAGCCATTACAATTGACTTAAGGATTTTTCTTTTGTCGCCATTCTCGCCGCATTAGTAGCATGTTTAAACTCACAACCAGCACCAATCTTACCTTCATTGCTATTGTAACCTACTAAAAGATATATTTTTCTTTAAGTCCGGATTTTCTTGATTTAAAATATTCCCAAGATTAATCTTCTAAAATAGCGTCGGCTTCAAGTCTATCACTTAAGAAGTTACTATTTTCTCACGCGATGTCACGAGTCCGCGTTAACTCTTCTAAATTATTTATACCACGTTCACCGCGTGATAACCGTTCTTTTATAGTACCGGGGACGGCGAAGATATAACTGGGAAAATAAAGTTCCCCCGGTAAATGATTTATAACAGAGTTAATGAGCTCAGAAATTGTATTAGTGTTTCTCCTTCAAACGTGAGACATCTTATGACACCCTCGACTGTAGTTTCCTAATATTTATACCGATATGCGATTCATCGAACAAGAACAATAACTGCCTATATATAACATTGATTTATTCGATGCAATAAAATCTAGACATTGTAGTTTATTTCCAAACACTGTTAGAGCACTATTATTAAGTAGATCAGTATATAGAAAAACAAACTTTTATATAATTTTTATTGGTAAATGAAAACTAACTTCGATTTAAAAACATTTACATATATTCAAAGACGCTAGAACAACCTAAATAGAAATTATTAAAACGTATAATTGACGGTATTAAAATGTTTACTATTTACGACAACGATAAAGTTATTTCACCCAAAAAAAAAGTGTTTTCTATCTCAAATCTTTAAAAAACGTGTATAATGAACACTGTCCGAACGATATGTCGTATCAAAAATTTAAAAATGTCTGTGTTATGTTGTTGGGACCGTGATAGGTTTTCATTCATAGTTATCAGTGAGGATGATGAGCGTGATAACGGACGACACATAATGGGGTTCGATACATATGTAGTTATATAAGTATGTGCTTTATAGAATTTAAATCATTTTAATTATGATCATCGATATAGATAGTATTTTATTAATCAGACTTTTAAAAGCTAAAGAAATTATTAAACATAAATATCAGGCGTTAAAAAGTGGAGAAGCTGATGTACATAAATTAATGTCTCAGACGTTTAAACTGATTATCGAACCATTAACTAAAATGTCGATAAAGGATTATACAAGCGAACAAGCAATCGAAAAAACCCATGAAATGGATATAGATATAAGTTATTCTAAACCATATACCTCAAAAGACATATCGGATGATATAATAATCGTGCAATTATTACACTTATACGAGTACAATTTGGATAGAATGTACGGTCCAAAAACATTATCCAACGGAGATATTACTATAGGTGATAAAAAAGTTGAATTCAATCAAAATACGATTCATTTTGATGATAGTACTTATCCGCGAACTTCCGGGCTTATACATTTAATATATTTAATATATCCCGGATCATATACTGAGACGATTTAAAAATATACAAAAAAATTCAAACATCTGTACATTTAACAATATTCAGGTTAAAAATTAAATAAGTAGATGTCAATACGGATTATTATAGTTATTCACCTCGGGTAGAGGCTTAACGGTCAAATTACAAAAACATAATTTAGTATACTAGAACGAAACGAACGAGCTTGTCGATAGGTTACGTTTGTTATAAGTAAGTGAACAAGCAAGTACTATAGGTGTGTCTAACGAAATAACGTCAATTTTCCGATACTAACATTTAAAACTGGCAAACGTACATAATTTTACCACCAATATTTTGACAAAAACATATCGTATTATATTACATTATAAAATATTTCTATAATCTCTGAAAATGTACAGCAAAACTGCAAGGAACAAATGTATACTTATAAATATATATATATATGAATGTTAATTTTTGTCAGATCCACATGTTCTCTAGAATTCTCAATCCATAAACTACCATATAACGGCATGCCACACAATGCGATCGCTAGTGTCTTTTTTTTTTTAACACAAACTTTGAAGAACATTGTGACAAATTTTAACAATAATATTTATTATATAAATGCATTACATAATATAACATTTTTTTTTTATTACACAATTATTATACATATCAACAGTTTTGTACATGACTTCGTGTTTACATTTTTTACATTTTTATACATGCTTTAAACTGTATTACATTTTATAAAAATATTAACAACAATTTTATCGTAGAAAATGTTTCATGAGATAAGAACATGATATGATATTTATACACAGGCACTGACTTAGAGATAGTAAATATAATACTGTCGATTATATTTATTAGGACTATTAACGTGGCCCGGTGATATTCTCTATTTAATTTCTTTAGATTATTGAATTCTGTTAAGTATATAATTTATAATTATTCATTGCAACTCGTCTTTTTGAGCTATCATATTCCAATCATTTAGGTAAATTATTTTTAAAAAATATTTAAATAGATAAGCCGATTTTGGATTTCGAAGGTATGATTTTTATAGTGAATTTTACACCCTTTGGTTTGTATATAGTATTACTTGAGTTTATCGTGGAAAGCACATTTTTCAAACAGTTTTTTACTTGTCGCACCACCACGTTCTCACTTTCTGTTGATCATTTTCACATCAACACATATTTGTGAAACTTCATATTTGAAAATCATAAAATTCAAAGAATATCTATAGTAATAAGCTACCTGATTCACCTCTTGATGACTTAGCGAGAGCAATATGTAGCTGATTGTCTAAAATAGTAAAAAAATGTCTCATACGTATTTTAAAATAAAAAGTTTCTCGTACATTTTCTCCAGATAAAAGAAAAAACAATTGTATATCAAAATAAGTGTTCATAGTTCAAATTTTAACAAGAATCGACAAAATCTGTTAATTTTTAGAAAAATTAATAACATTTATTATTAATTTGAATGAAATATTAATAATATGAATTTTTTTTAGATGATGCGTAAATATATTTTTTTATATAGTTTAAGTTTTATGACTTTGTTATGTATGTTACAATTACTTTATTCAATATTTCGTTCGGGTCGAACAACGTGTGATATTTTTTTATTTTTTTTTTTAAAGTAACACTAAGTAATTCTGTCCATTAACATTGGATTGAAATTAAGTGTTTTTAAATAGTTAGAGACTATTATAATTTATCATTTAAATTTAATTCTGGGGAATTAATTAACTTAAATTACGTCGTTGATGTACATTTTAATTAGTTTACTCAGAAAAAATTAAACAAATTAACACAAATCCAATAACTGTCTAAATCATTTTAAAAAATGCAGATTATAATTATCCATGCATGATTGAAATCGACATAAAATTTCTTTTCGAGTGGCTGCTAATGTGCTCTGTGAGAACATACGAAAAATATAGTGTATTCCATTCTGTTGTTGAAAGTAAGTTTTGCTATTTATAAAAATGCTAGTTGTACTGCACATAATATGTACAATAAAAGGGTTAACATTTTTAAAATTGTAAAAAATGTGCATTTCAATAGTTTTTTACTATTTAAAAACAACCTATTTCAATCTAATATCACTGGATAGTATTATTTAATGTTACATTTATAAGGAATTATACTGTATATTCTTACTGAAATTTTATTATTGAATATTTCATCAATAAGCTTAAAAGATATGTTTATAAAATCATCAACTTTTGTGTAATAATAACCATTATAATAATTTTAATAATTTCTTAATATATAAATATAATTATCATAATATTCAATAGTTAAGAGGACCTGAAATACACGTAATTAAAGTGTAAAATCACGTTTTATACGAAAAAAATCCATTTCGTGTAAATTCATAGTAAATATTTTTATTTTTTTTAATTTTATGACTTAAAATGTTGAAAACAACAAACAAAAATCCAATATTACTGTTACAAATCCTCATCTACGATACTTTTGATTAAAACATTTTTAATAAATATTTTAATACTTTTTTTTCCTTTAAAGAATTGTTCTCGTTTTGGGAAACTGAAACTATTTATTGTATTGAGAGCCTTGGAAACATTTTACTTAGTAATACGCGTGTATTTGTTTCAGTTTCGTCAATATAAAAAATAGGCGATTCTAAAATTTAACCAACGTTTCATTGATTATGAAACGTTATACAACAGTAGTACACTTTTGGTAATCACCGTCTTTTAATACTGATGAAACTAAATCAAATGCTGACAGTAATTCAGTAAAATATTTCCAAAGTTTTTTATCATACAACATTTGAACTTAAAAGAACAAGATTTATTCTTTAAATAGAAAAAATTATATTTTTTTTAATTATTTTGATTTTAAATAAATAAATTTTTTTCTATTCTATTCTATTCTATCCTTGAGTGATTATATATATATATATTTAAATATATGTTGTTATAATTATATATATATCTACGATAATAACTTTGCTGATTTGACGGAATCTTTAATCTTTTAAACAGTTACGGATTGTATTCAATGCACAGTGTTAAATTTTTATTTTCCAACAAACGAACCTACGTTAGCTTGGTTTCACAATGAACGCACTCGAGTTGCCACTCGTTCATTAATTATAAAAAAAAAAAAAAATTAAATATTACTCGATTCGATTTTGAAGACAATCCAATGGATAGAAAGTCATCTACTTATTTTTGGTTGGTGATTCCCGTGCACATTCGTTTCACAATAAAAGGGAGAGAGAGAGAAAGAATCATAGGACAGGTGTACTTCAATTATGAAAATCCCGCTCTCTAGTCAGTTAAGACGTGACGACGATGAGATCGGTAAAAGGTCCGTGTGGGTGGTGCCATATAACGTGCTCTACGAGAAAGTTATAGACGCGAGTTTGATGTGCGATCATCTGGCAGAGAAACCTATCAAAACATCGGTTAGTGCCCGGATTAACCGCCGAGCCGCCGTCGACAAATCCTAGCGCAAAGATAGAAAAGACGCAAAGGCGGCGATGTGATGGGCACAGTGAAGAGCGGTAGGGAATTCGTTTTTCGGCAACTTTTTGTTTCGCAGAGTTTTAGTGGAGGTCGTGTTCCGTCGTCAGGACAACAACAACTGCGACGTGTGTCATTTTCTCTTCCCCCGACCCACGCAATGACGAAATTAAGGAGGACATGTGTCAAGTGGGCGACTATCTGTACGACTGCGACTAAAAAGACTTTAGGGTAACATGATACGACCACGGTGAGTCCGGTGTATAACGGTATTAGGGTTTTTATGTGCGTGACGGGTAGCTTATATATATATATATATATATATATATATATATATGTATATGTATAGAGTAATCATTAACTCCCGGCATTTCCTTGAAGAAATTTCTAACGCGGTGCTATATCCATTTACTTCGTTGAACACTTACTGGTTCGTTTTACCCTGCGATGCACACGCGTTTCTGATTTAAATCGATACTGTTATGATAAACATTCACGCGAGTATACCGTTTTTCGTATGTATGTTACAGGTAATTTTAACATTTGGCTAATGTGGACATTATCCATGCGTGTTGGCTGATGTGTAGATTTTGAAGTATAAACATACAATATCAACTATACCCGGACAATGGTGAAAAAATTAAACAAGAGTTTTTGTTAGCATTCCGTATTCTATAGTGTCACAATAATAAAGCGTTCAACTGCCAGAGTTTAATGAATAATCTTATCCCAACCTATAATTTATTTTAACGATGTTAGTCTGTTTTTGCATCATATTATACAAAAACATGCTGTTATAATATTATTTTATATTATTATATATTATATTTATATGTATAACAAAAACTGAATTTTATCGTTTATTTGAAAAATTGTGCTTTGAAAAGTAAGAAGGTTATTCATTTCGTTCATCAAATGAAAAATATTCAAGTATAATTAATGAATTTAAATATAGCTAGTAATCTTTTCGTTATGTGTGATATGTTAATTTATTAAAAATTATCTATTGACTCTATTTACTAGTTGTGCTTTACACTATTTTTTGTTATAATTTATTTATTGATGATTCAAAAATTACACATTAGACAAATATCAACATTACCTGTAACATATTAATATATATATCAGTTGTATTCTTTTTTCGTGCATTTCATATTGACATAATTTTTTGTCGTACATTTAATCACTACAAATATTTGTACCTATAAAATATTGATCTGCACGAATAACTAAATAACATTGAATTCATCACAAAACTAAATTATATTTTGGCAGTACATTTTCTTAGAGCCTATATATACACAAGAGTGAAAAGTTATTATTTTTGTGAAGTTTCACACATAGTTTGATTGTATATTTGTTCCACGCAAGACGTCAAGTGTACAATTTGGTTACACAAATAAATTCGTCGAATATATCAATAAAAACAACTATTATGCGAGAGACATAAAGGAACTCGAAAAGTTGACGAATATACTCAAAATACATATAAATCGTTTTCGTTATTCGGTTTGGTGGTGAATTTTTTAAAACTTATCAATTTATAGTTTTTTAAGTTTCAAAGTTTACGTTATATTTTATTCACGATATAAAACGAATTGGGACCGGACATACAACTATAACAATGCCATCTTATTGGTAAAATAATGAAACCAAAGTGTTGGTTATTTTTCTTCTTCCTTTCTTCGATGCCGATGAAGTTTTTGAAAATTGAATACGTTTTGTTCGTCCGTCCGACTTGGCGACCAATAGATGGTGGCTTGCAAATGTAAATCCCATGGAATACTTTATTAGATATTAGTTGTGAAAGTTGATTGATTGCGCTGTATGTTCGAACGTTCATCCCAGCAGAGATATGTAGACGGTAATGACAGTAAATTCGATATTCCTACGAGAACAAACTTTTGTAACGGCTCTGAGGGGGTTGAGGGGTTGCTGAGACGAGTTCAGGTGGCTCGAGGGCGACAGGTCATACGCAAAAGACGGGGATAGGAGGACAGGAAGTTGAAATTGTACCAGATTAGAGTAACGCAATGCCGACCACCGGTATCGATCGGATGTGTAGTCTCTTCTACCCCTTGCGCGTCATGCCCGATCTTGAAGCGAAATTTATCCGGCTATTGCTTTCCCTTATCGTTAACCAATACACTATGGCTATGTATAACCACCGAGAAGTTTTAACGCATCAACTGTGCCCCTAAGGGTGCGCACGGGTAAAGGTCCGGTTAAATGGATAATCTCCTCTCGTCCTCCGGCGCCCTCCCCACCAACCTATCTACGGTTGCTTTTGCTCTGCACCGTGTGTGTTGAAATATTGCAAACGATCAGAACGATAATGTCACACTTAAAATTCGAGTGGTTACCTCGTACGTTTTTTGGATATACCCTTAACGAAGTTAGTCAGGTACCTAAGTGTGTGTATTGGTATATGCAAAAAAAAAAAAAAAATAAAATAAAATAGATACAAAGTTTTGAACTTTATTCTACGACTTGCCTGCGGTTTGTTCAAATAGTTCGTTATGGATATACATAATACATACAAAAGTATATGTTTGCATAACATTTGAATCCAAACAAATCAAACTGTCAGACTATAATAATATATTATCTACCTTCGAATACACATAATATATACATATACATATATGTACGTATGTACGTATATATTAAATACGATTAAATTTATAAATTTTGTGATTGTCTATAATGCATTGTTTAATGCGTCTGCATTTGTAAATGTTTACGAAATTTGCATTTGTATATACTAAATGTATAATGCATTATATGATAATATTGTGTATGATGTACAGTTACGCAGGAATGTGAAAATAATACCAACATATATGTTAAAATACGGGCAATTTAAACAATTTTTTTATATATATATATATATATATATACTAATCAATTAATATTATTATATTATGTATAATATCAATGTTATTAATATAACAATAAATTATAAAAATCAATTCTGTGAAAATTGATAATCAAGTGCATATCTAGTTTTTTTCAAATACGCAAAATAAGCCCAATTGCGCTTTAGAATAATCCCTGATTGAAATTAAAATAAAAAATAAATAAAATACAGTTTAAAATGATTTACGACCAAACTACGAGGGTTTTTCTAATGTCATCTACGTTAACATATTTAAGTACGATTGTTATGTGTTGTGGTTTAGATACTAATTTAATGGAACACATTTCAATTTTGAATAATATTCAGATAGTTATATTTCGAAATAAAACGTACTTTCATTCCACTATATTTTAAGAATTTCTACAAGCCAATCAGTGATTTTTGCAAGAATGTATTGTTAACACTTATGCTATTTTAATTTTATATATAGATTAAAATAATTTTGACAATTATTGTTATCTATTTTAATTTTAACTAATGATATTTAAGAAGCTTAGTTTAGTACATTGTCGATTCAAAAAAATACAATTAATGACCTCGAAAAATATACTCATTTTAGCACCTTAACACGTCGCTAGTTACATATATATATATATATATATATATATTAAATAAATACCTGTTAAAAACTCATTAACTTAATATTCTTATAAATAGAAATACTTTGTCACTAAATGAGTAGTTAATGTTACCATATGAAATATATTTTGACAGAAATATGTGTAAGACATATAAACGTTGCTATGTCATTCGAAAGTTATATGATGTTGGTGATTAACGATAATAATAATAATAATAATAAAAAAAAAAAAAACCGTTTACTTATCCTTGGTCATTAATAATCAACAAAATTATACAATAATTTCTAAATCTGACCTTGGAAAATGAAAATGCTTAACATCAAGTATTTATACAGCACCAAAGTAATTCCCGGTATATTCGTGTGTATAACGAAAGCAAAAATAACACCTAGATTATGAATATATAAAATATATAAAAATAAAATAAAAAAGAATGAATAAAAACTTAAAAACTCACGCATCGTTATAGTACCGCCTATAAATAAAAATTAAAGTAGAAAAGTTAAAAATTATTAAACAAAAAAGGGGACCTCAATAATTAATTCGGTATCCGGTCGTTAATGATCTCTAGAACATTGTACTGTTTCTTTAACCATAGTTCTTACACAGTTTTGTAATTTTTAGATCCAGGTTCTAGATAAAATAGTAACCTTTCCTGGGTTTCCGAGAATATTTTAATGATTCCGATATTCGTTTGCTTATTGCTTTAATGTTCGATTTTGTACTAAAAATAATTTATAATACATAAATGTATGCGTATCCAAATACCCTTGCAGGAGCCACTTATTCTTATTACATTACTTGATGGTCATTGTCAAAAGTATTAGTTGTAGTCGTATTGGTCACGTTACAATATAAATATTATAACAACAACAATAATAATGATAGTACTCGTAATAATAATAATTCGTAAGCGCTCACACTAGTGCGAATGTCAAATGTTCATGTAAAAAGATATTGGTTTTGAAATAATCACTCAGCTGGGGTTTTTTTTAAAATGAACAATAATACGGTAGCCCTGTGTTCCAATACAACATTCATAATATTTCCGTGTCGGCGATCGCGTGTTCCATTTACTATAAATCACAGTAATATCATATACACCGTCTTAGTATTAGATTAAATCGTGTATATGATTTACGAAAAGGGTGCTAATGAAACGGATTATAATTCATGATATACTTCTGAGTTTGTACAGCTGCATTGTTATTATTATTATTATTATTATTTCATCTATTTCACGAGTATGTACGAATGTATACTGTTGATCGTGTTATATTTAACTGCACAGCAACAGCAGCAGCAGCAATGTCGACGTTACGGTAAATAAATTTCATGATTCAACATCGGATTACATTTAAACATTTTAATGCATCCGTACGTGTGCGACCACACTACTTCAGCTGCTGTTGTAGTGAATCCTCACAACCGTTTCATGTAAATAATTCGATATGTTGACTTAAACGGATCGATAATACACGTTCGTGTGAGTGCGCGTGTACTTATAACATATCTAATAAACATGTTTGTGCGTGTATGGACGTAAAACATCGAGTTCGGTTACGTTAAACACAACATGAATATACATGATATATGACGTATGTGCGTTTAACGATGTTTATAAATTTGAAAGAGTCCGGTAACGCGTTTATTCGCCAATTCAACTAAAAAAAAAAAAAAACTAAATAAAAAATTGTCTACTGAAAATATTATTAATATAATTCTGCTAATAGCGAGCTACGAAATATACTTAACATACTTACACAACGCGTTCAACCGAATAGATCGTTGTACGGCGTAAAACACCGAACACCTCTATTATACTGCATTTTATTTAAAATATTCATTTATTAATTAACACCTGCAATGAGTAAAAAACAGATACATAGAACTTCAGTTATTTTATGACAATAGCTACATTTATATGCTACGATCAACTTTATATATAAAATTTTAGTACCAAGTTTTTTTTAACAAGTTCTTTCATGACTTATATAAGCGGTTATAGAACTTATAGTTACTTATTTATGTGTACTGAGAGGGTATATAAAACGCTAATAATATATTCTTAGAATTAAATGCAAGGACTTTAAAACAAATTATTGATAAAAACTCAAAATAACCTATCGCAATATTTATTAATGTATGTATAAACACAATATCATTATATTTATGATAAAAAGCTTATGGTACAAGAGCAAAACGAGTAGTAATATCTGAAAGATACATATTTAAAAAGTCCATTTTATCTACAAACATTAACACGAAACGTCTTTGAAGTTTATCAAGCTTTTCAATTTGACTAGACTAAGATGGATTCCAAACCATAGACCCAAATTTTAAGATGGATCTAACTAACGCTTGATAAAGTATAGTAAGATATTTTATATTCTTAAATTCGACGCAATTTAATTTTATTGAATCTGAATCAATATGAACATTAAACTTAGGTAAGTTGAAAAAATAATGCCAAAGTTATAAACTTGATCTATTTTAATAATTTCTTCATTATATATATATGGAACTTAAAATTCTCAATAGATTTAAGACGATGAGAAGTAATACGTGTAGACTTTAATGTATTAATGAAACGACTATTAACTCTACATCAAATCAACCAAACGGTTCAAGTCTGATTGTAAATTGTTAGCTTTGGAAATATAAGAAACATCAAAATCAAATCTTCAGATCATCCACAAATAAAGAAAATTTACAATATTTGAAAACATTCCCTAATTCGTTTATAAGAATCAAAAAATTAAAAGTTATGAGTGATAGTAATATTCACAAGAGGATCTTTAATAATAACAACGTTCACTCAATTCAGTGAGCGTGCTACAACGGCATACAACTTCTAAACATAATTCAAATGAAATTATCTATAATTTCGTATGTTTGAAAATAATTGGGCAACTGGTTTAATATACTTATATGCGCACAAATCTAAATTAATTTAATTAATTAATTTGAAAGTAAAGTGTTTATATTCAGGTACAATTTTATCATAATATTTATATTAAGTACTCGTACATGCGTAGTTATTATCTAAATAAGAAAATTCTTAACTATATACTGGTAACCGACGAACACAAAGAATGTATAAGGTTTGTTCCAAACTTATACTTATGCTTTTGTTCTGGTGGAAAGACAATTTTGTATTTTTCGAAAGCATGCTTTCTGCAATGTCCTGGAAAAATTTTACTACATAAAAACCATAGTATTCATAATATATCTTGAGTACAAAAATGTATATGTGTATATATATATATATATATATATATATATATATATATATATATATATATATATATATATAAATATATACATATTTATATATATTTCATGTAATGATATATCCCTCTGTGGTTTGCAAAGGTAAATAATTTCTCACCATAACGACTGTTGCACCAGACCAATGCAACGATGCGTTTGAATATTGTATGAGATTTCTGTTACCGGACAAGACTCATTCATTCATTCATTTAAGAACGGAATGGATCCCCTAGCCATATAGCCTATATGACTATAATATTCCTCGAGGGCGTCTGTATTCTTTACTACGGCTGGAAAGGATAAGTTTACAATTCGGAAATCTCGAACAAACGAACTGCCTTCAGCAACATTAATATGTAATAGTTCACATTCCCGCATCGCACGCGGAAAGAACTTACAACAAAATCGCTTTATTTGACATTTTGAAAAAAAAACATTTTATAACACAAATTATACATATACATAATAGTAAATAATTAAAGTACATAAAAAATACTTATTAATTAAAAATGTTTTTTCGCATGCTCTGAAATTCATAACAGTTTTCTAAAATATTGTTGAAAATAGATGCATAATAAAAGTACCCGCCAATGAAGATTATGTTATTATCCAAAATAATATTTATGATTAGAAATCTCTCAAGGGATTACTTGTTGTTACTGCTATTTCCATTAACTATAGTATTATATGAATTGCTTTGATAAATTTTCATATAATTGTAATAAAGTAAACTAGGATGGTAAAATAAAAAAATAAAAGACGATTCGAAATATAACAGTTGTCAAAATATTAATATAAGGAAGAAGATTAATAAAATTAACGTTTTTTGTATTTAATAAAACGTCATGGGTATATATTGCACACACTTCAAAGATTATAATAAAATTGATTTAATTTAATGTTAATTAAAATAGATTTTAATATAAAAAAAACAACTCTAAGAGTATTTCAACAACTTTCATATAATAATCGAATAATTTAAAAAAAAAAAAATAAAAAAATAAGGTACCTTGTGGTAATGAATGAGCCATTCTACGTCGATCGTAAACCATTATTGTAAAACACGTTGACTTTTAACGTTGAACAAGCATTATACGAGCATTTCATCAAAAATCCATTCGGCTTTTCAATATTTCAAAACCATTATGTTGAATAAAACGAATTTGTTTTTGCTTATTAATTCCATAAAAAAATTACTAAAGAACATTCGTTTTGCGTCCAATTTTCAATATTAGCTGTAAGTCGTATTTTTTTCTTAATTTTCTCCGTTTTCAAAGAAGAGTTCCATAGTTAAGAAAGATTTTTTCTTTGCAAATTATAAACCATAAATTTCATTATTTAACTGCATATTTTTCTGACCTACACTCTAGGTTTTCTTAAAAATATAATCAAATATCCTTAAAATAAAATATAATAAACATATTTAAACGGTTTGACGAGTATGATATTTTAACACGTTTTAACCTAAAATATATTTTATTTATAACTAAAAGGTATTTTATTCAAAATGCAGCTGTTTATGGTTATGTAAAATCTACTTAATCGTATTTCATATGCTACGGATGATACTAACAATAAGCGACGAAGAATTGTTTATTGAAAAAATAATAACGTATTTCGTTCATAAAAATGTATCATGCTCCAAATGTTTTGAAAAATAACGCACATCTAAAACTATGAAATTTTGGAATCCAATGTTACGGTTATAATATAATGAACAGTGGTTTTAGTTATAAGAAGTCTGTTTTCGCTGCAGATGATTTATTGGACTTTATTTCACATTATTTTGTTTCTTCTTTACTAAATGTAATAAAAACGCTTAGAGCCAAGCTAATGTTATTCTCTCTGATCCTAGTCAGACGGTTGGGGGCAGTGGATCATTTGATTAACATAAACAACCTTGTAGATTGATTGTAATTGAAGGAAAGTAGATACTAGAATTATACATTGGTATACACGAGTGTTTTTATTACTCTTTTTAGCTATCAAAAATTTGTCGTCCAAAATCAAATTATTTCATTGTGACGTATATTTTTTTAGTGCAAAAAATATTCTGCAGAATTAATTCTGTAGTATCTCTTCCCTGGCATCATTCTGATTACTCTACACTGCTTCCGCCGGACCAACTCCACTGGGAGTGAAGTCCACACACATGAAAATTCTCTACTCGGAGAAGGAGGTACAAGTGATATTCCACTTAGCCCTCCCAAGTGAAATTGATGTTGACACCTGATGGTCGTTTTGATATGAAACATTCGATAAAATGATGGCCTACATTGAACTAGAAAGTTAAATATTTTGTCGTTTAAGATTTTTAACGCAACGATAAATGTATTGATTTTACTAGAATTAACGATTTCGACCAGTATGCTCTGATAATTACAATTAAAATAAATTTCTAATCTATAATTATATTATATATAACACGGATTCGATTTAAAATCAACGGAGCACAAAGGCTTCCATATACATCGGAACAGTGATTAGGCGTATAGTTGTAGGACTAGGATTTATCATTCTATAAAATTGCGTACGTACGTAACTGGTTGTACAAAAAACTTTAATACACCTTTTTTCTTTTTTTTTTCTATTCGACCAAAAAATATTTTTAATAACGTTTTCAGTCATAACAGTTTAAAAATTCCTTACTCCTCTTCCCAGTTCGTTAAGGTACGGTTTCCCTGCAGCGTCAAGACGTCTGACGCCGAGACCCTAGATTATGTATTTTGTATGACTGGTTTCACTACTCTCGTTTGACGCGGCATCCGGCGTCAGTACTAGTCCGGACTAGCGTTTCGTCGTGACGTCCGGCGTCAATACGTCAACATTTTCACGAAGTAATGACTCACAAATAATAATGTTCAAAATTAAATTTTTATTCATTTTGACAAATGTGAAAATGAGAATTTATCAAAAATTAAAACTACGTGTGAAAGAGACAACGGTTAGCAGTGGTTATGATTTAATTTTATAAAATGAAACTAAAAGAGTGATATAAAATATTAAAATCTATAGAGTCAGACGCTACTGAGAAAACAAGTTAACTGAACGCTGCAGGGAAACCGTACCTTTATATTACAATTACAATACAATTTGACTAGGCTGAAACCGCCGTATAACTATTGCTTTGCTAATATATTTGGGAGTTTGTGCACATGGCACGAGACTGTAATGCATTTTCGGTACGGCTTCATTCAGATATAACAATACCTGTCGTTGCATCGTCAACTAAAAATAGAATGACCAATAGAAGCTCAGTAATGACTATTGTAATTTTTTACAGCGAAAATACCAGGTTTTATCCATTTACTGTTTCACTGCAGCTGCAATGTTTCTCATTACGCTCAATCAGATTTATAATAAAAAGAAGAATAGTAATTCTTAGGTCAAATGATATACAGGAATGAGTTAATGGTATTACTGTATAGATCTTTTATACTTTTAAGCCATTGTACCATTGCTCTCGAAAAATGATTCTGAGTGAAAAAGGTCGAACGGATCAGTTTATATTTCTAAAGCTGGTCGATACAGTAGAAGAATCAAATTTCTTAAAAACGTAGGTTTGCAAGGAAACTACATCTAAAATTATAAAAAATCAAAAATTTCGAATTACTCAAACTTAAATTATTCAAACAGCTTAATTAACTCGAAACTACAATTTCTTTAACTAAATAATTAATATCGTTTATTGGAAATCCTATGAAATATCCAATTTCGTTAAAATTTAATTTTGCAACTTTCCAGAAGTTTTTTCAGCTAAAAAAAAATTATAAAAAATCTTGTTTCCAATTTTTAAGCTTTAAATATAAAAATTGAAAATGTTATGAATTTTTAACTACAAAAATGTGGATTTCCGTGATTTTCATCTTTCAGTCAAAAAATAATACTTAAATGCTTATTTTTGTTATTTCTTACTTTTCTTACTTACTTTTTTTTTTTTTTTTGTATTGATCTCGATTTTTTTCTTACTTTTTTTATTGTAGAACAAGATACAAATAAGAAAAAATCAGTAACAAATGCAAAATGGAACAAATTATCACCATCATATTATTTTCAAAAATAGAATCATATATACATGATACATGTATATGCATATAGATTTAATGTAGATATTTTAATCAATGAAAAATAATAAATATTAATTGAATGGCGTTCGAATATTATATTACAATATCATTTCTCTACAACAGAAAACTTGTGTGCTCAAATAAATTTATAATTGTATAAATTTGCTAAACGCAAATGCAAATAAAAGTATAACAATGAAACATAATCTAAATGATTTGTTGATTTTTAGGTATAACGAGATGAATATTATATCAGATGACGAAAAAAATTATCCTGTCTATGATACGTTACACACTTAAAATACTTTAAACTCTGATATAAATGGTTTTAATAAATTTCAATAATTTAATTTAAAAAGTTTTAATGAATGATTTGAGAATTTATTCAGTATTTCAAAATGTTAAGTATTTATGTTAAAAGTGTACATAGTGGATATATTATTGATGATTTGAAAACCTTTTTCATTTTCGTACGAGTATGTGAAAAGTTACTTAACCTGGAAATGTTCCTGGACTCTGTGTTCCTATACGTATGTGTAAATATTGACTTTGCTATTAGTTAATTATTCACACGTATTTAATTCTGGAAAGTTAAATTGAATCAAGAAAAACGAAAATCATCTGTCTTGGTTGTATGTTACGCAAACACAGGTGTCAATAAGATTTTTGGTCGTAATATTAATAATAAATATTTCTATTCATAATATAATTAACAACGATAATACATTAAATACTTTTAAAAAAAAGTCAATTCATATTTCATAATCAAAAATGTCCTATGTACTTAAAGAATTATATGTAAGACAACAATGATAACTCAAGGAAATAGTGGGAGAATGGCTATACATATGAGTAAATGTATGGAAATAAATCATAAAACATTCATCTGTTAACATATTTATTTAATTATAAGTCTAAATACAAATAATAATAATTTTTAATTACGTAATTGTATACATGATTCAAATATATTGCATATTATAATTGACATAATTTTAAAAATATTTTGAGTTAACATTATAAGACAATTTCGATATCTTATATATGTGCTATTAAAACATGTATTCACATAACCCACAATAGTTTTTGAAAAAATATTAAAAGTAATATTCAAATTTGTGTGATTAAAACATAGAACAGAAAATAATTGCATTGCAATTCAAAAATAAAAACGTAATATTATTATTATTCTACAACCTACGAGAAAAGTTGGTTATTTAAAAAAAAAATGAATTTAGTACAGTAAAAAACACTTAACTCTTAATTTTTTAAACCAAGCATTAATACTTTAATTACACTTTCCGTATAACTTTCAATATTATTTTATTTATTTTAAATATCTAAATAAATATTATTTGACATAGACATACTAGTATAAGTTTAAAGTAAAATCATAATAAATATTCACATAGTAATTTTATTTATCATATATAATGAAACAGTAGTTTTTTAACCAGTTTCATAAAAATAAAATTATAGTCTATATAAAACTTTTTTTTCATACAAAACTATATACAAAAAATGTATAAAATATTAAATCATATATTCTATGTTATTACTAATTATCAAGAGTATATTTGTAATACACAAGCTAACAAAAATATATGACATTTAAAAATACTACACACAATTTACATACTTTCGGATACAATAATTATAAAATTTATATATTTATATTGATATATTTTACGATTAATATCGATTAATTAGAAGTATTTGAAATACTTTGTTAATTATGTTAAATGTTAATTGGCAACAATTTTTTTTTTAAATTTTACCCAATAATTTACACACACATTAATTAATTTTTGTTTTTTTTTTTACGTTGTTATATTATTTTATTGGCTCAAGTTATTTTATTTATATAAAAAAAAATTATTCTTATCCACTAAATACTAGAAATTTATTTTTAACTCGTAGATGTACCGAAGATATTAAAAATATAACTACAACTAATTATAATTTAAATATAATATAAAATTAAGAAAAGAGTAATATTTAAACGTTTTCTTTAGTTTTGTCATGGTTTGATATTCAAAATGTAAAAATTAAATATTCACCAAATGAACAAAGTAAAATTATTTATGTACACTTTTACTCTGTGCATCGCTATGTACGCTTTGCTATCGCTGTAACTACGGTCGGATGGACTGAATACTCGCCGATTGCTTAATTACCTTGGGTCAATAGCCCCATCAAGTGAACACTGAAAACGGTTGGCACTCATGTTTGACAACTATTGTTACGAAATGTCATTGGCAGAGCACTCGATCGCTGCTCCGATTATGATTTGGCATATAGACGAACAACACGAACAAAAAATAGGGATATTTTTAATCCAAAGGGCACATTTTTCAGAAAACGTGTCACCCGATTTTCACCACAACTAAAAAATATTTTAATTGTTTATAAAATTTGTTTTAAACTCATTTTCAATCATGACCGGTACGTCCAAGACTTATTCTTTGAACTGTAATAGTTGTTTTTCTTTTGTGTCAGGAAGATTGCCTCAATCCCATTCTAGACCCACCACTGGATTTGACAGCTAGATAGAGTAGATTATAGTATAACTTTAATTCAATCGGTATCTCCAAATGAAGTACGGAAAGCAATTTTACTGAATTTCAATAGTTATACGTGAAAGATACCATTGATCTCAACGCATTTTGATTGACAAATAATATTATTTTATATAAAATAATGTTAACGATTTTCACTCGATTCCGCAGTCTGGGATGTGAAACGTATTATCTTTGTGTCGCTAATGTCAACAAACACATAATAAATCGAATTTTTTTTCTATAAACACACATGTTATTTACTATTTAATGTTAATTTCTAACGATTGATAAAATGACGTGTTGCACTGTGATGGTATCATTGTTCTTATTCAATTACGCGTGAAACAGTGCCGTTATTATAATATTATTAACTGTCTCCTCATTGGCCACCACTTGAACTCGCGATTGACATGAGCATGTCCATAATCGATAATGTTCAAAGAGGATTATTCGTTGAAATCGAGGAACGTTAGGAATTTGTCCGTCAAAGTGGTGGACTATTTGTTGAAGCATTTCGTTCCGGCGACCGATATGTTAACGGTTAAAGAGGTTTAATAAAACTAACTAGCTAATTAGCTGTAGACCTACAAAAACGTATGTCCAATGATTGAACTAACAAGAACACTGTCGTAGTGCATAGCTGTGTAAACACTTGCAGGTGTATGTATATACCTTGAACAGTGTATAGTTGATGGCGGTAATTATGACGTCTCCAGGGATTCCAAGATTGAACTGCGAGACATCGGGGGAAAAACTAATTATGTAACCAAATAAAAAAAATAATAATACTGTTGAGAAGAGCGAAAATCAAAGAAATATTAGAACACCATTAGTATTTTCTTCCATTTTAATTTCGATTTTTGTTCATCCCCCGACACTGATATCCTTAATTAAAGGTAAATTGGATTAAAATCAGTTTTCATTTCGTTTTACATTTTATTATCAACGTTGTTTATAAGTATACTTATATAGCTTAGAAAAAGGCCTATGTCAGCAAGTTATTTTTCTTTCACTTAATACTGTCATTAATCTTCCAGCTCACTTCTTAGATCTATAATGTATTATATATATATAAAAAAAAGAAACACTCACACAATAGTGGAAAGTATCGAGTAAAATAATAATAATTTACTGAATACTTGTATATTGTATATACATTACCGTACAGGTGATTTAAGTTTACTTGCGGAAATGTATTTCAACTCATCAACATTTAATAGTTATTACATTTTATGTGATATACAGATACGTTCCAGTGAAATTAAGTCTAGTGAAATAAAAATGTAGAAACTAATTTTGGAAAAATATAAATATATATGTAAAAATATTTCCGTTTTGCCAAACAGCATTTAACGGCTATAATATTTGACATCTTAAGTTTTCCGTGGCACCATAAGGTTTAAAATATAATTAAATACAGTTGTTACATGTATCAGTTACACGTGCATGTATTATTATTTTGCATTGGATTATCTTCAGACCAAAAAACAAACTTTCCTAGGCACGCTACGTTGTATGTTAATAATAAAAAATATCCAGTTTTCAAAATAACACGTACATATTGATACTATAATTAGAATTCAGTATACATTTATAATATAAAATATTTATAATAATAATAATAATAATAATGATATAAATAATAATTATAACACTTTCATGGTTACTTCACTTTTCAATATTATTCAAATACTTACCTTAGAGATTTACTTTTATATTACTGCTATACGAGTAACATGATAGAAATTAAACAAAATACCAATGAGAAATTTAAAAATAGAATTGTTTATTTATTTGTGCCCAAACATATCACTGATCATAACAGGTCAGCCAGGTGTCTAGTTTTATTTAATACCATTGAAAATAGTACTGCATGAGCAGTAATGCCCGATTTAGTTGGTTTTGTAAATTACTGCTATAGCAGTAGTGACCCATTACATTAGAATTGAAAAAAATTTAAATTACTGTTATAGCCGTAACTTACCACGAACGAGATAATTATAATAATTTTTTACTTACGAGTATACTGCTTTGTTATTAATATCAATTATTCTTTGACATATAAATCTGCGTATATTATAAACAATCAAATTGAAACATAATTAATATACTAGATTAGTTTTCCAAAGGCAACATTATTTATGATGGAGATGAATCGATCTATAAGTACAAATAACCCAAAATTATTTGGGGAATGAGGATATAAGCAGCAAATACATTAAAAAGAAAATGAAGATAATATTATAATACTAGGGGTCGTAGTCATACACGGTTATTTGAGTACACGTGTACCCGCGTATCGTGTATACAGGTATTAAATCTATTAATATCCGTATTTTTAATACACGGGTATTTTTTACTAATACACGTGTATTTAATACCTGTTACCCGTGTACTTAACACCAGTTTGTATGTATTACCCGATATTATTTATTTAAGTAAAGATATAAAAATATTGTATTATTTGTCATAATATTAATTATTAGTTTCTTAGTTATATTTATTTACTCTTGTTGGGCACTGATAATGATATTTGTATATTAAATGAGTTATTAATTAATCAATAAAATAATTTTTAGATTTTTTAATAAATAATAATAAAATTTATAAATATAATGTAATACAATTACTATAAAGAAATTTAAATTAAATAATAGAGAAATCTCAATGATTACAATACAAAAACGTGGAGAATAAAATACACGGGTAATGTCGGGTATTTAGATACACGGGTAATGACGGGTATTTACAGATACACGTGTATTTTATTTACACAGACCTTTATCCCGTTTCAAATAAGAACACGGGTACCCGTGTAATTCATAAGGCGAACACTATATAATACCTATGACGCTCCTGAGAATTGTGCGAATGGGAATGATGTTTTCTATTTGACAGTCTGGACCGATTATTCCAAATGAACTCTGATGTATAAAATATAATTTTCCAAATTCATGGAATTTTATGAAAATAATAATCAAACAACCTTAAAGTTCAATGTATATAAATTATTTAAGTATTATTAATATATAATTCAGTGTCCGTCTCCAGAATAATTAGAGTTAATACTTTCTTTTAACAGGCTTAAAACCACCAATTCGTGAAATTTGTATTACGGAGAAATTGTATTGAAAACATGTTTTTAGAACACTTTATACGTAACTAATTATGTCAGTATCAATGAATTATACTTCATTAGTTTGTATTACGTTAGTAAATCAAAGTGTTTCAAAAACAAATTAAAATTTAATGTAATTATAATTATATTTTACTGGAATGACAAATAAAAATTCTTTATTAACACAATGTTTATTAAAATAATAAATAAATATCTTACTTAAAATGATTATTAAATCATTTTTAAGAAAAAATATTACAAATGGCAAAACTAAAATGTATAGCTTTACAAGTTCACGAAAATGAAAGTCATTGCTAGAATATTATAATTCGACCAGACTTATTTTAAAAACTTACACTCTCACTGTTGTTAAAAATATTTAATAAGAACTAAACTGAATTTTAATAACAAATATTTTTTTTAAATTTTTTTAAAAAATATTGTAAATTATTTAATGTTAAAATATTTATGTATTTATGTATAATTACTTCGCTGTATTTATTTTATACAAAAATATATTCTGTAAAGATTCAAAACATGTAATTGATGTGATTATATAATTCTATAAAGCGTTTAACGTAATATAAAAATTAATATTTATCAAATTTTCGTAAACTTAAAACACTGACTATTTAACATAAAATAACAATAATAATATCCTCCGTTGACTCTGTTCGTTTATTTATTTTCATGTTTTTTTTTTTTTTTTTTATGTCTAACCTATTAAACGATAAACAATTCTATTTCGGCATTTCCGGCGTCATATTTGTACGTAAAAATAGGATGACACGTACTTTATTTGCATACAGGAAATAAATAGCAGTTTATCTGTCAACGTTACGCGATGACGTTGCATCATGTCCTGCCATAAAAAAATAGAATAAACATGACTTCAGCGTACAGATAGTGAACTCCATATGCGCACAGTATTACGTGCGAGCTTTGAATAGCAATAAATTGACGGTCAAGCGGAAAAAATAATGATCGGTTTCAAAGGCGCACGTACCGTTCATACACGATCACAAGTTTAAAATACGATGTATTGTTATGCGATTTGTTGAGAATAATTCTAAGCATTAGTTGTCTGACTCCGTCGAAATAAACCGGAGCATTGCGATTTGCGTGCATGCTATAATAATAATAGTTCGATATAATGATTATAACGTTCTTCGGGTGAAATCTTAAGCTACACGTTTCCGTAATACCAGTGATGGTTAAACGGCTAAAAGGTAAAATATAATTATACAAGAAATAATAGTAATGACGACTACAACAAAAGTCATAAAAATATCAATAATAATAACGGATACATGAACTTGATAACAGTATAAATAAAATAAATAATAATATCAATGATACAAATAAAAATAATATTAATAATCGGACGGTCTAATTATTTACACATGCATTTAAATGTCGTCGCTTTTGTCTCATTCTATACGATTGCATTTTCCAAGGTTTTTCGCGTGCATTAATTTGTTTTACGTCAGTCATATCGATATTGATGAATCCTGAGTATCCCGATGTGAAGTTTAAGTCCGTGTAATCGGGTCAAGTTCGGTGACAGACCGCAGACAAAACGCGATCGCCGTGCCGCTGGACCGAACATAATAATAATAATATCGTGCGCAGTTCGACATTCAGACAGCGTTATTAGTAATAACGTTACACGTAACTTTTTACACATTGTATTAGAATTAAATCAATTTCCGATCGCCGCACACTGTGATCACGTGAACGATTTGTTGTGCGGCTGTATGAGTTTCGAGTTTCCAAACTTTCCAGACGTTCGGTCGGCTTAGCCGTGATATGCGTACAAATGATCATCCGCATTCGAACCGTTAGATTTATCGTATCCGATAATCATATCTTTTTTTTTCTTTTGAAAAATATATATTGTTTTGTTTTGTTTGGATTTAATGCAAACAAGATAATTAGATAAATTATATTTATTCATACTCAAATACAATTACCAGGGATATTTTTACTGGAGATATTTTGACTAAAATATTTTTAATCAGTTTTTCTCTTTTGATATTAAAATATTTTCAAAATAGCAATTGGCGTATTATTAATATTGTTGTAGTAACGAATCTCACACTCTTATCGTTCATACACGCGCAATGCGCCATAATGGATTTTAATTTATAAGACTTTTATCATGCGCAAAGAAGCTTTGTTTTCCGGTGCTACTACCATTTACCTTTTACCCAATCTCAGACTGTTTTGCAGTACCGTCAGCTTTAAATGAATACACTGTTGATCCTTTACTCACCGTATATACATACATATATATATTATATAAGTATACGTGCTGTAGAACGTCATTTGCATTCATAGCGATGTTGTCATATAGAAACATCACGAATGAGTTATCTCTCTGATTCGTGCGATTTCGCGTAACTACAATGCTAGTAGTTGTGTGATGTGAATTCGGCGAGGTCGTAGTCTTGACATTAGTATAACGTCAAACGCAGGTGCGTCCGTCGCCCGTATCTTATTTGTAGACACACTCGGAACACAGACCACTCGCTGTAACGTCTAATGATGATAATGACCACATTGACAAGGTCAGGACGGGATGAAAAAAGTATAATTATCATCGTGTGTTTGAAGACAAACAACATGCGTCTAGTGTGGGTCTTAAACGTGTCATACGCGGTACAAATAATCGTACGACAAATCGTATACCAGTTGTGCCGGAGCGAATCCACCACGGTAAAACGGACCTTATCAGGGCCATCTCATTCACATATAACTTCATAATAACATGGGAAAACACGGTGTAGGTTAACATTGTTAAAAACGACGGCACGAGAAATCACATTAGAGCACCGGCACAGGTACCGGTATAAATAGAGACACATTTCTAAACAGACACACTCCCTCCTTCAATCAACTCTTCTTCGATCAACCACAACACTACTGTACATTACGTGATTGAAGAATTGAAATACATTTCAGACTACGACGACAAGCGATGATAACGACGACCGACGAGGTAGGATCGACGACGAGCAGTTGACCCGAAACGGCGACAACGACCGCGACCGCAGATATCCGTTCATCAACAACAATAAACCAAGCAGCAGTGGTCCAATCCCCTCACCACGAGCAGAAATCTTGCTCCCACGAGAAGACCACGGTGCAGCGTGACCGGCTACCTGATAACTGTTTATTGACGGTGTCGACGACGACAACGGCTGACGAATCGCCGTCTACAGGGAACGGGGCTGTGATTACCAACGGTTTTCACAGACCACCTGACGGCCCCGCAATTTTTCGACAAAATCATCACCGAAAAACTTGAAGTACGTCACATGCGTTCGTGTAACTTATAGTACTACAAGTTTTACAACGCATCGCATTCAAATTTAAATATATGTAGGCGCTTCATGGTTAAAACGCCATGATAAGTATCAAATATCAGTAACAAAATAATATTTGAATCAAACAATTAATAGTGAACGTTATATTTTATTGTTTTCGTGTAAAAAAAAAAAAAACAAAAGCTATTGTTGCGTTGTTATATTGAATGTTGATGAAAATAAGAGAAAATTATGGTAGACCGATCAAACCTAATGTTCGGGGGTGGGGGCCATCCGACGATTTGTCATGTCATGGACTTTATGCACGTTCAAACTCCATCTCTTCATACTAAACGTCTTACATCAATACTATGCACATCACAATAATCTTTTGTGAAATCGTATTAAATGAAGTAGTACACTCTGTCGTACGATAATTTTAGATCGTATAGGGTGCACTCGTTAGCTTATCTGATCTATGGTTTCTGAACGGTCTACGACGGGCTTGGACCGTAGGCATACTGGGCACTGAACATAGCAGATCTGCGAAACATGGCAGTCGGCCGTTTTGATACCCAATGTGTCCGTTACGTGTGCGTCATAGACAGTGCGGGAAGGTAACATGTGATTGTAAAATTTGCTGTGCTTCGCGGTTACATCCAGTGCATACGATATAATGCTGTAGTCTCTCTCGTTCACCCCTGTAAAACTGACCACACATCCGAATGACTGCGCAACACTAATCACTGATCGATATTTTGTTTTTCAGATGAAATTATGTTTTCCACTTCTGGCAATCGTGCTCACGACAGTGGCGGCGACTCCTTGTCTGTTCAACAGCATGTGTACATGCAAGACGGACGAAGCATTACGAATGCACATCGCATGTATTGCAGTCCCTTTGTATACGATTCCAGGTAATTTTCATTGCATTCAAAAGTTCCGTGATTTAAATACTTCACGAAACATGTACCTTGTTCCAATAGAGTTTGTATATTTCATAGAAATGTAATACAGTGATCGACGCTTATTGGAATCACTTTGAGATCAGACTACGTAAGTTATTCTCTTCGTAAGATCTTTGGTTTTTTTTTCGCAACAGGAGTCCTGTAACTCGGGCATAATTTTCATTCAATTTAGTGAACCATGATTTCGGAGCCACAGCAAATTCATCTTCTTCATCGAATTCTTTTCTATTTACGACCTCAGTTCTCGTCCGCCAATAATGCATTTTTGATTTACTGTCGACTTTTCAAAATCTTACACAGTCAACGTTCAGACACAATTGCATGCTGCTTGTCATTGACTTATAAGAGGGAGCTGATCATATTTTCCATCTATTCCTGGCGTTTATAATACAAATACAATTTTAACGAAAAATAATTTTAATTTAAACAGAAAAAATACAAACACTATTCCGCATACGCTGAACATAGCAACTCCTATTCATACATTGCCTATCATACCTATCATTGACCACTGCTTGGTTTGTCGTAAAACGTAAATTAATTTATTACAAGAGCATGATACTGGTACCTATTAGTATCAAATGTTTAGTACGTTCGTTTAATTTATGTACAAATTTTCTTAATTCATCTAATTTTAAAATGACCCCATTAACCGGTGTGCAATACAAATATTTTGCTGTATATAAGTATACGTGTAAATCGGAAGTAAATTTTCAGTTTAATTAGCTAACCAGTCGATTAACCCATGAGTTCAATAAGCGGTAATCACTGTATTAACCTAAGTTCGAGTGGCATAATGTATTTATGTGATAGTAGTTTTCAATTTAACAATCCGATTATTAAGTAGGTTATCATTCTTAAAATTCATATGAATTCTTTTAAAAAAATACAAACAATATAATCTCCGAAATACTATATCCAAAATATGCATTGTGAACTACAATAATAATTACTATGTACTTATAAAAATGCATTTAAACATCCAAATATTCAACAAAAAAAAACATACATTATAACGCATTCCTTAAAAATATATGAATTACAATATTTTTTAGTGAATTGCGTATAATGTGACATTGCAACATCTAATGTTTTAAAATTATGGTGTAATTCGTTAAAATAATTGATACTAAAGTAGATCAAATTTTAATGTAACTACTTACGAGTATATAGAATACCTGTCAATTATTTTTTAAATATAAAAATATATCGTTTTCTTAATTTTGAGTTATCATCGTTGATATTGCAATGATTTATTTATTTTATTCATATCGCGTTGTTTAATATTATTCATACGTCATAAGAGATGATTATAATATAATATTATTATGATTTAATCATAAGCGTTTTAATGTTATTATAACTATAATAGTAAAAAGTAAAGATAAGAATAAAAAAAAAAATAAAAACTTTTTATACATAATGCATAATATTATACAATTTTTATTCGAAAAAATACGATGTTAAATACTTGTAAAAGAAAAAAAAAACAGATAAACTTGATAATTTAATAGCAATAAAATATAAATTCTGTTTAGAATATAAAACGTCTTTGTGTTGTATTTGTATAGTTCCGAGTTAGGATATCACCGAAGTTCCCAGAAACGAGAGTTTCTAAGAAATCTTAGTAAAAGTAAAATATATTAAATATACACAAAAACAAATAAAATTCTGGAGTAAAAAATAAATAAAATTAATTAAAAAATAAAATATGTAATTCGCTTTCTGAAATAATTTTCCGTACCTATATTATATTATTTATTATTAATATTATTATATAATATCAACGAATACAATTCACGGATCACGGATTCCATTTATTCAATAAATAAATATATTTATTTAACACCGAATACGAATGATAATTACATATGTTTTACGATTAATTTACTGGAGTGAATGCATTCAAAAATGATAAATCATAAAAAAAAAAAAAAACATAAATCGTTCTGTATCTCTTACGGATAATTTTTTCATTCGCTATTGTATTTAATTATTTTGATTTGTGACTGTGACACTCGGTCACGATAAAAATCCTGAACTTCAATGGTTTTCCTTCCAACTTATCATACATTTTTAGATAAATATTGCAATTTTATTCGATATAGGTATAATACATACAAACAATACGATGTAATATTATAACAGCATATAAATATTTAGGTTTAATTTGTCTTCAAATAATATTTTCTTTTAGGATGATAAAATAATATGATTTTGAACGAGTGCATATTTAAAAAACAACGTATCGTATTTAAATATTGTATATCGTATCAATATTTAGTATTTACTGCTATTTTTGCTTCCATACGAATTAAAATGCATGTAGTTATTTCTCCCTTACCCACCCACCACTTATTTTAATAAACATGTATTCGTCACGTATTTCGTTTTTTCAAAGAAAAATAAAAAAATAAAAAATAAAAGTAAGAACCTTGTTCGAAACTGAAGTATATACTTTATCAAATGCATAAACTTACTCTGCCTAAATCAAAATAACAAAAAAAAAAAAAAAAAATAAATTAAAAGAAAACGCCTCACTTTGTCATATTATTTTAGTTTACTGAGACTGATTAGTGATCAGGCATCCGCAAAAAGAAACGCAACCAGTCGTCTCGCACATTTCCATTGTACGAATGGATAATACCTCCGGTCATTATTTATTACGAAGAATATTCATTATACTTTTTATTTTAAACTATACTCCTTTTTTCTTTCAATATACAACCCATATTTTATATATCTAAGTATTATTTTTATATATCATTAAAAAGGGAAAAAAGTGTAATAAAAATAATTACGTCACTATAAGAAATGTTCCAGATAGAAAATTGATAAAACCGGGTACCGTTTATTGAGTATATTGAGTAAAAATGTAAATATTACATCAAGTACCGGGTAAGGGCTGAGTCTTAATTATGATGTCGAATACTCGGCTATCGGGTAATTGCCGGATACCCGAAATATCTCTAGAGCTCATTTCATAAACATTACGACTTTAATTCAAAATTAATTTTGTTCGTTTTAATCGCTCGTAAAGTATTAATAATTTATACGTGGAACAGGTTATAACAGTATAATATTTTATATTTGAGTTTAACCACGAACATGTTATAGAATAATATGAACAAATTTCAAATTTTTACTGTTTACGTAAAAATTCATTTATAATTCATTTGGACATATTTGCTTTTTAGAAGTAGCAACGGGTACACGGATAAGTCATATGGATGTCATGTCATCGGAGATCGATTCCGTCGAGAATGACATTTTACAAGGAACACACATCGAATCACTGCGGCTGATGAGCAATAGAATTGGGATTATATCCGATAGAGCGTTCGCGTAAGTACACGTGATAATTGTTTAACAATAGATATTAAAATTTATATATTTTAACTATATAATAGTTCTAGCTTATGAATCATTTTAAATGTGCGAAACACATAAACACTGCGTGCAATGCAATTGAATAGTTATAATTAAATTTCATACCTCAATTTTCTCATAATATAATACATAATACATAATTTGATTTATTCTCAACCTTCCCACTCTTGCTTCTAAAAGCGAATTAGCTGATATATCTCTTATATATATAAGTTAATGAATAATTACAAGGACGCTCCTTATTTATTAAAGAGCATCCCTTTTAACATTCCAGCTTACAATAACCGTTTTACTACCATGTTTTACCTAACCCAACACAGCACAGACTATCTAAAATATTCTCCACTCGCGAAAGCCATGGCTTTGTTTAATAAACCTATAGTTGGTGCTGACATATTTTACATTTGAACAGTTATAGCAATATGTAAATTTAATTAGTAGAAGAAATTTTTATTTTGCTATATTAGATTATGAACGGTACGATGGAATCTAATGGTTTTACAATGATGTTTGTATTTTTTTTTTTATTTTTTTTTTTTTTAATTTTAATTTTTTTTTTTTTGTGTCTGACGACACCTTTTTTGGCAGTAAAAATGCTTCAATTTGCTTAAATAGCAACTTTTCTGAAAGTAAAATGAATATAGATGATAATTGGGCGAGTCAAAAATCCAACTTTTCTAATACTTTTTAAAAAAATTGAAAAAAACGAAAAAAAATTACTAAAACACGGGAAATTTTACGCAAAATCACATTTTTACAAATTAAATTTTTTTTAAATGCTCTAACTCAAAAACCAAAAACCGGAACAACTTGAAATTTTCACCAAATCTTTATATTGATGTTTTCTATACATGGTTAAGTTTTCAGAGTATTTTGACATATTTTGACTTATTTATAGACAATTTAAATTTTCGATTTTTGTAAAATTTTTGTTTTTAAACATCTATAAAATTTAATTGCCAGACCGAAAACTCTTGAAAATTTAATAAAAGGTTTATAATAAGTAAAACTTATCGTAACTAAAAAATATTGGTGATCGGTTTACTCAATATTTATTTATAAGCCCTTATTGCTCAAATTTGTATAAAATGTGTAAAAATCACGATAATTTGCAAGTTATTTTGTAGATTAAAATTCATAAAATTTTTTCTGTTCATACTTAAGGTTCAACATTTTAACACTAGATTATGTATAAGCTACTCTTCAAAAATCATTAAAAATATTTCTACCGGACTTAGACGAAAAAATTTTATGACTGTTTGAAATTCAAATATTTACAAAATTGCATAAAATATCGATTTATTCTCAAACGATTTTAAATATTTGTTATAATTCAAAAAGTATAAGTCGCAGATTTTTGAAATTTTTACCAGCTGTTAAGATTGGCATTCTCTTTATGTCATATTTTTTTCAAAATATTATATTGATTTTTAAGCCACTTATATGCATTTAAAATATTCGATTTTTTTACATTTTTTTTTTTTATAATCGGTGATAAAAAAAATTTGGCTCGTACAAAATATGTGAAAATTTAATAGAAGATTCCACAGAAGTAGTTCTTATTGTTATTCAAAAATTATTAAAATCCATAAACACAATTTTTTTTTATGAGCGTTTGAACAGCGAATATTGACATAAAATTACATGTAAAATATAATATAATGTATAATATTCTAGACTGACAAACTATGTCGCTGTATGCAACTGCCAACCCATCCTAATTGAAAAATATATTTATCGTTTTAAAATAAAATATGCTTTTTACAATATTTATAAATAACAATGTATTATATCCTAGAAAAACATATTAACTCCGTTCAGAATCGTTATTCGTATACAATGATATCTATCATTGCATTTAAATTTAACAAATCCATTGTAATAATGACCTATCCTATAAACGAGGTGCACTCCATCCCGAACTGTACAGCAGAGCGAGGCCCATCTGGTTCTTTTTTTATTATATTTTTGCTTATAAACATAATAATTTAAGTATTTCTGTTATAAAATTAACCTTCATTGTTTATTTTTAACCTATATCCAAGCTATTTGGCCATTGCAAGTTTTATTCATTCGAATGAATAATCATTATTATTTTAATTTTTTTTTCTGATTTTATCCTACTACTTTAAATTATGTATTGGTAAATACGTAATCTGTGATATAAGGAGAGTCTTAAAAACTTAATTTCGGTAACGAAAAAAATAATAATAACCTTCTAACGCATACGGATATTTTATGTCATAACTTCTTTTCGAATATTATAATAAAACAATTATGTTTTAAAATTGAAACTGATATAACATTTTGTGGAATCAACGATGAATTTCAATGTAAATTCTAAACATAGATATCATATTATTATTCCACATTTAGTAAAGTTTAGTTAGTCACTTATGAACTTGTAATAGCATTAATACGCAAAAGATAATATTATGGCATATTAAACGATTTGTGTTTGCCAAACTTAAATGTGGTCCTAAAATCTGTTGTTAATAATTTTATGAATTTCATTAACGTTAACAACGTTAAAGGTGATATAATTCCGTTTGCAAACTCCATGTTCAAATTCTACCCTTATCAATCTTATTATAGAAAAAACACAATGTTTATTGCGTTTGATTATTGTTTACATAATTAGTCATAACAAACGTATATTATGCAATAGTATCATCTGAATGTAATCACAATTAATATTACAACATTAAGTGATATTTGAATTTTTAGTTTATTATCCAATTCGTTGAAATCGTTGAATTGACCACGATATGTATTACAACAAGTGTACCGTACATAGAAATGTACTTTGCCATTAAATAGTCTTTTTTTTTTCTTTCAATTCCCTTAGTTAATAGTGCAAAACATTCACTATTATGTATATAAACATACACATTTATATATATTTCAAGTTCGTAACGGTATAATGGTACCAGTGGCGTTCAAATAAGGGAGGTAGTTGATATAAATCCCCTTCCTCAAAGGCCAAAAAAAATCCAGTTTTGAAATAGTATTAGAATGAAAAATATTCATAAAAATGTTATGAATATTTTAACATGTGTACGAGTATACAACATCTAGCATTTGTCAATTATAATGGAATCACAAAAACATTCATTTTTCGTTCAAAGAAATATAAGATATTTGATATTGACATAAAAACTATGCATATACCTTAACTCCCCTTCCTCGATAATACAATTTAATATACGCCACTGAATGGTACTTATAATATTTATATTCAATATAATACTTATTTGCACAGGCGTTCCCAGGATTTCTTAATGACAGTAGATTTAAAAATATATTTAAAAATAAGATATGGGGGCTATACCCCCACATTTCCTTTTTTATAAAAAACCATCATACGATAAATTACAATATGTTATATTTTTAATTATTATGATAAATTTACAAAATTATATCAATTATACAGGTTATATTTAAAAAAATAATAAATAAAAATAAATATATATGTTGATTCAATTTTTTCGTACTATTTTCATATACCATAGATCACAAAATGTCATCTATCAAAGTAACATAAACTCATTAACATTTAACAGGTATCACATTTTTTACTAAAAACGATTGATAACAACAACAAACAAACGAGAAAATATGTTATCACTTATATCATTTTTCAGTGGTATCACGAGACTAATTTCTTATTTAAATCGATATATAGGTATAGAATCAGCTTATAATAAAATAAGAACAGTTATATTGATATTAATCTTCTTCGTGGTCTATAATCTGTATACTAATCGTGGGAAAAATTATAGTGAGTCAAAAAATATATTTATGAATTACATTTATTTATTCGATTATGTATTAATAAATATCTGTTGAATATGAAAATAAAATCCATTAAAAAATAAGGCCATGGGAGGGAGATATATTCTCTACATCTTACCCTTGTGAGAACGCCCATGTTTTTATGTATTTATAGGTTGAATAACTTCGCATAGGATTAACGAACACTTAAGTCAGATTCATACATAAATCTATAAATTACAAATTCATATGATCCCTCTGGTTATTATAACACATTATACTAAAAACATATCTCATTACTTCACGTCATTTAACGTAGACACTATAGCCGTCGTAGTATTGTAAGTGGCATTATCATTAACATATTATATAATTTGCATATTATTAAAAGGTATTATAATTTTATTAACGTTTCAAACTGATGTAGTGCTTTTGTCTTTATAATAATCAGGAACAAGACAGTTACATTATGTTTGAATCTGATATGCCATGAACGTATTATGATATTATCAACTCATTTATATCAAAAACAATTTTAGGTTCATAAAATCAACAATTTATTTGCAAATAGAAAATATAATAATCTTGTTGTTTTTAAAAAATAAAATACTTCTCAAGAATGTTATCATTTTATGTTTTCATTTAAAACAGTTAAATTAGGAAAAGAAAAATACTAAAAATAACAAAAAATAAATAAATAATATTATAAAATATAATTATATTATAATATTATAACATATAATATTAATATTATTATTTAATTATTTATAAATCATAAATATTACGAAATATTAAAAATGGAAAAACAACGTTTTTCGGATCAACTAGTATATTCATATATATATATATATATATATATATATATATATATATATATATATATATAAATTCATATCATATAGGTATATATATATATGATATGTGATAATTAAAATATCATGAACGCCTTTAGGGCAGCGGTTTCCAACCTTTTTCGCCGGCGGTGCCCGTTTGTTTGTACACATTTTGTTAGGTGCTCTTCTATGAATAACACAAGGAACGCGATAAAAATAAACACTAGTTTTCATTCATAAGTGATTTAAATAATTTGATTGAACATATTATTAACAAATTATGATTTTATAGTTGAAAGTAAAAAAGAAAAAATACTGCTTTAGTAGTGAAAAACTAATAATAATTATTAATTATAAATGAGATATTTGAGGCTGCTTATTTTTTAAAAGTTTGACCATATCTGATTGAATTTGAGACAACTGGATACGGTGGTCTGGTTCTACATTAAGGCGGTTGCAGTATTTGGTTTTAGTAGCTGTATAAGCCGAAAATCCTGCCTCGCATAAATATAAATACTATATTTAATATTAGATATACAGATAGTAGTCTAAGTAATTTTGTATGTAAAAAAATATTTTGTCTATTCAACTACAATAAATTGTAAATTTTTAATATATAATTTAATAATTTTTTTCATTCTTCAATGAGTCATAGTGCCCCTTAAATGAGTTTGTGGTGCACAGGTTGAGACCCACTGCTTTAGGGAATTCATAATTTGAAAGTAAAAATTAAATCAATTTAGATTATTATTATTTGTTTTATGTGGCTAAGGTAACGAAAAGTCAAATACAATTACGTAATAGCTATCATACACAATTAGGTAATTGATTCATAAAAAAAAAAATTGATTGCTATAATGTCTAGTTGCAATTCCTTTTATAAACAGATCTATTAAATTGAAAGAATAAATATTTTTCAGGCGGTGATGCGATATAAATAAAAATAAAATTATTCTGAGAATTATAACTGGAAACTCAGAAATGATTTTTACGAAAAGTTCAGAATTAATAAAATATGACGTCGATGAATAATTTCCACTTGGCTAGAAGATTTAAACTAAATTTCAGAGAAATATTACTTATTATTCGATGCTTTCATTTACTTAAAAAGCTATATAACTCAAAAATCGGTTCAATATACTTTCTAATTTATTTATTCAGCTTGGAATGAAGGAAACGTGGAAGAAATGTTACACACTTATATTAAATAATTAAATGATGCAGTCAAGCAAAAATTACATTGATAATATATATATATTACATTTCCAACTATAATCTTGTTCCAAAAAACTTTGTGTACGGAAAAATTATTGATAAATATATTTTATCCTACATCATTTTAATTGAAATTCCAGTACTTAGAATAAGACAGACTAAATGAACAATAGTAACTATCAATAGATTTATTTCTATTGATATTAACAGAATAATATTCAAACTAAAAGGGAATGGTTGTTTTGATTAAACTCACTTATCTTTGATCCTGTATTTATTAGATTCAATCAAAACACTATACTTGAACAAATCCTAATTTCATTATATGAATATGAATTTAATATTGACGTGTATTAAATATGTATTAAATATATTAATATATATTTATGTATGTATATTATTATATTATTATGTAACTTTATAATATAACTTTACAAATCAAAAGGTTTTACGAATCACATATTATATGTCATATGTTCTATTAATAATATTTCACATAAATAACATTTTAATGGAAACATTCCATTCAGAAATGTTACAACTTTTCAAAAAAAAAAAAAATGGTTAACTTTGAAAAAAAAGAAAAAAATCATACAACTAGTTTATATATCTTTATATTTTTCTTTGATTTTTTTTGATTTTACGGATTGCAAACCTCTTGCTGTGAGGTATAATGAATTAAAAAACAGTATCATCTTGAAGTTTAAAAAGTTTGGTCGAAATAAAAAAGTGGAAAAATTTAAAATGAATCTGGGAAATTTGTTTTTTAACGCATTAGACCTTGAATTAGACCGCCAAATTATTTGAAAAAGCTTAATAACGTGGACGATTGCACAACGAGGGAAAAAAATAAATATTTTACGTGGTAAAACATTTTGCGAAGCACAATGTTATAATAATAGGTACGGGGATTAAATGTAATTTAATATAACATGTCTGACCTACATATCATACAGTAACTCGATGAAGTGCGAAGTGTTTTTTTTTTTTTTATATATATATTTTATTCACTTTATTTATTCCTATTGCCATCGGTATATTATATGTAAACACAGTAAAACCTCTGTTCTTACGTATAAAATATCGATTACGCTCGGTGCACACTTCAACGAAATAGAAATATGTTGATGAATTAGTTATTGCCTAGCAGAAGAACACTTTACAGTTATTCACGTGTGTGCACGTTATTGCCGAAATTAAAATCACGCCTGAATAAAAATACTTTTTACTACGAAAAAAAAAAAAAAAACCGTTAAAGTTACATTTGACCGACCTACATTTACCGTAGGCTCATTTAATCAACGTAATATTTCATTTTTGTTTTTTCTCGTATTATTTTATAAGACAATTTGTAATTCAGAAGTAATTGTATCGAAACACTATTCAAACATTATTACGATTCGGTTTTCAACACGGCTCTTTCGGTTAACATGCGATGTTTGATTGTTGATAATAATAGTTACAGGGATCAGATGCATCTAACATCAATAGGTACTTTAAATCTAACCATTAACATTCGTTGTGGAATTTTAAACAAATAATTTCCGTTACCTTCAGTTAGCCATTGTATTGATCGATAAGTAAGAAAAGCTTGACTTGCCGTTTGTATTATACAGTTATTTCATGCGGGCCGAAAATGTTAACGTTGTATTTTAACTCTTTCTAACAACATGAACAGTATATATTTTATAACTCAACGCTATATAAAATATTTACGTATCCGAAGGTTAAATATTCTTCCTGGCCTCGAAACATATCCCTGGAAGTATTTTAATTTATTTATTGTTACCTATACATTTACAAACGTTTCGATTAACACAATTAATCTTAAATATTTTGTACTCTTATATTGTTGAACCAATTTAAATCATTTGTAAAAGCCATGATCGTTAGTTACTTTAAATAACACGGCTTCTGTAACTCGGTCATTATTATTTTTTCCTATACCTTCAGACTATTTTGGTAGATTATCGTAAAATGATTGTTAATTACTAACATAGTTTAGTATTTAATTGAATCTTTCACGGTTGATGTAGATCATTCAACTGTTTTTAGCTGTGCTAGCAAAGGTTAGGCAAACACACTTTATGAATTTATTCGAAACTGTTTACATTGAATATAACGACAATCACACATTTTTAAATTTTAAATGATTAAAAACTCATCCATTTTTCTTATCATATATTTGTCAAATAAAAACATAAGTACAAATTATATAGTACATGCATATTTGTTTATTTTCAATTAGGTACTTGTTTATTTTTCAGATTCTGAATGAAATTGGTACATTTTTGATATTTTTAGTTTGACATTCATTTCGAAGATTTTTTTTTAAGTGATCACTATATTTAGGGTAAAATAAATATATACGTTTTTCTTAAGTAATTTAATTTAATTCTGTAGAAAATGCTCTGAAAATAAAATATTATATTTTAATAACAAAATAATTTTACTTTCATTTCTGAAAGAATGTGATATTGCTTTCTTGAACACCCATTAAAAATAAATAAAATATTATTATTTTTTTGTTGCTAAATATATAAAAATATTTCAGTAAGTTAATATAATCATATTATTTATTACAGGTCGTCCGGATCAGTTCTGAGGGCACTCGACCTCAGCTATAATCAGTTGGATAAGGTGCCACTTAAATCTTTCTCAAATATAGAAAATTTGGATTGGCTCAATTTGCACGGGTGATTAATATTTAATTATTTTTATACATTTATGTATTATATTTATAAATTTATATTAGTTAATAAATGTTTATAATTTTTTATTTTTATTTCCATTTCAGTAACAATATCGAAGTAGTGGAAACACACTGGAATCATTTGCAAGACACGTTGCAGCACCTCTTTATCGGTGAAAATGATTTAATATCATTTCCCGATCATTTCTCGAAACTACGAACATTATCTACTTTAAATCTGGATAATAATTTGATCACATTTATTCAACCGAATATTAAAACGCCACCGGCGCTTGAAACGCTGAGCATATCCAATAACTTCTTGCAAGAGTTTCCGGTCTCACTCATTGAAACGGGAACTGCGCTGAACAGATTATACGTTCGAGACAATTACATAGTCAATATAACAAAAATTGTACCGAATAGATTTGTCAAACTTGATATATTAGATCTGGGCATGAACCAAATGGAGAGTTGGTCGGGTCAGATGTTCGGGGGTCGTTCAGAAGTGCGAAATCTACACTTAGACATGAACCGATTGGAGACGCTCGACGCAAATGCTTTTGATGGATTGCGATCGGTGCGCATGTACCTGTCTCATAACAGGTTGAAGAATTTGGACCACAAAACCTTCGAAGGATTGGAAAGGATACTGGAGTACTTGGACCTGGAGCATAACAATTTAGGGACGATACCGACGGCGATTAGAACTTTAAAAAATTTAAAGTTTTTGTACTTGTCATCGAACGATCTCAGTCAATTAGACACAACGGACTTCACCGGCGTTTCGTCGAGCCTAAGGTCACTTTCACTATCTAGCAATCGTCTGTTAGAGATCCCCAGCCAATCGCTAATGAACTGCACTAAACTTTCGCATTTAAATTTAGGCTACAACTTTATCAGAGAAATAAAAGAAAATGACTTTGGAGATTGGGCTGTGCACCTGGACACGTTGTTACTGATGAACAACAAGTTGAAAGAACTCACCGGACGACCGTTCAAAAACACGACTGCCCTGCGCGAGCTGAGCTTGTCCTTCAACAACATCCATTATATAGACGCTGATGTATTTTTGGATTTGGCCGCATCGTTAGAGAGCTTGGAAATTAGTTTTGGCGTTTACTACGATGACTTTCCCGTCAACATACTCGGACATCTGAAATCTCTGATGTGGTTAGTTCTGGACAACAACGACATTTCGTCCGTGCCAATGAACTCGTTGCACTCACTGGACAGTCTTCAGTACGTTAATTTGGAGTCCAACCGTATATCCGTGTTGGTACCGGGAACGTTTAGCTCCCGGAATCAAACGTACCTCCGCGAAGTAAGACTGAACCAAAACTACCTGATGTCGCTGGAGCCGAACACGTTTTACGATTTACAGCAACTGCAGACGATCACCATATCCCGGAACAAGATAATCGAAGTCATGGCGCGCGCGTTCAACAAGCTGCCGAGGCTGCTCAACGTCGACCTGTCGTTCAACAGGATCGAATACATTCAGCCGTCGGCGTTCGAACGGTTGCCCGGCCTGAAACGTCTCGACCTGCAGGGCAACCAGCTGAGAGAGCTGCGGATGGCGTCGTTCGCGAACTCCACCAACCCGAAGACGCCGCTGGCCCTGAATGTGTCCCACAACTGCATAGAAATGGCCCCGGTGGACGATCAGCTGACGGCCGTCCACGTGAAGACGTTGGACCTGAGCCACAACAGCTTGGCGGACGTGCCGTACAAGCTGCTGCACATCATATCGGGATCGCTCAGGCACCTGTACCTGGACCACAACCGGATAGCGAGCGTGTACAACGAGGAGTTCGTGAACCTGACGGGGCTGGAGGTGCTGTCGATGACGAGCAACGGGATGACGTCGGTGGCGTCCAAAGCGTTCCACAACTTGACCTCGCTGCAGGTGCTGCGCCTGTCCGACAACGGTATACGGCAGCTGTCTCCCGAGCAGTTCGCCGCGTTGCCGAGGCTGCGCGTGCTGTCCCTGGCCAGGAACCGGCTGACCGCGTTGAGCTGGGACACGGTGTCCGGCGCGCCGCTCGAGTACATCGACCTGTCCGACAACCGGCTGCTGGCGGTGCCCGCGGGCGTGCTCGCGCGAACGGGGTCGACGCTGCGACACCTGCTGCTGTCCGGCAACCGCATCGACCACGTTGACGGCACCACGTTCTCGGACGCCACCAGGCTGGCCAACCTGAGCCTGGCCAACAACAAGTTGACGATAATCCCGGACAACACGTTCGTCGGGCTCACCGGACTGCTCGCGCTGGACCTGTCCTCGAACAGCCTCCGGGCGAACTTCAAAGAGCTGTTCCATTACGTGCAGAACGTGAGGCATCTGAACCTGGCGGACACGGGGCTGGTCGAAACGCCACCGCTGCCGCTGCCGGGCTTGATATCGCTTCGGCTGTCCAACAACAAGTTGGAAAAGGTGTCCAGATCGTCCATGGAAATGCTGTCCCGTTTGAAGACGCTTTATCTGAACGACAACAGGTTGACCTCGTCCCCGTGGAATGTTTGGTCGCTGCTTCCATCGTTGAAAACGTTGGACCTGTCGGCCAATCCTATAAAAGTAATCTTTTTTATTATTATTATTTTTTTTTTCAACCCATTTTCTCCCAACCAACAGATTATTGATAATTCGATCATGATCTCCCTCGTACGAGCGATTATTTTGCACGCCGGGACGATTTGACACGATTTCCTCGCACTCCCGGTGAATCTTGAACAAAAAAAAAAAAAAAACCATTCTAGATGTTACCGTAGTAGCTTACGAAACGTATCTGTTAAACGCGCCATTCTGAGGATTCGTTTCCTGCTGATCGTTCTAATAACCTTTGTACGGGTGTTTATACTGTTTCCTTTGTGCTTCATACGCGCGCGTTTGTGTTGCAGACGATCACTAAGGCGAGTTTTTCCGGCTTGTCGCGTTTGCAACATTTGCGAGTGCAGCAGCTGCAGTACACGGACCGTTTTGACGCGGGCTCGCTGTCCAAGCTGTCCACGCTCCGGTCGTTGGCCACCGACTGGCGGCCGAACATCGGGCAGATCGTGTGCGCCGCGGTCAAGTCCATACGCAGCCTGTCGGTGCGCGTAAACCGGCCACGGCTGCCCGGGCCCATCGTGGACGCGTGCGGTCCCAAGCTCGAGTCTGTGGCCATCACGGGGCCGGAGCTGAGGTTCATAGATCCGCAGGTGTTCGCTGGGCTGGGTCGCGGCGTCGGCGAGCGGCTGACCATCAGCATCCGGCACACGTCCGTCGAGGACCTACCGGCTGATCTGCTGCTGCCGCTGGCCGGCGTGCCAAAGCTCGCGCTCGACCTGACCGGCAACCGGCTCACTTCACTCAACCCGCTGACCGTGTACTCCAACTACACCACGTGGGAGAACTCCGGTACTAACATACTCAGAGGCAAGTACGACGTGTCCGATCAACCGATATATTTGTAGCCCCGTGGACGTAAATACGGGGTCCCCCGTGTGCGTACGTCTCGAGCTCGAGAGATTTGAAAAACAAAAACAGTTCTCCCCCCCCCCCTCGTGTATAACATATCTTGTTCCATCACCCTTGGGTCCTCTCTCTTGTTCACGTCTATGTCGAACATGTCCCGGTTATAATGACCAAGGAACGGGGGACGATGAGATAAGAGTGTGTCCGTATGCTTATCGATTTAGCGATACGTTTTCGCCATTGTGAATAGTAGTGATTGGAGGGTTCATTTAGATGAAACTAAAAAAAAAAGACCATTTGGACGAATACAAAACTATTATTTGCGTGCTTAACCTGTTTTCGTTCTGTATTAGACCATAAACCGTTTGGACAGATAAAAACTCTTAAGAAATTCTCCTTCACTATTGCTTCAAGACTTAACACTCTTTGAACATTAATACTACAGATTGCATTGAATACCATTAAACATTTTTAAAACATTTTTTTTATTAGATTTCTAAGCATTTAACTTCGATTTCCGCTTGCATAATATTATTTATGTAATTTAGGCGTACAAATTTACGTACAAAAAAAAAAAAAAAAAATGCTTGAAAAGTCATTATCAAAAAGTATCATATAAGTAAACATTTTCGGGAATGATCTTATTACGATACAATCGATTTCTTTCGCCCAAACGATTTTTTTAATTTATTCGTTTTTAATATCGATTTTGTTCAACAGCATTAAATTTATATATGATTTCAAAATAGTTTTAGAAATTTTTTTTATTTATTTAATGAAAAATAAAAATAAATAGAAAACATGTACAATCAGGATGGACAGAAAGGGGTTTAAAATCACTAAGGTCTGATAGATATTGCTCTAAAAATTAGAATTATTAACAACAAATGTTATCCGTTAGTCCGATTAATATGATGATACATACGTAATGTTATTTATGTAAACATTATTTAATGAATGTATAGCCTATGCTGTACAATTATACTCAATAACGATTATCGTTATGTCACCGTTTTTTATTTCAATAATGGTTTAAACATTTAGGGGTATTGATGACATAAATTAGCTTGAATTATTTTTGATCAACTTACATCTGTAAAAAAACATTAACTTAACTTAAAAATATTTCCTGAGTTTTTCTTTTCAAGTGCTTGTTTCGTCGTAGCTTTCCTAGAATTGTTATGGATCTAGTGAATTAAGGACATTCTATTACGATGTGTTTATTGGTAATTTGTTACAGAGTTCACCAGTTGGAGGCTCTTCTTTGGTTATAAGATGTATATGTGTTAAAGAAAAATGTTCAGTACGGATCCTTGTAATAACTACTGCTTCGTGTCTGGTTGTGGGAGTGGGGAATTTACATGGAGCAAATAATGATTTGATTTCTCTAAGTTTATTTATAATTGGTGTTTTCTATCACATGTCTTGTCAGTATTTTTTTGTTTAATCATTAATATTTATTTGCGCGTCTTGAAATGTTATTTTGTTAATTATTACCGAACTGTATGAAATTATTGATTCGTTGGCTGTTTTTTCTACTAATTAATTTTAATTTATGCCAATGTTTGTGAAAGGAGCCACAGAAATTTGATTTCTATATTTGAAGGTAATAACAATTTTTAAATAGGTAGAATTTCGTTTTTGGCGTAATATATATATATATATATATATATATATATATATATTTTTTTTTCATCTCGTATTAGTATGGATATTTTCACATAAAACAAAAAAATTAATTAAAAATCATTAAAATAATCATTATAATTAAAACATTGTTTGAATATTTAAATTAATTTGTTTAATATAAAATAATATTGATCACCAAGTAAACGAATAATAGTTTCTGTAATCTTATTACATGTTCAAATATGATTATATTACAATATAATGAATTCACATACGTCGAAAAGAGTAAATAAACTAAATGACTCTGGAAGATTTAACATATACTTTTCTTTAAGGTATATTTTAGAGTTAATCACTATCACATAATAATATTTATTTTTTTTCAAACTGCTTGTATTATTTTATATATAGTAGTATTTCTTTATTACATATATATATATATGTTTTACAAACACATTAGAATTTTTGGTTTACTGCTCCAGTAAACTTTTATTAGAATTTACAATTAAAGTTTATTTTCGTATAATTAGATGGTGTAAAAAAATATAAATAATCGCTCACGATGATGTAGGACCTATGTGTGTAAAAAGAAATATAAAAGAAGACAAAAATAAAAAACAACACAGGATTTGAGCAGATTGGGTGACGTAGTATTATACACACACATACATACACACAAACATACACATATATACGTATATTCATTCAAACAATGTCACACGTGGTTTATTTGCCGAGCGGTCATTGTTCAAGCTATGCAAACAAAATGGTTTTTTTTTTTTCTGTTGAATGTGTGTCTACCAGAATAATAATAAAAAGTATAAAAAAAACATGAGGGGGAAAAGTACCAAGCACTTCGAGTATTTAGGCTGACAAGCGTGCTAGTGTGCGGAAGTTTGTGTTTCTTTTTTACGTTTATTTTTTTCCTCCTCCATAAAGACTATGTTCACCATATACTGAAGTGCTGACGGAGTGCCGCTTGAAGAGGACAAGTATGTGGTGGCATCAGTGTGAGCGAGTAAGGAGTTGTATATATATATTAAATATTAAAGCACATCTGTGTTGGCTAGGATATATTTACTATCCTCCGGCTACTACATAACGCGCGACTTTTTGTCACACCGCGATTTCCTTTTTGGTATTTTTCTCTTGCTCCTATCCGTGGACACGAACGTATACTCCTCCATTCCAGGCTACAGTTTGGTCGATAAATACACCCCAACACACATACACACACGCAGGTGTACTTACAAATTCGCGCATGCACGCACAGTATAATATATGCTACCACAAAGTGTCATCGAAATGACAAGTGAAATGTTTATTTTTGACGATTTAGTATTGGTAATATTTATATATCTCCCGTTGTCACTTTACTATATAACATAAACGTGGAAAAATATTTATGTTGTTATCAAAATAGTACATTGTAATAATCGTTCCTCGATAGTTAATAATTTATAGTTTCCCTCGTTGACGAAAGGCGGGTCAAATAACACGTGCCCGATAACAATCACGATTTCAATAGTAATCAGTTCAGAGTAACAGCGTATGGCGAAGGGAACAAAATTGCTCGTGGCATTATCGAAAGGAGAGTTAATGTATATTTTTCGTACAAGACATTCCGCTTTGGCAGTTTATAAACATGCGTTTTGGACGGCTCAAAGGAACCAATACTTAAATCTTAAACACACACAAAAAATAACTAAGTGTATAACCTTTTTAACGCATTTCTATCAGTTTTATCATCCATATTCATTTTTAACTCTGTTTTTTTTTTATTATTAATATAATTAAAATTGTCGAATTGAAAAATGAATCAAAAGTAAGGCAGTTATAATAAATTTCGATGACAAAAACTTGCAATTATATTACACGATATTTTATTCAGTAAAACAATATTTTTAATTTTGTAAATTTCATACGCCGTGCAATAATTAATTTATTATTTTATTAACTTTGTATATACCTGATGATCAATTTTTAATTCAAAACCCGTTGGTACATTACATTACACACATATAATATTACTTCGGGCTAAGCATTAATTTATTTCTATGTATAAACTATTTATTAATAAATTTATTTACGAGTATTAATTATTTACTCATTTTCGTTTTACTTTATTAATTATAACTGTCTAATTTCTTGATAGTTTTGTATGATTAAAAAGATGATTCATATTTTTGAAACATATTATACCATATATTAGAATACGATTATTTCTTTAATGAAATCAATTTTTAGTAGAATTAATGCATTGTTGCTATTTGAATATTAATATCGCTATCTAACATACATATTATATTTGAATGTTGGTATATATTTTTATAATTTTCCTCTTAAAAATTGTATATTTTTGTACAAAGACATCGAATATTTTGTGGTGGTACTTTAAGTATAGTTGTAACTTTTTTTTAAGTATTTATATATGTAGGATATATAAAATATTTTCATAAGATGTAATTTAGAACTATTACAAAAACAATATAATGTATTTTGATCATAAAAAAATTGTCATATACTATACGTATTTTTGCTGGTATGAAATGGAATTCAATTTACAAACGTAATCGTTTTTAGCTGCGAACAACCTAAAATAATTTTATCTAAAGAGTCACCACAATTTTAACTCTCTAGATTTATTCCACTTAAATTGTATATATTAATAGAAAACAATTGAATATACAGTATGTATATTTGATAATATTATTCCATGTACAATTAAACTCAACCTACCTACATCAATATAGTCCGAAATGTTTGGACGTTAAGAATTTAAAAGAAAAATAAATTGATTTCTAGAAATATGGAAATTATAATATTATAGTTTATTTGCTTAAGTTAGAAAGATAGATAGAATTTTAATTTTACTATAAGCGTGTATTTTAATTACTCAAAGACAGCTTAGTTATACGGAATAAAAACTTATACAAATATTCAATACCATCAAAAATTCAAAGAATAATACAGTTATGAAAACATTACCAATTAAAATTTAAAAAAAAACAAATGATAAAAAAAAAAAAACGCACACATATATGTGTGAGTTTGTATGTGTATGTAGTGAATTTTAACTGGAAGAGAAGAGGAATAAATTTAAAACATTCTCTTTCATTCTTTGAAATCTTTTTTATATTTACAAAAAATGTTTTGATTCAAACTATAACAAAATATTATAATTAGTTTTGGGATGAATAAAACTCAAGTTTAACATGACTACTCTATAGTAACGCCATTAAAAATAAATAAAATATAATAATATAAAAGTTGCAAGGCGTGTAAACCTAAATAATACTTAATGTAACACATTTTTTTTAATATCATATACAATAGTTCGATTCAGTAGCATAACGATTTGTGGACGTATTTACGTGTTCATATGACACGTATTTTACTTTAAGACACAACACTACCATTATTTTTCTTAAAACATAGGACAATATCCAATGAAAATAATTGTAAAATGTTTCTATTTTTATTTTATAATTCTAGTTAATAATGACTGAAATAATACAAAAAAGTTTAACAATCGTATATTTATGCAACGTTTTAGTCACAATTTTATGACAGTAACAATTTTCGAGAGTTTAATAAGTATAGCACTTATCTTAAAGTACTGGAGTAGATTGAAGGTTTTTACTGATATTAAAATTGAGTTTCTTATCAAATGTTTCAGTAAATATTTTAGAATTGAATTCCATTACCAATTCCATTTGAGATTTTGTGGCATTGATAAATTAGTTCAAATTGTTCGAATGAAAATTTTTAATGCTTCATTAATTCGTTAGGAAAACGATAAGACCGTACATCCGAAATATTCTCATTAAAACTAACTATGAAACAACAACTGAATTTTAATTTATATTTTAAAAAAATTATCGACATTTTACGATTTAGATTAGTTAATCTTTGAATTTATATTTTATACAGACATTTTGCAGTTTATTTTGAATACATGTATTGTATATAATAAGAATACAAAGTTCTTCCATTAGTGATCATATAAGATAAACAAGAAAATGTCTTTTTTCAGTAATATTTCATTCTTATTTGTTGAAATAGTGATAAAAAGTTTATCATGGAGAATATTCCAACAACGAAATTATCAAAAACGATCATTAATTTAATAAGCATTTATTAAAAGGTCAAAGTGAAATTTTGATAAAATATACATAAATAAGTTATTAAATTATAGTAATTGTAATAGGAATTATAATAATCTTTTTTTTTCATTAAAGAATAAACATTTAATACCAATTTTTTAATGATAGTTTATTTTAAATTGGCCAATTGTGTTAACATTAAAACTAAATAAATACATGTATACATTCTTTATAATTTACTACTGTAAAATAATTGCTGTAACAAACTCAAAATAAAACGTTCGATTAAGGAAAACCAAAATCATAAAAAACATTTAGTTTACATGATACAATGTCTTAAAACGACAACAATATTTGGTTGAATGATAATCCTTCAATAGTTACGAAAACAAAATGTAAATTGAAAATAAACAAACTACTTCAAATTTGAATAGAAATTATAAACAAAATCCTTTCAAAATGGTTCATGCACATGATTTTTTTACAAGATTATGTCGTAAAAAAAAACATTTCTCAATTCTATAAAATTTTTTTAATAAATTAGATTACATTTACTTTTATGTACATTAAATTATATATTATACTTAGTTCAAATTAAACAATTATAGATGATTAATCGAAATTTCAGTAAAAAAAAAAAAAACCTTATACATGTAATATATAAACGAGTATTGTCAAAAAAGAATCACATTTTATTTTGTAATTATTTACCTATTCAATAGTTTTTTGCAAATATTTAAGCTATTTTAACTTAGAAAGCATAAAAAAAACTTATATGTTTTTTATGAACGTAAAAAATTATACGCTTGTCAGAAAAATATCTCTAACACATTGATTGACAGATAAATACTATAGAATTCGCAAACCTTGAACCTTTATAAAGTTTGGGCAAGGGAAAACTCACTAAACTGTCCATCAGAGTGTCAATACAAATCCGTTTCATGCTGTATGTATGTCATTAGTTTACTAATTAATGGATTTCGCAGTGATGGGGGGGTTACGTTTTCAGACAAATTATGTATGTATTTAATACATTAATACCTTTGAAATGTATTATCGATTATATTGGCATACATTTGGTTTGAATATGTGTATTCGTCATACAATTAATTTCTGTAATGATATATACTCGATTCTCACTAAAATAATAAAATTAAACAATACTATTGTTACGTATTGACGTTGAAATGAAAACAAAAAACTTTTTTCTATAACTCTCATTTTGAAAATACTATATTTTTTAATAGGTAGCAGTTATCAAATTGGATTTATATTTTGAATTTGATTAATAATTGACGTATATATGCATATAAATACAATAAATATGTTGATTGTTAATAGTAGTTTACTTAAATATGTCAAAATGTAATGAAAATTCTATTAGAGTGAATTTAAACACATCATTCGTATAGCGAATCATATAAAAATTAAAGTTATCTATTATTTAAAACTAAGATTACCAAATTCTTATTTATATCTTAACGATAACCAAACTTGTAAAATTTAAAATAATAAATAAATTATAAATTATTTTGTATATACATTATGCTGTATAATTTGAATTTTTTTTAATATTATACATGCAATAAAATCTTTATGAATTATGCAGTCAGAAAAAAACTGTTTATACCCAACCCAAACATATCTATGATTTTGATTTTTAGTTCACATTATTTGGTAAATTTCCTTATTATTATCAATATCCATATATTATTTTGTCAATATAATGATAACATTGTTATTTTGAAAATAAATTAACTGCATTCCTATATAATCTTAAAATATTGTTGTTACCTGAAATTCAAAACATAAGAATAAAATCACCGTTAACACGTACCTAAACATTTAAATCTCTCTCCAATTGATGAACATTTAATATTTTTTATAAATTGGTAATTAGATGTAACTGTTTTATTTAGATTGTAGATACTCAATCAAAATGAAATGTTATGTGCCATAACAAAAAATAACTAAATCATATTATCAATTTTACGTATTTATTTATTATAGCAGTACACTACTATAGATATAACCCATACATTAAAAGCATAATTTGCAATATTGAATGGTAATAATTACAGAACTATGATATTGATGTAATTACATTAATTGGTAACATATAATAGCTTAACATATTTTGTGTTACTGATTCTTTTAAAAAACAAGTTCAGAAAAAATGTTTATGGTTATACAATATATGTAAATAATTAAAGAAAACGTGCGTGTGGTATTTGAGTATGCATATATCCATTCTTTGTTGTAAAAAGTACAGTTTTAGTTTTTAAAGTAATTTCCGTTCTTTTATACTACTAATTTTATATTATAAGTAGGTAATTTAATTTGTAATCATATTAAAATACAATGTTTTTTGTAATAAGTGAATAAAGGAAACGCAAAGAAACCATGAAAAAAAAAGCATCATGTTGTTCTCAATCTAGAACTCAGAAAATATTTAATAAAAAAATCAGTTTATAACTCTGTGATAGAGAACGGCGTGGAAAATCAAGTTTAGAAATTAAAAGAGTGCGCACTTATTACATCAGTTATGAGGTTTCAGATTTGTATATCACCACGTGCGCATCTATATTGTTTCTAATTATATCTTCTTTGAAAAACAAATAATATTGAGTAAAACTCAAAATCAATAAAACAAATTTGAACTTGTTTATTTTTATGATGTTTGGTTCTTATTGTAATAAATTATTTATATTACTATTAACATGTTCCTTCAAGCCCTTTATGTGACTCGCAAAACACAATATTGTACTAAAAGTAAAAAAAAAAAATTAACTAAATCTCAACTGTTATACAACATGTCCTTAAAGATTTTCCCGGTTAAATTATTTCTTATAAATATAATGAAATGCATTAATTTAATTAGATCGAATCGATCCAGTATATTTTCACTTCAGTAATCGTACGCCGAAGTTCTTCTAGCATTATGTGTACCAGAGGAACGTGGTAATTATTTTTTTTCCTTTCGTAAAATTGCGTGGTAAGTTTATTGCACCATCGGTACCCGGAGATAGGAAAATTTTAAGAAGGAAAAAATCACGAAATGTGATGCAAGTTGTTAGCAAGCTGTAAATAATTACGCGTTTCATAGGAAAATTTTAACTCATTAAAAACTAACGATGGGGTTGGAAAAACTTTCTTCGGATTGAAGTAATACATTAAATAAATACGAAGGGTGTTAGAATCACCCACTCTATTCTTTTCGGAAGGAACGTCAGTGATTTGTTCGGAAACGATAAGAATGAACGTATACACTGCGGTCACGATTAAATAATATATGCGAAATGCAATTTATTAAAGGATGAGCAAAAAGATAAGACAATGCATGTTGTTCGTGTCGAACAGGTGCTGTAACTCTTGGTCGTCGGTCGTTACCAAATCTGCGGTTACGTGCAAATGCCTTTGTTTCCTTTACCAAATTATACCGCACAACACTCTCTTAGATGAAATTACGTTTATAACGGCAATGTCGATAGGTTTTCGGCCCGAAATACCTCGAACCTTGGGTTCAATACTCGCAGACTCCTACTGCGGGTGCAATTCTTCACTGTAATATCAGTGTATGTCCCGATAACATAATACACAATATTGTTCTAGTTACATTGCTACATCCGACCTGAATATCAAATGCATGCCTAACGGATGACGTCATATGACGTCATCTTTCTTCACTTTGACTATTCACTCACCCAAATACTCGTACTACCCTTTGTTCCGCGTCCGCGTGTCATGTTTCAAGTACTGCGCGTGTCCACAAAGCCGCTATAATGAAATCGCCTTCAAATCGCATTGTTAATTGTACTCGAGAATAGTGATTTCTAAAAGGAAATAAGATAATAACTTCAAATGGGTAAATTTCGGTAATATTTGGTATAGATGGATTTATTCTACAATCAAATATAAATAAAAAAAAAAATGTCGATGTTGAGGTGTGCACTTGAGAACCGTGGGTTACCAACCTCTGACGGTTCCGACTCTAACATGAAAACAAGTGAATACCAGGCAGGCTTGAATGAACAGTGACACCAAAATAAAAGTAAAAAAAAAAAAAAATAAAAAAAATCACTAACGTCTTGACAATTCCCTGTAACGGCGTATAATTTGACGTCTTTCCCTCCCTCACTACTATTCGACATTTGCTCGACGTGCAAAATTATCTTTTTCGGATTTCGCTCGTAAAAACGTTTCGGACTAACGGATTCCAAGAGTGATATCCGAACGGGATAGCCTTCGCGCCGAGTGGCACTAATCGCGGTCTCCCGTGATCGCGGTCTCGGACCTCGGTCTGCGCCGACCGCACCACGTACCGCTTTTACCGGGTTCACGTTACGACGTGCCGCCGCGTCGAGTTCGGTTTCGCACGTCCGTCGAACGTTACCGAGGACCCGGTGTCGTTCGGCTATCGAACGTGCGATCGTACTGCTTCGAACCGCGTTCCCGACGGAACACACGTTGGCGGTGCGTGCCGATCGGCGCGGAACGTTTCGAAAACACGGCGCGGCGTGCAACGTGAACCCGGGTCCGCGCTCCGGTCGCGGTCCCGTAACCGCGGTCGGTAATCGCGCGCTCCCGCGGTGCTGCTGCTAACGTACAACGTCCGGGGCACCGGTTCGACTGTTGCAGGCGGCCTGTACCTGGACGACAACCCGTTGCAGTGCGACTGCGGACTGCTGTGGCTGGGGCAGTGGCTGCGCCGGTGGCTGCGCGAGGCCGTGCAGGTGCACACGCTGGGCATGGCCGAGACGCAGCTGGCCCAGTGGACGGCGCGGAGGGCGACGTGCGCGGACCCGAGGAACGGCGGGGCGCGCGTGCCCGTGGCCGACATCTACCCGGAGGACCTGCGGTGCAAGGCGAGCGCGCTCAGCGGCAGCGGCACCGGCAACACGGCCGCCAAGACGTCCCACCTGATCGTCTGCCTGGCCCGTTCGCTGGCCGTCTTCTACATGGTCACCGTCTGGTGCAACGTCTGCTGAGAGCCGCGTGTGGCCACTTCGCGGCACCGGTCACCTGCTGTCGACACCGGAACCGACGTGGAACGTCGTCGCACCGCTGGTGTTTTTTTTTTTTTTCATAAACCCATACATTATATTTGTGTCCCCTGTTGTACTACTCCTGAAAAACGTGGAATAATTATATTTTTCTTCTCTCTCTCTCTCTCTCTCTCTCTCTCTCTCTCTCTCTCTCTCTCTGTCTTTCTCTCAAGCCCACTCGCCCTCACCAACATTAACGTTCCCGCGGAGCGGTCACCGCGACATGGTCGACGTGGGAACCGGGGTAACCGCTCTCGTCCACTACGCCTCCGTACAGCACGGTAATCGAATTTTGAAGGGGGAAGGATGTGCTGACGGTTAACGCGATCCCTGCAGCACGGAAATGTGATCTAATCGGAAGTCCTCTCCGCCGCCGCCGCGTTCGAAAGTCACGTCGTTGTCCCTTGATCGGTTTACGTTCAATATGTAATATATTACAACGAGATCCGCTGTCGGTCTATAATAATAGTATGGTCGTATCGTTTACACGAAAATCCGCGCACGCATCATACGAAACGCGTCCAGTGCGAAATTGTTTAAAATTCTCGTTTTGCGAGAATAAACTTTTTAATTTTTTTAATATCGCACGCGGAAACGACACCTTCAAAAAAAATAACTTCGTGTAATCGCCGACAAGTTGTAAATAATCCGTTACTTCACTCATTCACCGAAAAAAAAATGTCTAAAAAGTAAAATGTGTGACTCGTTATCCAAATACACATTTGAGTTGTTTTTGTACGTCCATTACTGAACAGCTGATATGACAATTGTATTATATTTTACTAACTGTAGAACGTAATACTGCGATTCCAAGCGTTCGTAACGCGATTCCGCAGGTAGCTTCCATACTTGAAACCTCGAAATATTTTGTCGACTTAATGCGATATCACACACATACAATGGATATTCACTATAACTACCCACCTATCTCTACCAATACTATGTTCCGCTGACCGTTATTCGCTACATGCGGATATGGCACGCGACACATTTTTATTGTATTTTTTAAGTATTATAATACCGATTGAAGTAAGTAAGAGAACTTTAAAGACATTTTGGAGTGCTCAAATGAAATATAATAACCTTCTGACTAAAATCTTAAAAACAATCAATAATTACAACGCTAACCCGTACCGTAAACCACGGAACAGAAACATGCCATTATTAATAATATCGTGTACCTTGTGTTACGTAAAATTTCAATTTTTTAGTCTTTCATTACATCCAACTCAACGTATGTAAACGGAAATTATTTCAACCCAAATACGTGTGTTCTTTAGAAATAATATATTTTGCAATAATTTATTTTATTTTTTTTATTTTTCAAGCAAACATATATGTTTATTCAAAGATTAAAATCCTTAACTGTTCACATGTCCAAGTAACGATTACGCCCCGAAACGTCGTCGTCCTGAGTCGATTGACGTTTACGTGCAATTTTTACGGCTAGAAATGATTGTGGTGTAGAACATGTTTTATCCGATCATAAATTTTAGATTATTGACAAAAATGCGCAAATATTTGCTTTAGTCAGACCGATCAATGTGTTAAATGACTTTCATATTTTATAACGTTGCGGCACATATTTCTATTACTTTATAACGCCCACGTTCGATTTATTTCCAATTTTGATGTTTGTTTGATGAACAATTATGAATGTTCATCGATATTTTGTGTATCCGTAGCGAAACCGTTAGATGATTTTACCCCCTAAGTGTGAAATTGATGAAATCGAATGGGGAGAGAATTCTTTGAAAGAAAACAATACGATCTTTATAGAGTAGTTGGTCTTTTTTATTGCAAACTAAAATTAGATACGGTTGACCAATTTATATCTGAATAGTTTTCAGCCCTTTGACCGTATTCAAAACGAATCATATTTTATGTAACAAAAAAATAAAATAAAATAACGTAAATCTATTTTTTTTCTCTGAGAGAATCTTTTACTTTTTTTTGTTTTTATTTATTATTTTTTTTTTTTTTTATAACCGAGCCAAATGAAATGTAAACTATTATATTGATTTAAGATCATAGGAAAAATACGAAATATAAAAAAAATACATTACATTTTGTATGTTATACGTTTTACAAAAGTTCATAATATACTGGTTTATATATGTATATATAAGTGTAATATAATATTTGTTGTTCTATGAATAGTTTTACTATTCAAGCGTTGTTTTCAGAGGAATAAACATTTTGACAAGGAATAATTCGTGTCCTTAAAAACGTCACTTCATCCTTCCAATTATTTATAATATTATACGGTAGATGTATTTGTTTATTTTTCCTTTAAAACCAATATAAATATTTATAGTTTTTTGTTGATTAAACAAACCTGTATACATTTAACACTTACGTTTTAAGACAGCTTTGTTTTGTAAATATTAATAAAAATAATTATTTAAATATGATTAAAATATTTATTTTATTTTATCCACAATCCTACGCTTTTGTTAAGAAAATATTCTAATTTACTCTACTCTTTATAATTTTATGTTTTATAAAACTTTTTGACAAAATTAATGACGTTTATTTGTATTTTTTTCTAGACTGTATGAACCATACACCACAAAAATGAAGTATTTGGTTTGTTTCTTAATTTAATTCAACTACATACAAATTTAATTAAAATATTCACTAGAATATAAACACAATATGATATACCTTGTCTAAAATTATTCGACTGATCGAAACACACAAAGGTGATACCAACTAAAACGGTAAGTAAATCAACTAAAATATTTTAGAAACCACTATTTTTTCTTTATGACCCGAAGATATCGTGTTTGAAAATCTCAAAATCAAAAAAAAAGTTTTGCAGCGGTTTTGCTATTGTAATGATGTACCTACATTATTCGATTTTGAAATGTTAAAAGCTAATAAATAACGGTTCTTTCGAAACTCGCACAGACAAAACAAATAATAAGGACATAAACTAACAAAACACTATTAACACCAGAAGTAGGTAAAATCTTCAAAAGGATCGGTTCAAGGTCCATCCCACCATACATCCCTATATAACAGGAACACAAAACCCTGTCCTACGGCTCTTGAACTTAGGTCATCAGTGCGTGCGTAAGACTAACCAAGGAGTCACTTATACCGAGTGATCATAGTTTGCGACTTTCATACTTATAAATTCATTTTTTAATTTAAATTGTCTGTGCGAGTGTTGAAAAGTGTCCAGTTTTCATTCATCAAAACCTGTATCTGTCTAACTTTATTTCAACATCATTATACTTCCACAGTAAGTGTCTAGATCTTCGGCACCCGAGTATCTACCACGAACAAGTAAGTGTTATTTTATTTAGCTTGCCAGACTGTTCAGTTGATCGGCTCTCGAACCTTTGTAATCCCGAGAACCCTCCATTAAACAAGGAGGAAGATCACGACATACACAACCCATTTACTATCCCCTTTCCTACTCTCCCATTATTCTCCCCCAAATTTCCTATTAACCCTTTAATTTATTTTACTTTTACATTTGTATTTTTGGGTTATTACACTATTAAAATATGAACTAGAAAACCAAAAACATTATAAAAATATTTAATAAATTTCTACAAAAGTTTTATAGAAAACATTAAATTGATAAAAATAAATATATCATACGATATAATTATAAAATTGTTTTGTAATCTCGAGCAACATCTTAGGTAGGTGTTATATTTTTTCTGAGACATTTAAAGGTATTTTAATTATTAGAAAGTTATACCCAAGAGTTAGCTGAAATAATATAAGATAATCAACTTTTTTATTGCGATAGATCTTACAAAATTGTCAACTAATTAATAATACATATCTAATAAGTGCAATAAAATTAAATTCCCCTAAAAAAACGCTTTATTAAAAGAAACCTCATGGTTGAATTTAGTTTTAAGTTTAAAAGCCTTCAGGAGCCATTACAATTAATAAATTTGAATTTGCCACAGTTGCTCTAGATTATTCTTTTTACTTCTTAATAATTTATTGATACAATTTAAAAACTCGTTCAACTTGTTATGCTTTTTCTAAATAGTTTTTAACAATTTTTAATTGATATCATACCTTACCCTTACTACCCATAATTTAGTACCATGAAATTGAGAATAACGAGTATTTTTCCTTCTGAATCTTTAAAAAAAAAAAAAAAAAATATCCTATTTAAGTCTAGCACAATGTGCACAATGTTATCTAGATCAAACACTTAAAGTTTTCTTTTTTTCTTACAAAAAACAAAATAAAATAATAATAATAAATAAATAAAAACTTTCTCTTCGTCAAAGGTTCAAGCTCTCAGAAAACTTCCTGAGTTAACTGTGATTTCTATTTGTATTTTATTTTTCATTCACCGTCGGCATTTTAAAGGATATTCCGTTGAAGAAATAGATACTAACTATTACACACGTTGAATAATTGAATCAAAATATTATATTCAAAATTCTGTTTAGAGTTGTAATAGTTATTATTCAAAATAAAAACTCTAAAACGTGAACTAAAATGAAAATATATTTTTCTAAAACAACAAGCTCCATAAACAGTATATAATATTAAAATATATGACTTAATATATGATTCATTAAATTTTCTACTTAAAAGATAAAATAATTCAAATAAAAATATAAAATAAAATCAGAAATTACACAAATCATGATTCATTTTATTTTTCGCGTCTACGAACCACGTAACTACCGAGTAATAATATAATACATATTTTATAGTATATAATTGATTTCAAATATAGAAAAATTATGAATTATTAAAATTTCATATTCAGTCGTAGTTAATTTATTTTTTGAAATATCAAAAAAAAAAAATCATATGAAAATAAAATTCTTATAAATTTAGTTATACATTCGTTTTCGTCAAATGCTCTTTCTTATCTGGCTGTATGCGAATACTGTATGAAAATAATCAACTAAGTCAATTGGTATACTTAAATAAGATTTTTACAAATGGAATGATGTAAGATTTTGATCTTAAATAATGATGTGTGCTTTTATTCTTAATACCACATGATATATCATCCCTATTAATCTATTGGTAATTTGACATCAATCGTGATTCAAATCTGATATAACTTTCTTCGTCCGTTAAGAAAAAATAAAATAAAAAATTGGCAAAACCGTTAAAATATTGGTTTTAAAAGTGTAGTTAACGATTTTCTTAACGAGTGCAATTTCCGGAATCTCACGAACTTTTTATTACTAAATTTATCACCCACGTGCAACGTAACAATATCGTATGGTTATTTTCAAGATGCGTGGTTTAGTTACCTAAATATACTTATTTTAGTTCATACATATATGATATACTCGCAAATTATATACAGACAATGAGAATAGCAATTATTATGGTTTATCATGGTGTGAATATTCTTCAAAAATGAATTACTGTAAGTTTTAATTGAGATACCGGAATGGTCCATAGTAACTACATACAATAACTGTTATTGTATGTAAGCCAACGTTAATTAAATCACCAGGTACAACCTTTTTCCGAATTTCGATGAAAATAACGAATTTTACATAATATAATAGTGGCCAAACGGATCCTATTAAATTGACAATTTATAACCTTACGCGGTTAACTGTGATGTAGTTCGGTGTCGGGTATTACAGAAACAACACGGTTAATTATGTATGATAAGACCGATCGATTTTTATGAAATGCCATACACTATGTGATATTAACTCCGTGTTACGGAATATAACATATTATACATAGAAAAATAAATATCTACAATTATTTATTTTAATAGTATGATATAGATTTATTTAAGATGGTACTTTTAATTAATTTTAATTTATGATTTTGCATAATTTCATCGATGCACTACACGTTCTATATTATAATTTTAGATCAATAAAAAGGTTTCGATCCTAAAACCAATACACGTAATGCATAAAACAAGCAAGCTGTTAATACCAATATTATTATACATTTCAGAGCGCTCATCTTGTTTCCTTCAGCTTGACGTAAGTTAATAGCACCCTAAATTATTTCTAGACAGATACTTGAGTAATTACTTCAAGGTACGGGGTAAAGGTAAGTGTACCTAAAAACAGTTTTCCCTTTTTCACGGATTTCAACGTAACTACGAAATATTTACGAGCAATTCGAAAAATACCCTCTTTAAATTAAACAACATTTAACATAAGTGCTGCATAATATTTTTACCAGCCTAAAACTAAAATATCAATTACACTAATCCAATGTAGGAATTAATTACAATTTATTGTTTAAAACAGTGTTTCTCAGTACACTAAGTTCAAATATAGCAACAAGTAGATTAAATAACACAAAATGTAAATTTATATTTGATTTGATGAAAACATATTATATATCGAGTTCAACTTTCTGATTCAAAATATTTCTGATTCAATATTTTCCCTAATAATAATAAAATATTAAAACATAAGTATATTATATATTATACGATTTTTCGTTTGAACTTTATTTTTTTATGGCGCGTCGCATAGTATTAAAAATTTGGATGGTATGTTGCTTTAATACAAAATTTGTGAAACACTGGTTTAAAACGTAACTATTGTGTCAAATTTATCAAAATAAAACTAAAGTAGGTAAAACAGTGTGTTCAATTTGAAAAGCTTATAAAAACTACACAATTTGGCTAGTATGAATATTTTTGCAATAATATTAAACAAATCTATACCGCAATAAAGGAAATATTACATAAATCGATTCGGAGATAAGTTTATTCTCACCTCCCATTTATCATAATTTGTCATACGTCGTAATATCACATATTTTTTATCAACAACATAACTTTTTCTGTGTAAAAATGTATACTTCAAACCATCCTATCTTAACCTATAGTTATTTTAGTTTTTCAAATATGCCTATAAATTATACATTTTATTGCTCAGTATCGTCAAAAGGGTCAAAGAAGGCTTCAAAAAAAAAAAAAAAATTAAAAAAAAATTTAGAAACGAATACGAAACTGATGCTTAGCGACTATTTTCTTGTGAAAAAATGGTACACGCAACATTAGTAGTATACGTCAAACGTCAAGTGATTCTTGGGGGACCGAAATATTTTAAATGTAAATTTAACCAATGCAAGACCATCGACGATGAAACTGCAAATGTCTACACTTGCTCATTGTCACAAGCCCGTCACGTCAACCGTAGTTGTTTCATCTGTTGTCCCGGAACATTTTCATTCAACATCGACGACATGAAATACATTTCATTAGTGTAAGTGTTATTGTGCCGTTTTGGTTGACACAAATCGCAAGTTTCCGAAAACTGTGCAAAAAAGTAAATTGATTTAAATAAGTTTTGACGGGTACAAAGTATTTATATTCCAGAACCTTTTTCTTTTTTCTTTTTTCACGCTCGCGATAAAAACACTCTTACCGAAACTATAAATATAATTTCAGAATACTTTTTTTGTTGTTGAATTATATTCAAAAAAATAAATACAATTGCATCAAAAGTTCCGCAAAGTTTTTTAATAAGTAATCGTTACACTCAATACAGCATGTTCGTAATGTACACAATAAGTAGAAACTGTATACGGTAGCGGCGATGTTACATTGTATTTAATAATGTTTATCGAATCGTCATCTATGTGCGCTTTATTTTTACGATGTGAAATACATTTTGCTTTTTCAAATCTATATATTCAGAAAGAAACAAAATAAATAGATGGTCAAATAATATTTTACCGTTTACCAGACAATCTTCTCCAAGGTGAACTTAACTTTAAATCCCTATTGTCGTAGTCGTTTCTTGCTTTATCTTCGGCATTAACAGTGTAGTCATTTGAAACCCATCATGGTGATAATCATTAAAATATTTCGAAGATCACAATCACTCGCAAGTATTATTTGCTAGTACACGATTCGGCTTAATTTATTGATAAACATGTTGTGCGAAAGATCGACAAACGTCACACGCATCCGGCGACATTCGGTTTAACGACTCGATAAGAAATTGCATACTGCAGCTGTTGCGATAGTCATATACGAATTGTTCAGAGCCAATATATATATATATATATATATATACCGGACGTTGTGGTTTCCATTGATCAAACCTAAAACTTTTAGGATGCCATAAGCGCGCGATTTGATAAAAAAAAACACCCCTTCTTCTGACTCGTAAGTACTTACTTTGTAAGTGCACACCATTTGGATTCGTCGAACGACACCATGTCGGTTGGTTATCGGTGTGTAAATAATATTGATAACGCGCACGATGCAATGCGAAAACAATAACAAAGTTATGCCCGTTTGCAAACCGGGTTTATTATTAGACGTACCAATGAACAATGATATATATATATAATTATCATGTTATCAAAGAACGACATGAAATCATTAAATCACGTTGATGAAAATTCGGAAAAAATCTGGTCGAAAATGTGGTTGTCATTAAAATTAATATTGACCCTCTACTGTCGATGTCATATTGTTAAATAAATGTTTTAATTGTTATTATCAATTCTCTGCGATATATTGTGTAAATCTAATTGCCATTTAAATTTTGTGGACGTATGTTTTAGTGTAATAGTAATAAAAACAAGTATTATTTTCGATTTGTTAAATATTGATGCGATTTTATTATTATACCCAACTTATATTCAGAGGTGAAAAATCCTATTATAATGGTCAATACACTGTTTAAGTTCTTTTTATACCTGACTAGAATATGGAACAACCGATTTGTGTAAAAAAAAAACCGCGGAATTACAATATTTATGATTTACCAAATAACCGAAAAAGGATTCGTATTACCACGGATACTATGCAGTGACTTTGTTTACTTTTATTATCACTCTTTATTACTTGTACGGATTTTTATTCACAGCACGTATTACATTTAATGAAGTGAAAATTATTATACATTTATAGGAACGATAAATTGATATTTTCATATTTTTCGGTCAGGATAAATTTATTATGTAATAAAATGCAAATGGCTGTTTAATTTTAATTTTTGTATATTGCAGACTATTAGTATTTAATTTATCTAAATGATATTATGAACAATAAAATATCAACTGAGCATCATATTATTATGCTTATGTCGGAGAATCGTTGATTCTGGTTTTTAGATAGTAAATAGTTGAGTCTGGTGAACTGATTGATGTTGGTGAAGTAGTTTTTGTTGAAAATGTAGAAATATTTAAAACACATAATAATATTATGTATTTATCGTTATATAGAATAATATTTGTATAGAATTATTATTCTTAGTAAAAATATAAATATATTGTATAATAATCATTATATTTTGAAAATAAAATATTAAATTTCAGTTTTTTATCGGTACCCGATATAGTATATTCGTATAATACTACTTCACGCTGTCGAAAATGATTAATTATCGAAAGTGTATTATCAATAGCTACCAAATTATATTAAAATCAAATCTTCGAAGAAAAAGAGCAAAAAAAGCTCATTAACATAAATTTAAAAATTATCACATCTTGACAACTTTGCAATCAAAAGGGGTGTTAATATTTTATTTTTTATTTTTTCGTAGAAAGTATAATAATTTTATTACCGGATCATTAATAACTTTGCGCAAAGCATTGACAAAAGTAACAATATTTTATAATTATTTAATAGATATTATCTTGGATTCGCACTCGGAGCTGTGTATTAATACGTTTGATTTATGTACCACGAGGTAATTTATGTATGTATATATATATATATTTATATATTGTTTTACGTGCCTCTAAACTTTTAAATACACAGCATTTTATACCTTTTCCAATAACACTAACTCACGGTACGTATTAATATATATCATATTTTTTACGACCCAAAAATAACAATTTTTAATCATCGGAAAAAATATCGGTTTTTCTTTTTCCCGATGAACGTCGCGTTGCGAAAATGATTTCATTTTTCCCGTGACGACAGGGTGCGGGTGCGGAACACGGATGTACGAATTAAAACGGATAATATTGCGTCGCGACGCGAAAAGCGAATCGAAAATGAAAACAAAAAAAAAAATAATAATAATAAACATAAAAACGATATATCCAGGTCACCAAGTCGTTCTGGGCTCGTCACGTGCACACACTCGTGTGATAAAATATCGTGAACGCGATGCAATGACGTTTACGTGAACGTTGGTAATTTTTAACAATCGACGCCTCGTTCTCGGCAATCGTCCCCGCGGTGCGAACGTCGTCATCGTTTTTATTATTATCCATTCTTTTGGCCTTACGATCGCGGGCGAAAATTACCATCCGTATCGATGAGCCTGTTCATTACTACATGGTTGTTAGCAGTGACGTTGGCCGCACGCAACTGCAACGAAGTCATGCGAGTTCATCCCACGGGCGAAATGTTTTTCGTTGCCGATTTTCTCCGGCAGACGTCCGAGCCAAGGCGATTCGAGATTAATCATTTATCGATCGGCAAAACTTACCCCCCCCACCGATCATCCGGAGTGGAAGGGGGTGTTCGACTGCCACCGTGGCTGTCGGCGACACTGCTGGGTGAAACTTATATATATGTATACGTTTATGATGCCGAGAGGCGCGCACGCTCGGATGAACTGCCGCGGCGGGGCGTCGAGCGCGAGAAAAGATTTCGGTTAATCGTTCACCGCCCGGTAAGTATGATTGTAAAAGAGGATATGATATATTGTTATTATTATTATTATTATTATTATTATTATTATTATTATTATTATTATCATTATCATTACATTAGTGTCGTCGGAATGATGAAAACCAATCCGTAGCGGTGCACGTTTTTACTATAAAGCTGTAAGAACATTAAAAAAAAAATTAAAAATTTCAAGTCGACATTACGTTTTCATTTTGCATTGAACCGACTGTAAGCTGAAGTATACAACTTGAGGGGACAGTTTCATCTCGGAATTTTCACTAATGCAGAAAACAAAGTTATTCGTATTAGGTAATAAAGTGATATCCGTCACAATAAAACGTGAAAACTATTGAGTCGATTCGAAAAAATAAGTCCCGCAATATTTAAAACGCGAAATGCATTTAAAATTTTCCAAGACATTAATGATAAATCTTTTTTGATAAAGTTAATGATTTTCTTATTCGTTGATCAACAATTAATTAACAATAAACGTACAGCAGCGACACTAATGATGTTGCTGAACGCAATATTGTAATATTCTCATTTTTATAATATGTCTTGAAAAAAAAATCATAAGATAGTATTACTTGTTGGATAGTAAACTAACGCAGTGGTTCTCAATCTTTATTATATAGTGACATCCTAATATAGATCCATAAAAATGGTGATATTTTTGAAACAGTTAATGGATTTTTGGAATTTAAGAATTACAAACTTTTGTAAATTAATAAATGTATAAATTTAAATTGTATTGAAAAAAAAAAATATTTACTTAGTTAAAATATAAACAGTTAAAAAAAAGTATAAAAAAACAATATTAGTTCATAAAGATCTGGCCCTGTATAGGTCTTTGATTCGAGGACGAATGATTAACAAACTTACGTGTAATTAATTCTCAATATCTATTTTTGATATTTGTTGTTTCCACTGTCAAAAACGTTGATTCACACATGTATGATGTTAAAAAAAAAAGAAAGCGACATTTTCAATTCTTGTTTGCTCATTCCGACGTATTCGTTTTGCAGAGACATCCGAAGTGAATCATTTTGAGACATATAAGATTTAGATTTTAGCGTTGCATTTAATTATATTTCTAATAAATGAGATAAGAACCAATAAGAATATCTTTATGATAGTTATAATTATTATTTTTCTCATAAGTGGTTTTTATCATTTCATCATAATACCATAATAATATCATATGTTTATACTGTGAAAGCTTACAGTTTTAATAAATAATATATTTGCGACAGGCATAATGCGACTCAGCGCTTTGAAAACTACGGACGTAATGGAAAGTAACACGTTTCTGTAACGTCGTTACTTTAATAATAATGCATTACGTAATTTCATCATAATTTTTACTGTGTTTAGAAAATATAATGAAAAATATTTTATAAAAGTAATTTTTTTATGAAGCGCCTAACAAATAGTTATTTGCAATAAAATAATACTAGTGTATTTAATCTATGTTACGATCCAACAAACTTATAACATAGAAATATATTGGTTCCATATTATATACGAATATCTTCAAAGTTTTCAGAAACCGATTGAAAATGTTGATAAATTCATACACAAAATGCAATGTAACATCGTGGTTGCCCAGCATCAATAATTGATATTATTATTAATATTGATTATTGTAATTTTACGTACGCCAGATAAAAAATAACCGTCCGTAGTAATAATTCGAGTAAAAATAATCTATACAGGTATACTCGTATATGTACACGTGTTTCGGTCGCAAATGCTTCCTGCTATAATTCCCTCGGAAATTGTTTACGAGGAAAAAAATAAAAATAAATAATAACGGATTCGACGTCGAGCTCTGTGCAAAGGTGAAGAGGAACATCCGATCGACAAGAAAAACTAATTCCGGTGTCTCGAGGCGGGTCTACCTATATTTTTACAACCGTGTTATCGGGGTGATGAAACACTCGAGCGCAACGACCACGCCATAACCATGAGTGAGAGGAACACGAAGGGACACCCAGAGGATTCAAATTCCGTTCTGCCGCAATTACCAACGAAAAATTCGTCAGATGCCACAAATCCATCCGAATGGAAAGAAAACAACACTCTAATAAAAATAAAAAAATAATCTCCTCAGCCTTCGCCCGAACGAAATTCCTCGGTAGGTATAGGCGTAGAGCTCATTAATACGATACGCAGCAAATTAATCGTAACTATTACGACCAAGTTTGCATGTAAATATAGGTATATATATGTGTGTAAAACAGCACGTCAATGGGTCTCCAATAAAACAAGTCCACCGATCAAGTAGGGTTGGTATTTATTATTTTATTCTGGTGAAAAACTACATCGCGTAAACACACACACAGACGACTAACAAGCAGCTGGCTCGCAGTTGATTTGCATAATTAATTAACGTCGGCGGTGGTGGTAGTGTATATCCCGCGGGACGACACGACCAAAGACTGTGTAGACTATAACAGTAGCAATAGTGGTGGCTGCAGCCGAGTAGGCGGTGGTAAAAAAAAAACCCACGCGGTCCATCGAAAACCGTATAATGATTATTGTAAAGTCGATCCGCGATATTACATTTGTATGTAATTATATAAATGTATAAATATGTTTTCTCACTTTTCTCACCACTACTCACTATCTCCGTCTCGAACTGAATTTGTCGGTATTAATTTAGTTACAAACCACGTATTTTATTATATATTTATTTTTTATTTCTGAAGTCAGCATGTCGAGACGCGGACGTAACCAATCGGGTTTTTTCATCATTTTATTATCCTCCACCGACCGGGTGAATAAACTATTCTAACCAAGACGCGTCACAATAGGCTTTACACCGAACGGTGTGTACGAGAAACGACTTGTGTCTAATTAACGTGGAAATCTTGCTGTTTCATTATCATAACAACAGTGGTTCAAAATACCGAATCCCCGTATTTTGCACTTCACGCGTACGGTTGCATATCGTAGTTTTCAACGTTAATTTTACAATCGTCAGGGGCGGATTTAGCGTTTTGGCGCCCAAAGGTATAATTGCTCTAGTGCTATCCACCGCACCTCTTTACACTACTAAGGAACAAAGAATATTTAGTCTGAACTCTTTTCTTCAAAAATTGTACACACTTTTTTATCGATAAAAAAAAGGAACGATACGTATTGTACATAATGATTATCTACGAGTACATACAATATTACACCACTAAACTACTAAACTTGTATAGTGTACATAAATACATTTTTAAATTAAAATTTCATTAAAAGAACGAAAGAAATTAAACTAGAAAAAAAACAACCCCCCAGAAAATCCGCCCTAGGCTATAGTCTATTTAGTCTACCTCTAAATTCGTCATTGACAATCTTTGCTGATTTTGTAATAACTATATTTTTTCCAAAACACAACAGTTAGGTTGTTGGAGTACATTCATATAATTCATCGTGATTTCCGTGTTATTACGTTTTTGAAATCTTTCTTGAACTAAAAGCTTTTCAAAATTTTCTCAATGAACGTGACGCCGTCATTTTATATTATTATACACTTATATATAATAATTAGATACATCGCGCATGCGAGGACCATATTCCGTTTACAAGTATATAATATGTTTATTTTCTCGTGTAAGATACGATTAACAACAACAATTAATTAAATATTCCATCGCATCTAGACGTTTATTTAGGCATACGGTTTAGTGCAAAAATATATATTAATATATTTTAAATGATTCACCGTGATGAACCATCATCGTCCATAATTAATTTCAAAGTATTACGATTCAATTAAATATTTCTCTAAACTTTAACAAAAGCGGTATGTACTAAACCGATACTCAATCAGTATTTCCCAGGAAAAAACAGCAAACAAATTGTTTAAACTGAAAAATAATAATTTTGTACATTCAAGGTGAAACATAGTTCCATACTTATACTAGTTGTGTTGAGAGTTATATTATTGGTGCATTAAATTTGGTTGACTGTAGGAGCAGGTTAGCAATTATGCGGAGTTGGTTTTTATTTTACAGCGTAAGTAGCGATAGGCATGTCGATTGGCTGCAGACAAAGAATTCCAAACACTAGTATGTAGCATGCTACAAAGAGAACGGCATAGGAACATGTTAGCAAGAACGATGTTTGACCAAGTCGGAGGTATAAGACACGTTTGTATGACACGCCAAGGTAAATGTTAACTAGGAAGAGTAGTTTGAATTACAAAAGAACGAGAATAGTCGACATAAAATAAATGTTAGCTGGAATTTAAATATAATATAATGCAGTTTAAATTATGGCAAAAACTCTTAGAAAGTATTTTAATTAAACGATTTCTTATAGATTTCCATTAAGTTAAATAAATGTAAACGTCATATATTTTAAAATTATCTCTTGTCAAATAATTACTTTTCTTCGCAAAATATTTGTTTATGTACGTTTTCTTTTCGTTTATTCACATGCATATAATATAATCCCCTGAATGTTTCTCTGCTAATATTAAAATTCAAAATAAAAACAGTATTACTACAGTCTTTTATAGTAACTAACCACCATTTATATTTTCACCGTTATGGGGAGGATTATTGAAGTCGTATAATGCAAAATAAAACAAATAAAACTCAAACACTTCAATCAAACTGTAGGATAAGTAAATACGAACATCCATAAGTAGAGTTATGTATTGTTAGTCTTTTCGTGCGTTTGTTGAAAATAAGCATGCTTAATATTAGATTCCTATCAAATACATTTTATACCTGAAATATTTAAAAATTCGAAAAATAATGTAGTTTCTATAATAAACACGTGGAATAAAGTACTTATTTATGTTTTCAATATGTATAATTATGTACCAGCAACGTAACTAATGAGCAATAATTAATTTAGTATTTTTAATAAAACGCAATAATATTCATACTTTATTATTTTAATGTAAATGCATTTTACAGGGTGGCTAATTTTATAACTAATTGGTAGTGTATAATTTCAATTTTATTTGTAATTATTTTCAATAAGCATTATAAAAAATATCATATTTCAAAAACAAGAAGCAATTAATTTGTTTTTAAATTTATTTTCAATGTTTTTTTTTTTTATTCATTATTGATTCATTTTAGCCAACAAAATATCAAAAACAACTTTATATTAGTATAAATTTACAAACGATGAGGGTATGGCACGATGAGAAATGTATATCCATTAGTTAACTAGTAGTATACATACACTAAATTATCTTTACCTGCAATAACACGCACTCTAACCCACTACGCATATCACGTTTAAACGGCGACTATTTCTTCAACGAAAACTAGGACACTATGAACACTCAACACATTTTCATTCGGGTTATGTGTAAAAGCACCTTGATTTATGAAAAAAACACAGATCCACAACGATGCCGGTATGCCACAAATATTCAACAGGATAAAGAGACAATTCGAAATTGTCGACTAAGAATGATGAATGAGTGACTTGTTCAAAACGTGTCATACACATGGGCTTATTACGGTCAAAACACATGGACGTAGTTATATCTGAGTAATATCAGAGGAGGCAAGAAAAATATATTCCAAAAACTCTATATTTAACTTAAATTAAAGGGAAAGAGAACATGTTCTAGAAAAAAACAATTTATATTTGACTAGTTCTTCATCTGCATTTTATTTTGCAAAACAAAAAGTATAAAACAATCAAAATTAAATTATTAAATCAAACTTATATGTTTGTATTTGTCTGCGTTTATATTATACATATTATAAAACTATAAAAAACATTAAAAACTATAATTTTAGGTGAAATGTTTGAAACGAAAGTAAATACCGAGAAGGGGCTACAAAAGTTTCTCTGGGGACTATAGCCCCCATGGCTTTATGCATACTATGCCCATGTCAAAACAACAATAATAGAAGCTCAAGCGCAGGCTAAGTTCTTCTTCTAACATCAGATAGCGAAAACAATTGAAGCATAGAGCAGATAATTGCAATTATTAAGCGTTATCATTATCAACATATGAGATATATGAAATTGTTTTCAGCTTTTACACAATTTTTTTTTGCCTGATCGACTTCATGTCACCAAGCAATACGTGTATTCTTATAACTTATTGAAAAATCCTTAAAACATGAAAGTGTTGTAGCTTAGTAATCAGGTTTCATTATTGTTTACTAGCAGTGAGTTTGAAATTATTTGTAATTATATTTTCATGCACAAAAAAACATTGAATATTATAAATGGGCCACAAATAACAATGGCTCTAAAAATATATCTATGATACAATATTTTTTCGTGCCACGAAGTATCATGTAGCAAGCTACATTCCTAGACGAATCGTATGTTTTAGTAATAGTATAATAGTATATTATAATAATAATAATAATAATAATAATACTTTTATTATTATTATTTACTGGTATATTAGTACAACAGTTGTTGATAATTATGACATACTTAACTAACAGTGTGTTCAGTTTACTTATTAATTAATAAAATATAAATATATACATACTGTTTTATAGTAAATTACAAAAACTTACAATAACATCTAAATAAAATATTTAAAAATGTTTAAAAATAAAATATGTAAAAGTATAAAACTAATGCGTTTTATCACTTTTTCTTAACACATTTAATTGTTATTGCATAATTAATATTACATTTTTAGATCGTTTATGCATAGTTAAACGTATAATTAAAAGTGAATTTCGGTGTTTTTTACTCATCTTTATGTATATTAAAAATTTTTATGAATTTAAAATCGTACACTTCTGAATCTGTTTATAATATTTAATACATTTTTCGAAACACGGTTAACGTAAGCTCAACAATTAGTAGACCTAAAATAAATAAATATCATAAGAAATACATTCATATTATTATTCTTTCGATCAGTGGCGTATTTTGAGGGGGTGTCTTCCATGTCTGGACACTCCCGACTTTAAAAGTATTAATATATTGGACATTGGTCATAACGTACAACTTTTCTATTATACTATTTACATGAGTTTCAAATGTAAAACTTTTTGTCGATTCTTAATATAGTAAATTGTTAAAAAGTAAGGTCAATGTTTTTTACATCAGTAAATAATTCTTAAAATGCTATTTGTGATATTTAATAAATGTTGGACACCCCCGAGAAATCACTCAAAATACGCCACTGCTTTCGATGTATAATAATAACAATTTAAAAAATAAAAGTTATTTTATTTTTCACTTCAAATATGTATTATTGTGTTAGAGCTTTTTTTTTCTTTTGTCAAAAAAAAAAATTACCGACGTGTAATAATTTAAACTAAAACTTCAATAAACATCTGTAGGTAATAAAAATAAAAAATAAATCACAAAAATATTACAATTTTCCACCGTTTTGTTTTGCTTATTTTTTTGTTAAGAACTGATTGTTCACGTAAATTTCAATATATTTGTCATCTTTGTCAACATTTTGTCTCATGAAAAGTTTTTTGTTTTTAATTTTAAATTTTAAGTGGTTACAGCCTAAAAGTTATTGGTTTTGTGACAATGTGTACACGATTTTTTTTTTCTTTTTTACTGTAAACAATTCTTGAGATACCTTTTAAATTGTATTATTCGATTATTTTTACTAAGCGCTTTACGGATTGAATTTTGAAGGCTACAATTTATCTTTTACTTAAAACTAGAAAATCTTATATTGACTTAAATCAACAACGAAAATAACTGAATAATGCAAATATAATTAATAACCTTTGGTTGAATGTGGTGATCAAAACGTTGTATCTAGATAACCATACTTAGAATGTAACTTGAAGGTTCTAAGTAGTATAATATTTACAGTAAAAGCTGTTCTAAAATATTTGACAAAGACGCATATTATTAAACAGTCTTGCGATGAACAAACTTATTGCGTGCAAAATGACAACATTTTTTTCCTGCTAAAAGATTTAAACCAACAGTCACAGAGTTTTCCGGAAATAAAAAATAGATTCAAAATAATTTTGTATAAAAATACTCATAATTAATTTAGGTACTCAGACGAGAGAGGAAAAAACCTTAATATCATATAACTACTCCATGTAAAAAAAGTGTAAAACCAATAATTTGTGTGTGTGTGTGTTTTACTAACCTGGGGAAATTTTTGTTCTATTTGCGAAGGAGATCTGCTCCACAATAATAGTCGTTTACTAAAGATTAGTCTCTTTTTACTACACAAAGACCTGATTTAAAGATAACTGTATATCATATTACTTGAATTTAGTATTTTTAAAAGTAAATAAAATGTATTAGAATAATTAAGTACAAGATTTAGTATAATTTACACAATATTTCATTATAAAATAGTAAATAATTGACTTATTTTGTTGACTTCAGCATTAACGATACCTAAAAAAATTAGTAAAAAAAACCATCAATAATAATGATAATTAAAATAAAAATAATAAAAAGCAATTATATAATTCAGTGCGTTCATATGTAGTATATCTTGTAAACGTATCTATTCACCTCGTTAAATATTTATTTCTGAGAGAACAATATAAATTGTTGGAATGCTTTTTTCGATGCTAATTAAATTATACCGTGGTTCGGCTTGGAAGTTTACTGTTTGCCGAGAGTAGCTGCAGTTGTTTCGTAATTTGTGTTCCCTTGAATATTCATTGCAGTTTTAAAACCATTTCTGAAGAAAATGCCAAAACGTTGAATATTTTATTCAAATCGGCAGAGCTACGACGTCGGTTGTGGCTTTAGAGAGCGGAAGTGAAACAGATCCAATGCTTTTCAAGTATTCTCCTAATTCAGTTAAAACGATATATCAACATTTTGCCAGCTATCGAGTACTGTAGGCCATCGTTGCTGGTGCTGATGCTGCTTTTGCTGCTCCTGCTGCTGTTGCTGTACACAGATTGATAATTTAATATTTATCGAAATAGGTACAATGAGGGAGTTGGATCATAGCAAATAACCGTCCGAAATGTCTATAATTCATGAGTGAATGAATTTAAATTAGTTTTGTAAACAATGCACGTTTACATGTTTTTATGCTTAAGACTTCACCGAAACCAAATGAATTAAATATCGTTCGACAGATTTCCGCGACTTCAGACCCACAGTCGTCCACCGCGATGGTACGAGTTATGTTACCCTCTTTTTCCACTGGTTTCCGCTTCATTTCCATTGTGAACCTACTGCACAGCGGTTCACGGCCGCATTATAACGTTGCGTACACGTCTTGCCACGACGGTATTTTCGGGAAACCGAACGCTTTGTCCGTCTATAGCCCTGCTGCAATCCGTCCCCGCGCAATAATTACTCGAGTGATCGTTGCAGTCCGGGTCACGTGGACGCGTGACGATCGCAATCGATTAACGTAGTTCCGTTTTGATTTTCACAGCGCATCTGGTACAAGCGTAGAAATAATGCGACCGAAGAAACCGACAACCGGTATCAGAACAAACGAGCTATGTACGATAAAGCGTGGGGCTAAATTGCACTGTTCCCGCGGGCAAATCAAACGTACCATCTCGTGACGGATGATCATGTGATATCGCACGACACCGATCACAACTCGTCCGACGTCCGGGTACACGAGCGTCCTGGATATCGAGTAAATATAATAACTGCCCAATAACAATCATCGTCACCGCGTTATGCCGCAGCCGTCACTATTATAACTTCTACGCCCGCGCGCCACCTGGTTCGCAACTTAATCGCGCGTATGCTGATGCACGATGTGATACGAATTCCGTTGGATCATTTGTGGACCAAACGGCCCGGAGACGTCGACACGATATTATTGTCGTCGTTACAATGACCGCGTTGTCTCAGTTGCTGTGCGTCCGACGAACGTTCGTCGGAAAAACATTATTTTTTGTTAACGTTTCCGTCGTGTCGTGTCATTCAGCTCGACAAGCATGCCATCGTAGAAAACGTACGGGTTCGCGGACATCGCGAACGATATCGATTCGCGTGTTAATTTAAATATAAATTAATCCGGTACACTCTAGGACAGCACTAAAAGTCTGAGGCGTTGGTCGAACTTCGTGTTTACAGTAACCGTCTTGTGTACACGGTTGACAACCACGGTCGAATTTGGAATGCGATTCCGAACGCCAGTCGGTGAAAAATAACTTACATATTTTTATGTCTTGTTCAATAGCGCAGGTATTGTCAACCGGTGGTCCGTCTTGATGTATTGTCCGATCCTTAGTAGCTTTTAATAATAGAAAATAAAAATAAAACCATTTTACCATGTTTAAAATTAATATTACATACGAAAAATCATATGTTATAGGATCGGAAACGATAGGTTAGGTTTTTACTTCGAGTTTCTCTTTTTCACTCGTGCAACAGGAATCAAGAAAAAATTGTTCCTCGACCATGTATGTTCTAGTTCGCAATTCGAATAACGCGAATAGATGTTTTTTATACGTAGTATTTATAGCAATACACCATATTCAATTTAGCTAATATACACGTGTGTAAATTAACATACAAATAAAATTAAAATAGGTTTTCATAACATTATAATCAAAATAACCAGAATAAAACCTTTTATTAGGGGTTTTAATACCGTCGGCCGTTGTGAAATTGCTGTGAATATTATACAGACAATATAATGCTTGCATTTAGTTGTACTTCATGCGTATAAACTACAAAACAAATCAACCCTATTATTAATGGTATGCATTTTTACGTGTCTCGCGTATACAGAAATTAAGTTTTAAAGATAAATAAACCTTTTTTTTTTTTATCCAACGCATTGATCGACCTGATAAAAATAGTGAATACAAATTTTCACCCATTGGCTTGTTGATAAACGTTTCCTGTATTATAACTAAACGATGCAAATGTTTTAAAATCGAAAATTAGATAAGACTTAGGTCCAAATTCGTTAAATAGTAGGAGTGTAAAGTGGTAGAAAGGGTGGGTGAGAAAAGAATAGTGAGTTTCAAATAGTTTTCCCAGTCAGATCGTTTGTTGGATATCATATCATTAAATCAATTGGTACGCGTAGGGACGAAATTAGGTCCATTTCACCCGTAAAAACTGTCCGTTTTCAATTCTCTTAATGCACTTTGTCTAATTTAAAATTATACTTAAAATATTTACTTAGCATAATAAAGATAACATTAATCAGCAGACGCGGACGTTAATAAGATTTAGATTAATGAAAGGCTTTCGTTTCCATGCATTTAGTTGTAACAGAATATTCACTGAAATATCACAAACTCTGTAACTTGAAACTTATACAATCTAACATTTAATTAAAAACATGATCTAAAAACGAATTCATAATAACTTATATTCATTATTAATTAGATTTTGATGTGTAACGATTTCTACGAATATATTAATATGAGCATCTAGAATTGACTCCATGATTACAAAAATTAAAAAAATTATAATCATCTTAGTATAATATAATATCACTGAAACTAAAATCATATATGGTTTATTCTGATGTATTGAATAATATGTACTTAAAAAATAACATAAAAAAAACACAATTATTTATTTGAACTAACTAATAAAGGATTTAAAAATAATATTAAAACAATGTATTCTCAAACAAATATGATAATTATAACTATTATATTACAGTTATAGTTACAATTTATTAATGGTATTTTTCTCAAATTAACCACCAACAGATTTTGAAAAACAAATCAATCTTACATGCACTGCTACATCACTGTGAGTACGTCAAGAGTCGTTCGGTCTTTGGTAAAACATAAGTGCGCATAACAAATATAGTAATAATTTATTGTGTTGCGTATTTTCGTATACTTAAAAATATTTTTTCTACATATCTGTTCAAAAACCACGTAACGAAATATCGGATTTACGTGTACACAATATAAACGATTATTTTAAAACCATTTTAATATCATTCATGGTTCATGTTTTTTTTTTTTTTTTTCATAACTCTGGTAAAATATATTTAGCATACATCACTAATGCGCACTGAATCACAACGTGGGAACATTTAATAATTTCCCATCACAAAAACATTTAAGCTGCGCACATCATGTTTAGGTATGGCTATTGTTTTATTTTGAGTTTATGAACGCACAGCACTTATAATCTGGTAGTGCGATTTAATAAGGTCGTTGAAAATGTATACTTGTATAAAATCAGTGATTTTTGTTAAGAGAATATCATGACCTCTTTTTTTACCCCCTTCGGGTACGAGTGGTTATGTTATAAGAATAACTCTTTGACAATTATATCTGTACAGTCTAGTGAAAAAAATTTTGTCATCGGTAGCATTCGATCGTTATTGGCATTCAGGTAAACTATTTTCGGTTTTTATTTGACGTGAATAATGAATGGAATACGCCAATGAAATGATTTTCCGTCCACGCCGGGACCAAGAAATTAAAGTACTATGGATATAGGTCATATAGCCGAGGATTTTATTAATGGTACGTCTTGACAGGATCTTTTGACTCCGCGCCCGTAACGTAGGTTTCCATATAGCACATAGTTTAATTCCGTATACGTAAGCTCGGAGTAACGTTCCCTGTTTGATTGCCTGGACAATTTTTAAATTTTTAAATTTTTTATTCAAACTTAACTACGAGGTGCCTTAATTGTTCGTAAAAATGTGCGTGTTTTCAATTCGTATTCAATACTTATCATAAATATCGCAATCGTCTGTATGTAAATGATTGTGATCAAGTTTTTTCAGTTGTTTTGTATTTTTTGCTATTCGGTGGTCTCCGAAAATCTTAGTAGACGATGTATAGATGTATAGGTGTCAACCAACCAAAATATACGTAATCCTAGTGCGGTAAAGAATTTCTTTCTTTCGATTTTCGAAGACTACGCAATTTTAGATATCCGTGCAACACGTACCCAAGATTTGGCTTTCAAACAAGACGCGCCGCGCGAAATGTCACGTGGTAATTATCGCCCGATCAGTCACTTACTCCCCACACCCATTATCGTTAATGCAATAGTATTATTAAAATAATGTCTCGCCAGACCCCTACATGCGTCGCTTATAAATTAAAAAGCCCCGTTGCAATCGATAATGATCAACCGGAAAATACACAATGGGATATAAACACATAATATAATATAAACGAACGTCGAGCACCGTTTGGGGATGAGATGCGATTCACGCAGGTATATGTATCGACTAATGCAAGTTTAAAATGTTAATAAAAATGCACCGGAGGGAATATATTAATATATATATAGGCCGATTCTCATTGTGACAGAGATTAAACTATATACGCCTACACTCTCGATAGCACTATCTCTTAACATTGCATATTATATACATATTTGTATACATATACATACATACACTAATACACATACACACATGTACACACCCCCACACGCATGCACACACACACACATACACACACACACACACACCATACACACACACACGTATGCAATCATTCGCACATGAATATATATGGTGAATCGCTACTTTACGGTATTGCCGGGGCTAATTATTAACGGTTAATTGTAACGATTGTGTTCTCCTGAGTGTATGATATGATTAATTAAAATGTACATCGAACCCGCAACTTCCCCTCCGCTTAACGTCACGCCGATTAACCGGTGGTAACGTTTAACCCCGTTTTTGCATAATAATCAAGTGTGCCACACTCGGACGCACAAACTACGTATAGTAACATCCTAGTGACTCGTCGTCATCATCGTGGTACACGCGTACACACGATACGTACAGGACCTGCCGTATTATTATTCCAGGACCTGGCTGTATACCGTGCTATCGGATGTTACGCCATAGAACCGTTCAACGACGGTCACCCAATTTTTTCCCCTCGAGACAAGCCACGGTGTTGGTTAATCAGTACGAGTAAATTACAAACCAAAAACCGCAAGAAAATACCATACACAATAGTTACCGCGAAAAAATACACACAATAAATATGTCAACCAATGACTAATGTACATTGTCATTTATATAAGTATGCCCAAAGAAAGACGTGTGTATGTACGTTTAAAAGTAAGAGCTTTAACATATTTACTTAGCTGTTTTAAGTTGTACTCGTAATATGATTTTGAAATAATTTCGCATCAGTAAAATAATATAAAATATTGGCTTCGGTATGTGTATTTTAGCTAAAATTAATGTAGTGGTACAGCAACAATTCTCAACCGTCCCATCTAGCGAAAGATAATGCATCGTAAAGTCTGTAAATTTGTACTCCAATTACGTTGACATTGCTTTTAAAATTCTAAATAAAATAATTGACATTAAATACGTTTTGGTTTCAACATTTCTTTTTTTTTTTTTTTTTTGGTAGTTATTATAATTATTTGTTTAAAAAAGTTGTTGCGGTAAAAAAAGGACCGTAAGCTTCTGGTTAATTTTTTTATGTAGTTTATACTATAGAATGGACAAAATTACAGAACCTTTAATTATTTTCTAGAAAACTACGAAAACTATGTAAAACCCTCTTGTCAAAGGATCCTATTCAGGCCTACTCAATGTGTAAAGAATTTTCGCTTTCAAAACAAAAAAAAAAAAAATACTAAAACAATAAATAGTTCACTTATGATAAATATTCTTGGAGTATTTAATATTATACACTATGTTTAAAATGTAGTAGCACAATTAAAATCCATTTTTGTTCTGATTTTTCGACACTTTTAGTCAATTTGGACGTCCGAGAAAAAGTAAATAAAACCCATTAAGTATTTATATGCTTAAGTATAAGTGTACAGTGTAAAAGGATCTTAGACTTAAAAAAATACACGTTTTAATTCATAATTTATTTTATATTTTTGACTATAAATATTTTCTCGATACTTGAAGGTAAAATCATAGAGCTAGAGAAATATCCATACAATATTTCAAAAAAAAATTGGATGCCTATCACAATATTAAAACTATATTTTAGGATTAAATATATCATATTTTTACAACTTGATTCCACCATCACAAAGCCCAGAACACAATAATATAAATCTTCCCCATAATTTTATGAACAGTCAATATAAGAGCCATATGAGATTTGAAAAATATATTATTGAAAACGTTTGAATTTGTATTAAAATTAATATTTTTATGTGACCATGTATTCGTCATCAGCATACTCAATGTATAACTTAAATAACTAAGTTATTAACATAAAATATTTAACTAAATATATATGTATACATTAAATATGATGTATAATTTTTATTATACACATAAGTACAATAAAGTAAAATATAGCATACACTTAAAGAAATATTTTGTAGGATTGTCGGTAATAACTATATAATTAAACATCGAAAATTGTTTAGTGCAAATTTAATGGTATATATTTTTTTTAACATTCTTACATTGTAATTTTAAGTCTAGGATAATAAGTTATAATTGCATATTATTGGTGATTTCAAATCGTATTTTTTATTGCACACTCGTTTGTGTACATTCATGGTACATTTCATTACCTATAGAAACTTATTTAAAACTGTTTTCATGTTGCTTCCTACTAAAGGAATCACATTAATTATATTTAACTATAAAAATTTTTTTTGTTATTGTTATGAAATATATTCCTTTGGTATAATGATATATTATTATTAACTGTTCAGGTAAAAATGTAATCAACTTAAATTGTCTTCAGGTCGTGATATTGCATAAAAAAAATTAAATTAAAAAGTCTACCTCAAAAAAATAAGTCTATACAATAGGATATATCCAATAAGAACCAAATCAAAAGTTTTAAACCTTAAATTTTATATGATAAATAAGTTGCAATTCATTGCATCTTGTTTGTTATAATGTTCTTTCAGTTCAACTGTGAATAAGAAAAAAAATAACAAATAAACAGTTTGATTGAACCTATTGTTATCACTTTTTTCGCATCTTTTATACGTGTCATTTATCATTATTGTTCTTTATCATTTATTTAAATTTTGAACCATCGATCATTTTAAAAATTTAAATAAAGAAAAATTAAAATCATGCATTAAATTAACAAAAAAGTGTCATTAAAAACTAAACATGAAATGATTGTTGTTGAGACCGTATTATTTATAGAATATTGAACAAGTAAAGTAAAATAAATATTGCGAGAAAATAGATTATTGCCGATTTCTATACATCTAAGAAGAACACGAATGATATCACATGTAATTTAATTATATGAAAGTACACAAAGGATCGATTGAAAAGAATATAAAAAAAATGGATCTATGAGTCTGTATAGGTCAGCAATAAAAATCGATATTTTTTACAGCTACCTTTGATATCTTTCTTTATACCAGGAAGTAAGACTTAAAAAAAAAAAGTAGTGTTTTTAGTTATTTTAATGTAATTCTAATTTTATATTTATCGTTATTAGGAATTTTTAAACGTTATTCAACAATTGCGTTTAACGATATCAAAAATTTAAACGTTATTCAAGATTTCCGTTGATGATATTATAAAGTTAATCAAGTTTTGTATTTTAATGTTATTCAAATTTTGTATTTTTTTATTATGAAGACTAATCTTTAGTTAATTGTTGGTGTAAAACTACGAAATTCTATATTTTTTTTAAAACAATTAGCAGTTATTATATATCCAAAATTGTATTTAATAAAACTAAAAATTTAAAATAAGGTTACACAATTCCTTACTATTCTGTACTTCTTGAATGGATTAGAATTACATTTAAGTATTTTATGAAACTAACCAAAGTCTAACATCATAGAAGAAATTTTAAAATTGTTAATAATAATAGCAATAATTATTAAGAATCTAATCTTATTTTTTTTTCGAGATTTAATTCTACGATATATTGTATGGTAAAGTCTGATAATCATAAACTAAGTATAGAATAATAAACGAATATTTAATAATAATATACTCGTATACTTAATTATATTTTCTTTTAATTTTTTTCAATAAATTGTTTTCTGTTTTGTTATTCATTATAATATTTGATTATCGTTTTCGACATGATATTTGTTATACATTTTGAAAATTGAATATCGTTTTTGATATCTTATTAATTATCTATTTCAATCGTTTTTGGTAAGTTAAACGTTATACGATAACGTTATAAAAATGTTTTGAAGCTCTGCCCAAAAGATAGATCTGGTTCAAAAGAAAAATAATGTTTTGTGAGATATATTTCATAAACTAAAATAATTTTACAGATAATATATATATATTATAACGTCAGAACAAGAAACTTTAAGGAAAAACAATGAACAATTTTTCTGAAGTAGCTAGGTATATCATTAAAGTATAATTTAAAATAACCGATTACCAAAAATAACTTATAATATGACTTCTGAAATATTGATTAGATTATTGATAAAAAATAGAATTTCAATAAAGTATTAAACGATTTTTGACCCACAATCATTTGTCACTCGTAAATAATCTATGTATGTTTACAATAAATACATCGTTTTATTTATAAATTGTTTCATAATTTCAAAACTATTAATAAAGGAGGTAACATAGTTAAAACATTATAAATGTTTTGTATAAAATAATATTTATCAAGATTTATTAAATTAAATATGACGTGCCTAAGCAAACAATAAACACATATAACTAAACAATTTTCAGTGGTTTTGACTTCTACGATAAATTCGTTTGTAGAAGCAGTTAATCTTTAATTTTAGCATTAATTTGTGTACGAATATTTATAATATTTAAATACATATAATTGGTTACATTATAATTAAATGAATAACAATTAAAACATGATATACGACTTAATAAATCACAGACAATGAATTAAATGTATTAAACAACTTGTAAATAATTGTGCGTGGGATAAAATTAGATTAAGTATCTGATAAGTGTATTAACTATTTGGTAGTGTAACTTAAGATATTTAAATTAATATTATGAAGGAGTTTAATAGGATATAAGTAAAATCGTTCTATGGAGCTTTACTTATTTGTATATTAACAAAATATTTTTTAAAATATTTGAGTAGCAATTAAAAAGATAAATTGCTTACAATAGAATAAAACCTAAAAAATATTGCTATTTTATGGAATAAAAACTCTATATATAAAAAATTGCTAGTGCTATAGACTTAATGAAATGACAGAGAAAACATTATTAATATCGAACAACTTTTTTTATACACATATGTACAAGCCGGTAGCGCACCATTGCTGGTGCTAAATTATGGAACCTCTTCAGAGGCAACAGGAGTCCTAGTAAAATCCGAAAATACCCAATCAAAATCTAGCGAATTCCTACCAAATTTTTGACACTAGTTACATAACTTCAACATAATATACTGGTGAAAACTTGATGAACATAAATATTCGTGGTATCTTACAATTTCCGCATATTTTTTGATGAATTGGTTGATTTTCTTTAATTTTACAATATTTATAAATATTTACTTACCAACTAATAACATTTATATAGTTCAAAAATTAAATTGAAATTCTAAATATTTTCCGTTTTTTGACCAACGGTGTGTTACAATGAAAATATTAATAATATAAAGACACTAGTGTTAAAGTTTATATTCCTTCGCCATCTGCCAACGGTGTTGAAACAACTAATGGGGATGAAATTCAAATTTACATTAAAAAAAAATATAAAATATTTTGCATTTATGGTTTGTATTAAAAATATGTATTAATGAATCAGAATGTAAATGATTTTAATTACGTCCTGAATATTTATAGTTATACATTGAAATGTAAAAACTTATAGAGAGTATGAGTAATATGAATTAAGATGAATTGAAAGAGATTTTGAGAAACTTATAAAAGTTTTTAAATTTATTATAAACTAACATAAATCTTCTACTAATTATATAATGCTTCTACATTTTATAATTATTATTATTATTATTATTATATTTTCGAAATAATTAATTTGTGTTAGTTTGATGTGACTTTACTATTAAGATGGTTATCTTTAGATAATAAACTGATTCAATCAACTTGTTTCAATGATAATCATTTTTCGAGAGCACATTGGTTTCAAATTTTAAAAATCAACTCGGCAATATCATTTACCCGTCACTATATCTTATCAGTTTTCCTTATTTTTATTTCTTTATTAACTTCAAAACGCAGCTAACTATTTGTTAAACAAGGACTAATTAAAATCCTGACAGGGTTTATTAATTAAAACTTGTTTCAAGTGTTCCATAAATAAAGTTATTAGTTAATCGTAAACTTGTAATTTTGTTGTCAAATTTCCTTTAACTAAACATCATTCATTGGAGTACTTTACAAACTCGTTCTAAATAACAATTATACTTGATATTATTATCATATTTTATGCGGTGATTATTGATATTAAATATTATTAAGCTAGTTTAATCACACATTAAAGGACAACATAGGTCGGTAATTATTATTTCATTTAAAATATTATAAAGTATTATATAATCATATTAATTAATATACTTACAACCTACGCGTTGTATTCGACAGTATAATATGCACTACTATAAACTAACGTTTACTTTCTAAAAATAGATTTTGGTGATTTTTCTTATCAGTTATTAAGATCCAAAATCAGTAAAAAAAATTGCGTTTTAATATTATTCGTCAAATATAATTTTTCATTATATTATCTAATAATAGAACTTTTTAAAATAATTTAAAGCTCATACATAAGAACGAATACATTTTTGATTGCAAAATTCGTAATAAATCTCTAATTAAATATTTAGATGGGTACCAGCTTTTTATTTTTTATATAACAGATCGCGTATATGGGTAATAGAATGATTTACATCAATAGAAATAATATACAATACGCCAACGTTTCTATTACACAACCGAAAAAAAATTAATTTTTGTAGAAATATAAACTCGTTTAGATATAAATTAACTAATATTGAGATGAAGGCATTTACACCTTTAATGAAACGGTTAAATTAATCTATAATACGTGGAAAATAATTAATTATTGAATTATTTCATTCATATTTTATTGAATAAAAATTGTTTTATAACTAAAATGATACTTTATGATTTGATGATATAAACTGATGTAATATATCAAAATAATATTATTTTTATTATTTTTAAATTTAAATTTAATGCATTTTTGCAAATAATGGATAACTATAATACAGTTAGATCATAGATATCTCAAAATATTTCAATGTCACATATTATAACTAGTGTCTTCGTGTGTGCGTGTGTGTGTGTTTGAAAAATTAATATTTACTGTTGAAAGAGTTGTGTTTTATTTTTAAAATCCTTTATAATGTGTACATCATATGTTTATAAAAATAATTTTTATTAAATATCTAAAAGTAACTTTTTTTTAAAAAAATAAAGAAAGCAAAATAAAAATTGTTGATAACAAAAAATATTTAAATTCAGTGAACAAATTAAAGACACAATACAGTACGTTATAATATAAATATATATTACTTCGATTAGCTATTTCTTTAAAATTATTAGAAAATTTTTGAGACAAAGTAAAACTCATAATTAAGAACCCGTGGTAATTTTTTGTCAAACCTTATAAGAACTCATAAGTACTAAAATACATAAATACTCCTTATAAAAAACTAATTGTAAACTAAAATATTTAAATCACTTAATTTTGGTAAAGTTATATTGTCTTATAAAGTATTTCAATATTTATTTTAACATTGATTAAGTTGATGTCATGTTACTCTATAATATGAAATGTTAAAATAAATAATAATCGAAAAACAACGTAAATAAAATATACTAAATTTAAACAAAATATCTAGTAATCATTTTATAATTTTTAAAGATCAAAACTCTACACTATTTTGTATTGTTTTGAAAAATGAATTTCTTCGTGTAATATATAACAAATCAAATAATATCCAATTAAATTATTTCCAGCTACTTCTTATTTCAATCAAATAAATCAATTAATTGAATCTGATTATTATTATGATCCAATGTTGCTACTTAAAATGTATTATAACTTTTTTTAAATGTTTACTGTTACATTTTTTATTTTCATATTTTTTTTTATTATTTAATATGTGTACATCAAATTCTTGGATTGTTTGACCAAAAATAATTATTGGACGAAAATGTCAACAATAAATATTATTGGTCTCAAAATTTAAATCAATAAAACAATGCAATTTCTAAAATAATATTAAATAGAACACCATCGATTTACCTCATAATTCAAGGAGCGAAAACGACGAAGAAACCAGCTTGTCGACAGTTTACCTAACATAATGAATACAAAATAATTAATGGTAAAAACTTTCTAATTTATGACGTCAATTAAAAAAAATATAAGCTATTGATATTCACTATATATGGAAATATACGTACCCATAAAATATTTGAAAACAAAACGATTACTACACTTTTTCCAGAGTTCCTAAAATTACTAAAGCAACAACAAAAATATGCATTGCATACTCTTAAAAATAAAATACTAAACCACTTATTATTTTACCATTTTTCAAGTTTCTAAATTATAAAATTAAATAATGTAATAATCTCATATTTAAAAGTATTTAAAATCAATAGAAACATAATTAAAAACCGACGTCATCATATGTTAATTTAAACACACAGAAAATAAAACTATTCTTTTTTTTTCATTTAATCGTATAACAGAAAATTCGATAAAAATATGTTATAACTAACCTATGGGCATAAGTATGCACACAAGGTGTGTCAAGTGTGCCATGGCACACCACACATTCCGTAGCTTTTTATAATAATTCTAATTAAAATGTTTGATCATCTATTTGTTGCAAAACATAAAAATTTGTTTGTGATACATAAGACTTGTGTTTTTATATCAATTGATATTTTACTTATATTTTTTTTTTTTTTGAGTGTCAATATTAGACCTATTTTCTTCGTGGTACACCCCATACTAAATTCTTGCATACGTTTATATCTTTGATTACAGTTTTTAAGTAACTTACTATTTATTTCAATATTAAGCATATCTATATTGATAAACAATGAATACTCTTATTTATAGAAATATATAAAATACAACAACATCGAGTAAAAATATTTATAATCATTTTGAATTATGTAAATATATTCCATATATTCCATAAAGTCGTATTACTACGACTAATGCGTGCAATAAGTATTTTCATTGATTTAAATAAAAAGAATAAAATATATAAGAAATAATCTATGTTAAAAATTAAAATGTAAGGCCACTCCGTTGAGGCATATCACGTTTGTGATGTACATATTTGAAGAACAGATAAATTGAAATAATGGAAGAGGAAGACCAAGCAAGAAATATTTAGAAGAAAGGTCAAGCTGGCGATAATCACTACACAAACATGCTCTTCAATTGAATAAAAACAAAGAAGAATAAAGAACTAGATTTGCTACGACAAGGCAAGGTCTTTAGTGGAAGAAGAAATCTATATTAAAACAGCAGCCATTATGGGTTAGGAACTATCATTGGCAACAATAAGACAATTATCAGTGATCAACCAACCCGTGCTCTGTAATACTGGATATCATTAGTGATTCTCTCTTAAATCTCACTAGTCTCACCATGATAACATCTTGATTGCAATAAAAGATATGTTATTTTCACCTATATTTTCCAACAAAGAAAAAACGAGAATCAAAATTAAAAATGAATTATGATATTTATGTTACAAATATTGATAGGTATAAACAATTACTCGAATTATATAGCTTTAAATAGTAGTATAAATTATTCATCTGTATATAATAATATTAGCTGTCACTCTTCAGTCCGTTGCTATGGTATTTCATGCGTAGAACAACTTAACTTCATAATTTTTTAAACATATATATATATATATGTGTGTGTGTGTATAATGACATATATTTATATTAAAGAGCTTTAAAACAATTACTTTTATTTACATTTTAGATTTATTTTTTTTTATTTTAACACATAATTTTTACAAATACATTTTTATTTTAACTAACTATTTTCAAGATTATACATTTTATATCATTTGTATTTATTCTTACATGTATTATTACTATAGTATTTTTATGTATATAGTTTTCCGAAGCTTTGCATTACACTTCCGTGTCTTACATTTTGTGCACAATTACGTTGATAATAGCCCTGTCATCCAAATTGGATAATTTCCGTGTTATCTCTCTAAGTAAAATTTTTGTTTGTGAAACAACATCGACTTTCAGAAATGTTTCTTGGCAAATTACAAATTGTTTTCAACTGTACAAAGTTGAATGTCAACCTTCTTTTGACTCTAGTTTGTACATGTTTTTATTGTATACTGTAAAGACAGAAGAAACACAATTTAAACACTCTATCTGATATATAGAGGTAGGATATTTGTAGATTCCTGAAATAATAACTCCAATGATATTTCAAAAATCACTACGGGCTCTATCGACGTCTGGAATTTTAAGTCTTATTAAAATATACTATACATGTTTTTATAAATACCTTCATTGTTTTCCGTTCCATCATTATAATTATTTTGATTACTCGATGTAGTGAACATAGAATTCAGAGCTATTTCGAGGTCTTCTTCAGTTCTAATATTATTTAATATATTGTTTGGTAGAAGTAAAATCTTTAATTCAATTTTAGTTCTTGTTCTGAATATAGCATCATAAGGTGAACATATTATTCCATGGTGTTATGAACGGATTTTCATTACCTGAATCAATTTTATCCCCTCACTCCATTTTTAATTTTTTTAGTTCGGTTGTCTTGCAACCAATCTGCAAAGATATTTTCAATGTCCTAGTTAGCTCGTTCGACCGAACCTTAACTATGTGAGCGACGAAATTTGCCATGAACTATTTTATGTTCTGGCCTTAATGCTCATAGCTCACTTACAAACTGATTTGCAAATTCTCGACCGTTATCGGATTGTAAAATTGATGGTGTTTCAATAGTCATGAAAATGTCTAACTATACGTAAGGAACTTCTTCAGATTGTTTGTATTTCGACGGACAATATATCACGTATTTAATAAGATGTTCCGGATAAACTAATATAAACTTATATTCACCATCGGATTGTGCTTGTATATCTATGAGGTCATCCTGACAGTAAAAATTCATACGTTGATGAAGTTAGCCCCACCAAGTTGACATACAAACTCGAAACCTATGCCAATATTTGCAAATAAATTGCAAATAACTACAAATTTATTTATAGAATTTGCAAATCATCCATACTTGACAATAAACATTTTTCAATTGGGATGGGCTAACTTCGTATAGTGCCACCAAGTTGACCGATTTAATCGAAGCCAACGCCAATATTTTGCAAATTAATTATAAGTAATTTCAAATTGGTTTCAAATCTCTAATTTCGGTACATAATTAGATCTGTTTTTTGAGGCACTTTATTGCGTTGTATCGTGATGGACACAATTTAATTATTTTGGAGATATATTGATCAGTTTTTAAAAATTATTATTATTAACTGGCTGAGTAAATCAAAATGTTCCCAAAAAGATCAAATAGTCCCCTGAGGATATTTTGACCATGGGGACTGTTTCATAATGTATAAAATTAAATATTTTTGTACATTGTTTCAGGGTGTTTGCCTCACACCATTATAGTAAAGAAGCGTTTATTAGAATAAAAGTATATTTATCTTTAAACATACATTACTTATATCGTTGATTTCGATGTTGTTGAAATTTTAAAAAATGAATTTAAATGGTTGAAAATATTAGTTCAAACATATGAAATTATTGTAAAAATGGTTATTTCCTATCATTAAAACCTGCATCTGCACATTGTGTCGTTATCGCTAATAACACTAGATATTCGGCAAGACTCATAGGACTCATTATAAAAAAAATTGGATTATATACGATAAACACATTTGCATATACTACACGACGTAATCAAACTATAAATTTTTGCTTTTCCTACCAGAATTAAGATTTATTTTTAATAATTAAACAGAACAAATTTAAAATACTACCGTCATATTAATATACTTATATATTGATCTTTTTGAGAAAAAGTTGACATTGAAAATTCCTTAAAAAATTCATTGATCTGTCAACTTGGTGGGGCAAACTTTACAAACGTAAAATTAATTTCAAAAAATATGATTGGTTTTACAATTAACCCTTTCTTAGTCGTGCTCCTTTTATTTTACACATACCATAACTATTTATATAGAGCATTATCATAACCCTAGTGATACTATTGTATTTTATATTTACCTCGTATTTCAATTTATTTTGACCACCCTTTCCAATCGATAAATGGGGTTTAATATTAATTCTAAATTATGTTTAAATAATATTAATTCTTCATTATGTACATAGATTTGATTTCATTATCTTCAGATACTAGTGCAATAAGCTTGTAACATCAGAAATTTTTAAAAAATTGTATTTTTATTATCATTTGATTTTTTTCGATATATTTTTTAATTTAATTATGTGTGAAGTAAATTCATTAAAGTTTATTTTTGAAAAAAATAAAGAATATGAGCCTTATTTTTTAACAAGCAATTTAAATCTACATTAAAATTTACCAAATTGAAATTATAAGTTGTTGGTATACGCACTTGAACTGCACAGTGTACTACATAAGAGATACGACGTAATTATGTAATCGATTTTCCGAAATTAAACCAGTATGGCTAAAATGTCATATCCATTATGGCTTTACAATAATAAAAAAAAAATTATTATAACATAGAGAACTATATCTATGGAATACCCATTTTAAAACGACCAGTTTACGAAAATAATTTTTGGTTTGAGCATAACAATAAAAAATTATGGTCCAAAAACAGCACTGAATAGTAAAAACTATGTATTAAAATAGAAATTAATCCAATATCAATCTATTAAATTATACATTGCACGGTGCCATTATAAATATTGTTCAATGTATAAAGTGCATTTTATATAATGTCCAGGCATTGTATTTAATTCCCAAATTGCATACTCTGCCCGTAAAATATACATTAAATTTATAGTAAATTTTAATTTATTTTAGCTATTTCAATATGATAAATGAAATTAACAACTACAACGATTCGCTGACAATAAACGATAAAATAATCAATAACTTAATTCTTCTATTCAATTTTGTAAGGAAATTTTTAAATAGTAACATTTAAAAAAAAAAAAAAAATGAAAGACTAAGTTAAAACATCAAATAACACTTGATATATTTTAAGCGATATAGACTTAAAGCTTATAGTACATCATTAAGTGGTAATTCTCGTTTGTTTAGAACTAATTTTATTTTCTCAATAATAAAACATAACTAGTGAATTATTTATTACAGGTGCGCTATAACTAAAAGCGGTTTCCATTGAAGACTTCATTATCATCACTTAGACTTAATTGAATTGAATTTGATCAAATAGTTCATGGAACTATATTTTTTTTAAATCGCAAAAATATTAATATTTGTATTTTGAAGTTAGTTTAGTTAGTATCAAAACAAGACAATGAACAATTTAAACTATTTGTTAATAAATCAAGATAATATTCAAATTATATTCTGAAACCATGTGTAAACAGAATCACGATATTACATACTTTTGTTGTGCCTTGATAATTTTTGCTGTTTACATCCAAACTCATACTTCGCTGATTTTTTTCTTCCACAAAATAATTATTATGTTACTATTCAAATTTCGTAAAAAAATAATAAATAATAGTAAAATAAATAAATAATAAATTATTCGAAATTAATTTTAAAAAAAATAAAAAAAATATTGAAAATTTTTATTTGAACCAAAAACATTATTATCCCGGTAATGAAAAATATCTTAGTATATTGTTATATATATTTATGCGATTTATAAATATGTGATTACATTTATTAGAGAAATATCATATAAACCGAAACTTCACAGAAAATAGTAAAAAGTAAAGACATTCATAAGTACGTAAAACTGATTTATTAATAAATCACTAAAACCCAGTGAGTATAAATTTTTATTATTTCTCTCTTCTTAATTCTTATTTCACAAGAAAATATCAATAAGTGTAGGTGAATTATATTTTTAAGATTGTAAGGTATTGTTGCTAACGGACGTGTTTTATTGAGCTCCCGTGAGATCGTCGTTTTCGTCGGGAAAAAGTGAACAGTTTTTTACGCCGAAGACACCAGTGGATTCGTCTCGAGAAGCTGCGTTCTCCCATACCGACTTCGAGGTAATCGAACCAAGGGTTGAGAAGCCGCAGCCGAAACAAGGGACAACACAGGTCAGATATATATTTTTCCATAGTGACAGAACGGATAGGGCTATTACTCCTATCTGGACGGACCTATAACTTTGGAATTTACAGGGAGCATACCCACGGTTGCTTCCTTTCTTCTGATATAAGAATCAACTCCGTAGGTTCAAATACGCACCCTTCAGGGCGGTTTGAACATTCGAAAATTTATATTTTTAAACAAAAATTTTTATTTACCAAAAATCAACAAACTCGTTAGCGACCCGCCTTGCTAACAGTTTGATTTTCGATAAATTTTTCTAAGTTCGGATTTAAATATCTCCGTTACGCCGTTGCTAATCGGAAATCAACAGGCTTTAATTAATTTATTTTTCGAAAATTTTACAAGTCTGAAATCAAAAGTAACTCAAACCCGTCCAGATAAGATTTGTAGCGTAGGTGGCGGGTTTCTGGGGATATCTAGGGTTTCAGGATAACAAGCAACATCCAAACATGGACGAAAGAGACAAACCAAGTACTTCAAGAGCTATAAAGCCCAAAAAGACAACAACGGTTAAGAAAACTAAAGAACCACCACCTAATCAAGAATCTACATCGGATAGTGAATCAGATGATGGAATTATGCAAGAACTTAAATCCGCTTTGAGAAAGCAGCAACTGGAAAAAGAAAAAGGAAAAGAAAAAGAGAAACAAAAACAAAGACAGGAACAACAACAAAATCCTGCAAAAACAAAGAACACCTGCGACAAATGCCCAACATGCGTAAAAGATACAAACGAAAAAACACAGAATATAGACTCGCTATTAATAAATTTACGAGAGCTTCATAACCAGATAATTCATAATCAACAAGTCGAAAAAACTACAATGAAAAAATTTGAAACATCAATAGTATATGTAGAAAATCTCAAACAAAAGATGGCAACAATAGAATCAGATGATTATAAAACTTTTAAAACAAAATTTGACAAAATGGAGAAAAACATGGAAACATTGATTTCAAACAAGATAGAAACCATTATATCTTCTACTCGAGATGAAGTAAGAGAATTGAAGAAAATTATCGAGAAATTAGTAAACCCAACTAAAAAACAAGTAAACAATACAATACCTCGGACTATCAAAAGTCGCCTGGGGTCTAGACTAAGACCACCAAGTGCAAATGAACCACAAAACATAGTCAATAATGAAGAATTTATTACTGTTAAAAGAAAAAAGAACAAAAGACAACGTTCCAGAAAGCTAATTGAAAAAGCCAAAAAGGAAACACCACATCTAGGTTACATTGTTAAAAACACAGAGAGTAAGACATCTCTGGAATTGAAAAAACAAGCTTATTCCGAGATATTAAAAAACAACCCAAGACCAAACATAATGGTGACAAATACTATCAAAAGAACCGGAGACATTTATATTAAACCGGCCGATCGAAATACAAGAGAAGCCTTGCTCAAAAGTAATCTCGATGTCGTTGAACAAAAAACATTGAAACCAAAATTATTGGTATACAATGTTGACAGCGATTTAACTGGAGAAGAAGTCGTTGAGGATCTCATAAGTCTCAACGCTGAACTTAGAGATACCGAAAAAGAAAAATACAATGCAGTCAACAAAAGATCTCCACAGGGACAATCATCTTCCAGAAAAGTATCCTGGTTACTGGAAGTTCACTCGAGTATATACAATAAACTGGTCAACGGACGATTCTTCATCGGCATGTCATATTGTAGAATCCAACCCTACGACCAAGTTACCAAGTTTTTATATGTCAAAGGCATGGACATATTGCAAAGTATTGTCCTACAAATATACAGACATGCATGATATGTTCATCACAGGAAAAGGACCACGATTGGAAAAACTGCAAGTTAAATCCAAAATGCGTGAACTGTGGTAAAAAAGAGCCATCTAATCACCTTGATTGCCCTTCACGTTTGAGAGCAATAATACAAAGGTGCAGAAAGACCAATTACGGCACAAACTCAACATGAACAATCTAAAAATAATACAAATAAATGCAGTGAGGAGTCAAATAGTAAATGACGAACTCCTGCACTATAGTATCAATAACATTCACTGCCTCGAAATGATTAAAGTATTACAAATTAACATAGATGGCAGAAGGGAGGCACATGATCTCATGGAAGCCACCGCCAACCAACTTGGGATCGACATTCTGGTTATTAGTGAACCAAGACACTCCAGAAGCGAAGAGGAGGGATGGTTCAACGACGCTAGCAGCAGAGCCACAATCGCAGTACTTAATAATAAAATCCCCATAGACAAGATAGGCTCAAATAACGAAATAGGTTTTCGCTGGGTACAGATCGGAGGAGTGACAATATACGCCTGTTACTGGTCACCCAATACCGAATTCACCCAATTTATCGACTTCCTCGACAGACTAGAGGCTAGCATTAGAACAACAAATGGCACAGTCATAGTCGCTGGAGACTTTAATGCTAAATCACCGGAGTGGGGCGATCATCGCGAAGACGCGAAGGGACGAGCTCTGACGGACTGGGCAGCCAGTCTAAGCCTCGTTCCATGCAATCGCGGTGATAAGCCGACATTTTCCAGAGTCTACAATGGTGGCATTTCAAGGTCACACATCGACATCACATTCGTAACTGAAAGCAGAGTACAACAAGTAGGTGAATGGAAGGTCTTGGACGAGTACACCGGATCACTTCACAGATATATATCCTACGAAATATCGGCATCGGCCAAAGAACCAAGTCAACAAGACACCATTGCTACATGGTCATGGAGAAAGTATGACCACACTAAATTACAGAGCTTCCTATCCGGGTCGAACTTCAAAATAGTCGGACCTACAGCATTATTGAGTGCGAAAGAAGTAGGAATATACCTAGAAGAGGCATGCAACAGCTGTATGCCGCGAGGAGAGTACAAAGGAAGAAAGAAACCTACTTTTTGGTGGTCGCAAGAAATCGCTGATCTCAGGAAGGACTGTTTAAAAGCAAGGAGAAAATACAAGAGAAGCCAATATCGCCAGAATAATACGCAAGAATCAGACTACGTCAACTACAAGGAGACAAAAAAGAGACTAAAGAAAACTATCAGGAAAAGCAAAGAAGCTGGCTGGAAGAATCTATGCGCACAAGTAGAAACGGATCCCTGGGGCCTGCCTTACAAGGTAGTGGCCAAAAAGCTAATGAGCAGAAGACCGATCCCGGGAATTCATCTTCCTGGTAGGCTGATATCCATAGTCGACACATTATTCCCTCAGGTACCAAAAATCAGATGGCCAAATATGCCTGCGGAAACGAGGTTCCCAGAGATAACGAACGCAGAGGTAATAGAGGCCGGCCGAAAAATACCTACGGGTAAGGCTCCGGGGCCGGACGGCGTACCAGACTTGGTGATCAAACAAATATCAACCATCAAACCAGAAATGCTCAGGGACCTGTTCAACGCATGCCTGAGAGAGAGTACGTTTCCGAAAGAATGGAAAATAGCAAAACTGGTGTTGATTCGTAAAGGAGACAAGCCATTGGATAATCCTAAGTCGTACAGACCTATTTGCCTGCTGAATACGATTGGCAAATTTTTTGAACGCATTATCAAAACACGTATAGAAAACTACTTAGAGTCATCTCAGGACCTAAACACCAGACAGTTTGGATTCAGAAAAGGGCGTTCTACCATAGACGCAGTGCAAGAAGTAATGAGTATCGTAGAAAAAGCCACAACAGGACCACGGTATAGAAGAAAGCTCTGTGTCGTGGTAGCCCTAGACGTGGCTAATGCCTTTAACACGGCTAAATGGCACAAAATAGAAGAGTCCTTACATACTAAAGAAATACCTGCGTACCTCGTAGGAATTATAAGGAGCTACTTAAGTGAGAGAGAGCTCCAGTACGATAACGGCGGAAAAAAGGACATAACATGTGGCGTACCGCAGGGATCGGTGCTAGGGCCGGTCCTATGGAACCTAATGTATGATGATCTGCTTCAGATACAAACAGGTGGCAATCATCATGGTATATCATCTTCCACATTGGTTGCGTTCGCCGACGATGTGGCGGTGATAACTACAGGTCACACGACTGAAATCCTACAAGAGGTTACAAACAATGCGCTCACAGCAGTCGCAGAATGGATGGACATGGCAGAACTTTCATTGTCTGTAGAAAAGACAGAGGCCATTATTCTTACAAATAAGAGACGCTATGAGAGGCCAGAGTTCAAAATACGTGGCACGAGTATCCAGATAAAGGATCAAATTAGATATTTAGGAGTGGAACTTCACAGAATTCTCGGGTTCCGTGCACACCTCGTATCGGCGGCTTCAAGGGCGCAAAGCACATCGCAGGCATTATATAGAATAATGCCGAATATAGGGGGCTCAGGCCAAAAAAAGAGACGCCTACTAGCTACAGTGGTACTAAGCAAGTTACTATACGCGGCACCAGTTTGGTCGTCGGCTCTTGTGTTTAAGAGAAACATTCAAACTATACTTAGACCTCAAAGAACCATCGCGCTACGGATAGCGATGGCATACAGAACAGTATCGACAGCGGCGATTATGGTAGTGGCCGGAGTTATCCCCGCACACCTCCTTGCGTGGGAAAGGACGAGGAGATATGAAATTAGGAGAGATCCTAATAAAGCGGCGATAGAGAAGGAAATACGCGAAGAAGTTTTTAAGAAATGGCAGACAGAATGGAACAATGAAACTACGGGAAGATGGACCTGGAGACTAATCAGGGATGTTAAGAGCTGGTTTAACCGCAAGAGTGGAACAGTTGACTTCCATCTCACACAGATGCTAACTGGCCACGGATGTTTTAGATATTATCTGAACCGTTTTGGGAAATTGGAAGACCCTAGTTGCATTGACTGCCTCGTAGCAACAGACGACGTCGAACATGCAATATTCGGCTGTGACCGATGGAGGACAGACCGAAGGACACTGGAGGAAACATTGGGTCAGGAGCTGCGACCGGAAACGATCGTGGAGTTGATGATGAGTGGCCTTGACAAATGGAAGCTGATTAGCAATTTTATCAACCAACTCCTTTCGAGCAGAGAAGAAGAGGAACGGATCAGGCAAAGAAGAAACCAAAACTACTGAGTTAATGTCTTGTACGCCGAAGTCGAAAATTTAGAGGGATAGGGCTCTCTCTCTTTTTTTTTTGTATGTGCACAGCTTTTATATAATACCTTGAAAAATGTAATGTTTATCTTCAATAAACAATAAACGATACGGAGGATGAAGGGGAAGGACGACCCAACCATGGGTGTAGTACCCCCCTCTTCCGCGCCGTGATTTAACACAAAAAAAAAAAAAAAAAAAAGGTGAATTATATTATACCAAAACTAATATTAATACCACCGAAATAGTTAAATAACTTACTTGCCTTATATAAACATGCATATATTTAAAAAAAATATATGAATTAATGCAAATAATAATTATACTGCTTTCAACTGATAATCTCCAAAATAATTAATTTTTTTAATTTAACCCAAAGACCTTCTTTGAATAACAAAAAAGAAATTTCTGTACAATAATCAAACGAGTCTGGTTTTTTATCTGAGTCAGAACAATCTGTCAAAAGAAATGAACGGAAGCTTTAACAATAATATCGTTATGCTCAACATTTAAAATGAAGATAAATCAAAAAACTTTGACGATTATTGATTTTTCAATAAATTAGAATTATAACAGAATACTAATTCCAGCGCTACAGTTGTTAATGTAATTTGATTGATTATTATAGGGTTGTTAGAGTAGACTCGCAGAGGATATAGAAACATTTGAATATTATCTACAGTAGTTTATTAATACTTTACATGAAATTCCAAAACAATTAATCATAAAACTATAACAGCATCTCCAGTCATAAAGAACCTTTGATCATTTTATGACACTAATTAAATAAAGAGTCATTTTTAAATATTTTATAAATTAAATGTATTAATCTTAGAGATCTAAGTTCAATCATGGACGTGAAATAATGACTAGAAACATGCATATATCACATATTGTAAATTATTATCATATTATCACACATATAGTTGTTAGCTAAAGTAAATTTTTGTTTCGTTTTTCACATAATTTTGCTGTATTTCAAAATAACCGTTTTTTTAAACCTACGCACATAACACATTTTTTATTTTTATTTTTTATAACAATTTTTTTCAATAATTACATAAGTCGAATTTAACGTCATGTAAGTATATTTATAACAAACAGCAAACAGCTTTGAGTTTTCATATTTTATTATATAAATTTTTAATATTTACATTATTAGTTTACATCATTTAATATATTTTCACTTATTTAACTTACTTACTCTGCTGAATAACATCACATTACCTACCCCCACAGATTTATTTAATAACAATTCGAATTGAACTTTTTCTCTGAATGGAGTTAACTCCCGTTTGAAAAAAAAGAAAAACATAATTATACCATTTGTTCAACAAAAATATAAATCATAGCCACCGCGTATAACACTGACATAATCCACTGAGACGGAAATTTCATTGCTATACGGAAAATGGATACTGAATATAATTAATATTTACTCACGTACCTATAGCTTAAAAAAAAAGAACAATTACAGAAATGCAAGTGAATCTTAAAAAAATTGAAAGGCAGTTTGCTTTTATAAACGTTTTTAAAATAATCCGAGTGTACAATGTTAAATCCAGTCAATAGGTTAATATTGAATACTTTAGATTAAATATCTTATCTCAACTATAGTTGATAAGAATGAATCGTTATTTACAATGTGTTCACTCAAAGGTATTAAACTTGTACAATTCACGATTATAATTTCATGTGCATATATATATATATATATATATATATATATATATATATATATATATATATATATATATATATTTATAGATAGAGAGAGAAAGAGAGATAAAGGGTGAGAGAGCGTATTAGAAATTATGGAACACTACTGATTTACTAGTCGACCATTCAACCGTCGCTACCTTTGAGATAGTCAAAATAAAATATGAATTCAGCAATTGCCATTATTATTATTATTTTTTTTTTTAATTAATACTGAAATCGACGGTCAACCATACAGTTTTGGCGTAAATGTGTAATACGGCACTCGTATGGAAATAATAATATCGTGTATGTGGGTAGAAAGGATCACGCCATCAATCATGATGTATCAGCATAATATATGTGTCCTAGTGACGGCCACATGTACTGATTCTGAGCGAGAAGTACGTGCGTATTTATACGTGTGTACGTGTGTGAATATATACCTGCCCGCTATGTATACAAAGACGTTATTACACCATCCTTGCGAAAATAGCAGTAGAAATCTTCAAATCGAAAATAGAGCAAAGGAGCGAGGGAAAAAAAAACTTGTCAGGCGCCTTAGGAAGTTTTTATTATATACTTATTTGATTTTTCACTAGAGCATGTACGGTAAACGAAACGAAAAGTTGGTTGAATAACAGTGGTAGTAGCAGCAATATTAGTAGTAGTAGCAGCAGCAGAAGCAGCAGCAGTAGCAGCAGAAGTAGTAGTAGAAGTAGTATTAGTAGTAGTAGTAGTAGTAATGACGAAAATGAAAATGGAATATAGGGAAGAAACATCTTATTCTTCCGTTTTCTCCCGTTTTCTCCCGTTTTGTTTTCTAACTGACTGAAAGTAGACATACTTACTTTTTCGTTCACTTCGACAGCCATTTTCCGAATAGAATTTATGATGTATTCAGCACAATAGCTCCTGTCGGAATCCGATGTGTTTCCTATATTACTGCCGCACGTGTCCCGAAATTTTAATTTAACTCGCGTTATTTACGAAACTAATTAGAGAATTCATTGTGAAATTAATTTCTCAACTTATATACAGCCATTGTATACGATAGAAGGATAGTGTTCGTGTTATACAACCGTCGTGTGTTTTTTTCTTATAAATAAATAATAACCAATATTAATAATTAAATTAGGTATTCTCATTCAACATTTTTGCTCGTAAAATGTATTAACTTTCATAAATATATATATATATATATATATAGTCTCCCGAGCTCAATATATAATTAAATCATATTTTAACAATATCAATTTTAAATAATTTCTAAAAATAAAATTGTAGTAATTATTTAATTACGCGATCGAGTAGAACATTTTATGAGACTAACATTATATTGTTACATCTTATAAATACTATCCAGTTTAAATACAATAATCAATTTAACATTAAATACATACAAATATATGCGTATAACTCGTATAGTATATGAAATTCAATGCTGATAATATATAAATGGAATTATCGCGACAGCCATTAAATTTATGCCGGAACTGTTATGTGTCCGGGATAGAAATAAATAGTGACAGGACAACGATAAAACAAAACTGAGATAAATAATTTTGGAAATCGCAAAATTTAGTTCGAACACAGTCTAGTATTTAGTGCCATTGGTGGTGAATATTGTTATGGCGATAACAAAATACGTCAATTAATCAATACGGTTCCACAAAAAGCTTCACGTACAAAATAATTACATGATTAGTTTGGGATCATTTTTTTATTGGTGTGTATAAGAATAATATGCAATACTAGATCATTAAAAATTACAAAATTATTAAATAATGCGAAAAAAAAAAGTTTATTAGGAAAAATTCACTACTGGTGATGTACAAATAAATTAATTGACAGTAAAACAATATTACGGACTACGGAACGTGTTTGGAACGCTGAAAACCCGATAAAATAGTAACAATGCAGTAAACGTGAAAATACCAAACCGTATTGATACACAGACGTGTTCATCTCCGTAATATTATCAAATAAACAGTGGATTCAATGCGACCCCTGTGTATTCATACTGATTGCATTATACTACAATATTATTATTAAATAAACATTACGAAATTACATGCAACATCACTAATTGTCTATAAACATTTCACGAAATCGAAATTTGAATAATATATAAATTATAATTTTATTTTATTTTTAGGTTGTGATGTTCCTATTTTAAATTCTGCTCATATAGTTATTATTATTAATTTATTTCAAATCAATTGAACGATAATTAATGGTTAACGTTTGCACTAATATTATAATAAACCTTAACGTTGTTTCAGCGATCGTCCGAGATCGAGGATTAAAATCATTATAAAGTAAAATGAATAATTCGAACATCATCAAAAAAAAAAAAAAAATGTGTTCTCGGCACACGTGAAAATGGAGCGTTTGTTGGCCTGTCCGTTCTGCGTTAGCCTTGGTATGGCAAAGGCAGACGGCACGATCAAAAAATCCGTAAGCTTCGTAAGCTAAAACCTCTTTCTATACTTTCAGCCCCGACCCATCGGCGACGCTCGTACAAATAACGTATAGGCGTAAACCACCTCTGCAAGCAGCCGGCGGTGCCAAATGCACGAAACGGCGCGGAAAAAATGGCTTTATCAATAAGTTGAAATATCTCCTGAGCTCCTCTAGAATCAATTTTTATTTGAAAATAAAAAAATTACAACGATAATTTTATATCATTTTTATTTTTAGCTTTTTCGAATCATATAATAATAATAAAATTAGTATTTCGTTTGTACGTTATTCGTACAGTTTATAATTCTACATTCATTTCATATATTGACAAGCGTATTTAAAACATCAGTTATTAATCCAATACATTTAATATTACCTATTATATTAAATTATATTTATTTATCTGTCTTTTTTTTTTTTTATTTTTAATCATACCGTAAAATACTTATTATCATACTATTTAATTTTTTATCAGTATATAGAAATAAAAATATACACTCGGTTTTCTTCTACATCGATAGTTTATTATTGTTATAATGTGCTCATTAATTTTTAAAAAAGCTTTCACGAATAATACTTTTTTGACTTTCGGTTAGATATTTCTGTAAAATTAACATAAAACTTAAAAATACATAGGTACGCCATTTCATTCTACTATGTTAAAATTTTAATAAATACTGAACCGTCTTTTGGAAATTAATTGTTAATAGCGATACTCCTCATAAACAAAACAATATCGAACGAGTTTTTAAAAGTGTTCGTTTATTTTCTATGACGTACGAGGGCGTAAATTCAAAAATCATAATATTCAAAAACGCTCATTCATCGTAAATGGTAGAAACGCAACTATCGTTTTTCTTACACCGATCGTACATTAAATTGGCATAAACACAAAATGTAAACATTTCATCGACATTGTTATCCGACATAGGAATTCCGGTAAATTAAATATACCAACGAGCATTATAAAAATGAAAAATTTTAATTCACCAGCGTAAATCGAGGCTTTTATATGATTAAAACGGAACCCGTATACGTGCGGGTATTGTGCTCAACGATCTGTGTGATAGTTAATTATTGAATGTATGTGATTATGAATATTAATGAACTGCATGAGAAAGAACCGTCTTTTCAATCTAATATTACCGGAAGCACTTATGTCTCGCACTTGAATTATTGGTTACGCCGTTTTTGCGAGCAAAGCCTAGGGCGCGCACGAATTCGTTTAGTCAACACATCCTTGTAATTTCTGTACACAACGTTTCCATACAAATGGACGATAGGTGGTCAAGTGTTTACTTTTGTTTTCTATTTAACCATTTATTTTTTATTTATTTTTCGTCAAATAAAATAAAAATCAATATCCGTTGTATGAAAGATTCGGTTCACCGAACAATTACTGTTGTCTTACAAATAATATTAGTTGTGTTTTTAAGTTTAAAATGTTAACAATGTGCTCAAAAGTCAGTTTGCTTACTTAAATTTACATTTTACAATACAGTCAATGAACATGATATCAATATATCAAAATTATATTAAATTCCATTATTTAATTAAATATTATTTATTACATAATATGTTACACAATATATTATATTTTATATTTATTATATGCCTTGCGATACATATTTTAAAAACTGGTGAATCAAGCAATACACTACATCTACGTTTGATATATAAAATTATTAATCGTATAATTGGTAATATAATTATTTCATTTTTCAAAAACATTCGATTTTTTTTTTAATTAATATTTTGACGTTTTTAGATTTATTTAGGCATCAACGTAATGAAAACCGCATTGAAATATCTTGGGCTTATGAGAAAAAAAAATTGGTTTAACATTTCAGAAGTACGAACTTTGAAACATAATTCATGTATTTTTTAGAAAATTAATTAAAAAGCACTTAATCATACCTTTGAATATATTATTTAAGTGTTGGGTTGAAAATACCTTGGGGGAGTCTAGTAGAAGTTTGAATGTTTGAGCATATGTCAAGATATGGTTAATGTATGTATAAAGTTTGAGTGAAGAGCAAGGATTTATTAGGAGTAAAGATTGAAATGAAACAATCTGTATTTGACAATTATTTCAAATATATCAACTAGTTAAAAAAAGTTTTTTTAATTAGTAAAATGTAAAATTAAAAAATTAAATCGTATTGCTTTTTATCTAGCCACCAGTGATTATTCGTAAAGTATATTCGTAAAAATGTTTTTTTTCATTTTCGATTACTGAAAATTATACAGTTATATTAATCTAATTATTATACTGTAGTCTTCATATCTTTGAAATAACTAAAATACGTTTAATTTAAAGGAAATAGAACAATTTCATATTTTTTTTTTTCTGTTACTATAATTTCGAAACTTTTTGAATACAAAAGCCGAATTTATTATTATTATGATATTATTACAGATTACTACAATTTAGATTTCATAGATACCATAAGTGAATTTAATAAAAAAAATTTATAATGGGAAAACTTACCATAAAAGAGAAATTCAACCAAAATTGTGCACAGTTTCTTACTGATTTGTTGACGGATATAGACACACGATGTGTATAATAAATCAGATCTGTTGATTAAAAACAAAATACAACTACATTATTGTTTTCAACTTGGATATAATAAAATGTTTTTTGTTCATCTAACTATACATATTTAATTAGATAAAATCTCATACTTACACAGATTAAAAAAGATTAGAAAATTCTCAAAAGACTCGATGTCACTATAAATAAATTTCACTGTTTAATATTTATTAAACATTTGAGTAAAGTGTTATATTTGGATATTACTTTGCGCTGTTACCATACGATTTGACGTCAGTTAGCAATAGAAAAATCTGTCAATATTCTTCTAAATCTAAATGAAAAATATGATGTATTAATAAATAAAATATTTATGTAATATGAATTTCATAAGCTTAGGTCTGATGAAATATGAAATCTTCTCGTCGTCTACAATAATGGTGATTCCATGGAGTAATAGAGTTGGATTTAAAATACACGGCTAATACACCTAACAATTATCTGTCGTGTTAATTTTAGAAATCAACTGATTAATGAGTCAAAACTAATTAAATGAGTGAAGCTGAAGTAATGTAATAAAAACTATTTTCGTAACTGGTATTATTAATAAAGTTATTTTGTGGAATATATTAGGTTTATACTTGTTAAAGTTATTTTCATTGTTGACTAGTTTATTTATTAATCATTTTTTTTTTTTTTTATGAATATTATTTATTTTAGATCACATTTATAAAATACCTTTAAAACTTCTCACTGGTTTATTAAAAAAATGTATAATATTATGATATACTATTTAAATACTGAACTTTATATTTTAAACTGTATAATAAACAGATTAAATGGTGAAATTGTATACTCAATATTACTTTTTATAAACCATTATATTTAATTATTATATTAAATATTTCGTTGTACGTCAAATGTCATTATTTCGACAGCTATTAATAAACTTTTTATTTCGAATTTTTAGACCAAATAAACTAATTTTTAGCGTTTAGTTGACTAGTTTATACTGACATCGTAAGAAAACTTAACCTCATGCTCGATAGCAGAGCGACCATCGTTTAAAGTTTGGTAAATAAATATTTAATTAATTGTGAAATAAAAATCATATTATTCTTTAAACGTAACGATGTTTTTCGTGAATTTTTTCTATTGCTTTTTCTTATCACCCGCGTAATAAAGCATAAACCCGTTTCTCCGTTATTTGACATAAGTACAATCGCAATCACACGGCTGACTGTATTTTCCGTCGAAGTGATATCGCCAAAGCAATCGAAATCTGGACGTCCGGACGCGTCCACTTAAATGATACAAAAGAAAAACACGGATCCGCTTAACCGTTAAATGCCACCATATAATGTATGTACTTGCTTTTTATCAGTTGCACGACGGCGTTGATGATTTCTGATGATAAAACGGCAAAGGATGTCGTATATCGTATTCTTAGAAATGCAACAAAAGTCGTATTGCGTGTACTGAAAGACGGCTTTGATGTTTCGCAATCGTCGTGGAAATAAAAAAGGAACGACCATCGAAACGTTCTAAAAACACAACATTAATATAACTATTTGTGACAACTATGTTTTAGTATAATTAATATTATCATGTGCTGATGAAGTAAAACGATTCTAAAATCTGATTTTTTTTCCGCATGTTTGTATATTAAACAATTGCCAATATTAGATAAAATCAACCCAATAAAAATAAAGAATTCGAAGGTTGTTTATTAAATCTTAATTTATGTACATCTGCATAGTGTATTTTTGCTGAATTAGTCACTTTTTTTTTATTTAAATCTTTTATTCACGCGAAACCCAGTTGTTTATTAATTTTAGTGGTTTAGATTGCATTATTTTCGAATCCCCGTAAAATATATTTCGCGTAAATCGATAAATTATAAAAAAATGTTTTGTAAACAAGACATGTTACACAGTTTTTCTATAATTATTCTAATAACAATTTAAAATAATATTGGCGATAAAAACCATGAATTTTAAGTTTTTTTTTACTCTCTTGATATTTTATGAAAAATAATCAAATCTTATAATAAAAAATTTTTAAAGAAACACTCTAAGTTATAATTTATAATTATAATTAAAATTGTGATACATTTTGATATACAATAAAATATATTAATTAATATAAATCAAATCCAAACTTCAATACTTACAATATTAACTCCATGAATTTAATTTAAAAAGAATCATATCGTTAAAAAATATAACATTTTTTTTAAAAAAAAAAATCTTAAGTCACCAAAATATACTATCAATAATTCAGAAACTTCGTTGGAAATCTAGATTCTAAAGAATTCACTTATTTCAAAACTTCAAAAGGTACCCAACGTATATAATATCCTTTTAATATTAATGTACGAGCATTCCTGAAGAAATTATAGAACTAATAAACGAAAGAAGAAAGTACAAAAACCAAAACAACATAGACAGTCAACAGAACTACAAACACATCAGAAATATAATACAAAGAAAAGCAAAGGAAGCCAAAGAAAAATGGTTAGATAACCAATGTACTGAAGTGGAAGAGTACCTAAAAAGGGGAAGAAGTGATCTAGCTTTCGAAATTGTGAAAAAACTTTTCTGCACAAGAAGAATGAATAGAAATGCCCTGAAAAGTAAAACGGGTGAGATACTTATAACAGCCGAACAAAAGGTAAACAGATGGAAAGAATACCTAGAAGAATTGTATGCAAACCAAGTTAGTGGAAATGCCCTAGAAGAAGAGAACTGTGTAGAAGATGAAGACAAAGGAGACTATATCCTCCAATCAGAAATTGATTTTGCTATAGAAAATCTTAAAAACAACAAAGCATGCGGTATAGATAAAATCCCAGCAGAACTAATAAAGTGTGCCGGTGAAGAAATAAATAAAGAACTTAGAAATATATCTAACGAAATGTACTTAAACGGGGAAATAATTGATGATTTCAGGAAAGGCATTATAGTAACAATTCCCAAGAAAAAGGGGACAATGAATTGTGAGGAATATAGGACTTTAAACCTCAACACGCATGCTTCAAAAATAATAACAAGGGTAATAAAGAATAGAATAGAAAAAGCAATAGATGCAAACCTAGGAGAAGATCAATTTGGTTTTAGGCGAAATATAGGAACCAGAGAGGCGACATTAGCGCTAAGGATAATGATAGAAAAACAGATTAGACGAAACAAAGAAACCTTCATTGCTTTTGTAGACCTGGAGAAGGCTTTTGATAATGTACAATGGAAGGAATTATTTAAAATATTAAAAAGAATCGGAATTAAATATAACGATAGAAGATTTATCTATAATATGTACAAAAGCCAAACAGTCATAATACAGATAGATGGGAAGGAGCAAGAAGCAAAAATAAAAAAAGGTGTAAGACAGGGTTGTATTTTATCACCAATGCTATTCAACTTGTACATTGAAGAGGCAATGAAAGAATTGAGAGAAGAAATACAGAAAGGAGTGCGAATAGGAGGAACAATGGTGACTGCCTTAAGATTTGCGGATGACATAGCTTTCTGTGCGGAAAGAGAAGACGACCTGCAAAATACCCTAGTAACAATAGATAGAATACTAAAAAATAAGTATGGAATGAAGCTGAACAAAAAGAAAACAAAAGTTATGGTCTGCAGTAAAACTAATCCGGTTCGACTCAACATAAATATCGGAAATGAACAAATAAAGCAAGTGCAACAATTCACATATCTAGGAAGCAATATAACAGAGGATGGTCGCAGTAAAACAAATATAATCTGTAGGATAGCACAGGCGAAAAGAGCATTTCAAGACAAAAGCCACATATTAACTACCAATAGTGTTAGCCTGGAAATAAGGAAAAAATTCCTAAAAAGTTATATTTGGAGCGTAGCGCTCTTTGGATCCGAAACCTGGACAATAAACTCAACGGAAAAAAATAGGCTAGAAGCCTTTGAGATGTGGTGCTACAGGAAAATGCTCAAAATACCATGGACTGAGAAGGTAACGAATAAAGAAGTACTAGATAAAATAAAGGAACAACGACAAATATGGAAAAGTATTCAATCAAGAAGAGGCAAGATGATAGGGCACATTTTAAGGCATGAGAGCTTATTAAAGAAAATAATTGAAGGAGATGTTGAAGGACACATTGCAAGAGGAAGACCAAGAACAGAATACATGACACAGATAATG